>BJBW01002722.1:85046-111465 GCA_004320125.1 Scolopax mira
ACTTCTCTTACCCTGCTCAGTGAAGATGTATGATGACTGAGAGTGTAGAATATATCCCTTCCTCTGTGCTCCCCTTATTCTTGCAGTAATATTTTCAAGTTTTAGTTCTCCGCTGAGGTTTCGTTCTATTTTTTAAAAATGGGAAGAAGAAAAAAAAATAGTAGCTTCCAGCCAGCCCTCTTTCAATACACCAAGGTAGAGCTCTTATCTCTTATCCAGATTCAGTGAACTTTTCCCACAGGTGCCAGCATCATGAAAACTCAGAAATGCAAAATCAAAACAACTGAGCCAGGTATTTGTGTAGCTTGCATGAAAAATTGACCTTCTTTGGAAGAAGGATGGAGGAGTTGGGGGGAGGAGGGGTAGAAGCTGAGGTACAAAAAAAAAGAAAAAGACATCTTTGCTCTTAGAAAATTTTGTTGTCAGATTTTCAGATGTGCAAAGACATGGAAATAATGTGGTTGTCTGAATCTCTAGTTTAATAATTTATTGTCCTGTGTTCTGTGTAGGAAAGCAAAAATGTTTTTAGGAGGAAAAGCAGAATAATGTTTGTGTATCTGCTAGTTATGGGATTTATATGAGGTCTTCTGTACTGCCATTTCCCACGTGTCCCAGCAAAGCATCCAGTGGTGGTGCAGGCTTGTCCCTCCAAGTCCTACTAACAGTCTTCAGCTTGGGTTTGAGGCAGTGCCTGGAGGGGTGAGAAGCAAGTTCATCTTCAAGGCAGTAGCCTCTGCTCTAGGCAGCTAACAGAAGTGTCATTTGGGTTATAACAACAGATCTGCTTAGAAATAAAAAGAGACCACTGCTTCTTTGCAGTGTACCATCTTCAAGTGGTTGATTTGTTGCTGAAGCAGCTGGATGTATTCGTGGTGACTTCCACAGGAGGTGAACAGAGGGATGGATGGCAGAACGGAGGGAAATTCTGTTCTGGACTCAGGAACCTGTGGGTGTCCATCAAGGAGACTGCGTTATGTTTGTTTATAGAGCTTCCAAAGCATTAAGATTAATCCAATAAGTCACCTGCTTATCAAGAATGCTGTACAGAAAGGGGGCCAGGTGAAGCCAAAATACTAAAATCCCAGATATGATTTCCTACAGAGTTTCTACAATTGTTCAAAAATTGTGTGTGGCAGTCTAAATGGGAAATGCACAGGGTTTAGCTTTTTTTTTAATAACCAGACTCCAAACTCAAACCACCTCAAACTAATTAACTATATGTATATATATTAAACTTTTGAAGATGATGCATCATGTGTTGTAATATTCTGTAAACAGAATGGGGCCTCAGGACACCTATAATTTCAGATCCCTACGATAGCATTATTTGAAATAAAAATGCAGGTGATTCCTGAGACCCAGAAATATTCACTGATGCCTGAAAACAGTGTTGTAAAAGGGCATAAGCAGCAGGGCATTAGTAAGTGTAGCTCCCCTAAAAAGGTCTGAACTGACACGTGTTACCTTCTGTTGGATTTGCATATTTTTGTGGGGTGCTCCTGATTTTTGTCTTGTTCTTTCATTTTTTTAAAGAGTTGGTGTAGAATGTAGAGGTCAAACCCAGTCGTTAGTCTCTAGTCAGCTGGGAGAGACAGGGGGAGCTGCTGACATAGGGCTTTGCATTTGGGGTTCAGCCTGGAGAAGAGAATGCTCTGGGGAGCCCTTACTGGAGACTTTCAATAAATAACAGAGGTTTGTAAGAAAGATGGAGAGAGACTTTTTACCAAGGCCTGTAGCGACAGAACAAGGGGAAATGGTTTTAAACTGAAAGAGAGCAGATTTAGATCAGACAGAAGGAGGAAATTCTTTGCAGTGAGGGTGGTGAGGCGCTGCAACAGCTTGCCCAGAGAAGCTGTGGATGCCCCATCTCTGGAGGGGTGACACGTCTGGTTATACTGGGCTTCCCACAACCTGAACCAGTGGAAGATGTCCCTGCCCATGGCAGGGGGTTGGACTAGATCTTTAAAGGTTCATTCCAACCCAAACTGTTCTATGACGCTGAGATTTTGCTCCCTCTCCCGTGGGCACTCGAGGCCATTTCCTGTGCAGATGAATAACATATCTTGTGAAATTGTATGTGCTTCCTGGAAATAATAGGTTGGAAGGCCCTGCTCTCTGATCCCCAGGAGCTGTTTTGCACAGGCTCCCTGATGCTAAAGGAAATGTAAAGTTGGTGGGTTGCAGCTGCCTGAGGACTCCTCCAGCTGAGGGGAATCCTCCTCTAGTATGTGTTACAGCAGCTGTAGTGACTTCTCTGCCAGTGCTGTGCCGGGTGGCTGGATGGCATATGTTCCAAGTAGCCTGAAAAAAACCTCCAAAAAAAATGAGCAGTGAGATTAAGAGAGACACTTGTTACGTTCTCTAGGTTTGGTGTGGGGTTCTAGGGCTGTGCCACGCACCTGAACAGTTCTGGCTTTGACGTGATGCTCCCTGGTAGTCCCTGGCCTTCAGCTTTCCAGCAGTGCAGGTGAGGGGACTCGCTGGCATGGCAGATGGCTTTTCTGGAGGAGGTTACTCCTCCAGGTGCTCCTGCAGCACCTGATGGAGGACAAATGCAGCCAGGCCCATGGAGACTGCAGCAACATCAGGCTCTGGTTTCCACGGTGCATGAAGCAAATAGAAATGATGGCTGTTTGGAAAAGGGTCCTGCAGAAAACAATTTACCCAATCATTCTTAACATCACAATCTCGGAAGCCAGTCTTTGCTGGAATGAAGAAAGAGGCATTCATTTAATAAATGATGAGGAGCAGCCTGACTCAACGCACAGCTTCTTAATAGCACTTGGCAGCACTACTGGTTGTGATGATCTCCTTAATGCATTTGCTACTGAATAAGTAATAGATTTTCCCAACGCGATTGCACATTCTGCTCAACTCGTTTTGCTTGAATATTCAGAGAGGAGGGTTATTTTCGTTGAAATGATCCATCTCGTAGCCTATTTTTCTTTTTTGGTTTCTACTAATTACCATGGTGTTACTTGTTTGCAAGAGGAAAATTTAGTCCCCGTTCCTGAGAAACATCTGCGTTACGTTAAACACGAGTAAAAGTCACATTGATCCTTATGGATATTTGTATGTGTTGAAGGGATATGCTGGATCCTTGCACATTAGGCAGGCTAATTTAAGAGGGTCCTTTTTTATTATTCTTGCAATTGTGTTTTTATGTGGAGCCAGTTCTGCTTGACTGCGTGAGGAAATTTCAGGCCTTGTTTAAATTAGGATTGCAGCATCTGTTTTCCTTTGTTCGCTCTAAACAACTAGCTCCACTTGGGCATAAGTCAGGACTCTTCTCCCTGAGCAAGCTTCACCCCAGTAGCTGGCCAGAGGAGCAACCAGCATTGCATCTTCTGCTTACAGGTTGTCATCTAGTGCATTCACCTATAGTAGACCTCAGTTCAAAACCTTCCTCTGTCTAAAAAGCTTGACCTGTACCTCCCAAAGCCCAAGACACTGCGTTAATTCCTGGAGCCTTCCAGGTGGACATCCTGAGTCACTGAGCAGAAGGAAGTGGTGGTGTCCCCTGTACACCTCCTTGGTAGTGCAGGGGCATCGGTGCATGGAGAGCACACCCCCTGGTTTGAGCCTGGCAGATGAAACCATCAGATTAACAGCATTTTGTAGCTCATGATGGGGCCCAGATGTGTATTAGAGTACCTAGAAACTGTTGGCTTTTAGGCAGTGGTGTAAACACTTGAGCAGTGCCTGTTACCTGAAGAGCTCTCAGCCATTGCTGAACACAGTCTTGGAAGCAGCCTGGCCATGTTGCTGTGGCATTTCACTCTGTTTCTTTTTGGCCACCTGGAAAAGCATCATGTATTGGCCTGGGGTCCTCAAGCTTTGCTCTGCATCTTCCATTTCCAAGGTTACAGTGCTCACAAATAGCTATTATAACTAGCACAGGCATTGCTCTAGCATACCATTGTGCACCTACAGGGTCAGTTGTCAGTTGAGGGTTTGGCTGTGTGAAAGTCAGTGACATCTCAGCAGTGTATCTAAGCATCCAAAGCCCTTTTGGAAAGCCAGTTTTCCTGCTTCTAAACACCTTTCATTCTTTCTTTTGATATGCAGGAGAGCTCTTCAAGTAAGAAATATAGTTATTTGCACTTACGAGCAAGAAGTTTAGTGACTGCCAAAGTCAGGTTTAAGAATCAGGGAAGTTTCAGTCCCTCATGTAAAACCCCAGACAAAACTACTCCCTTTGATTCTGTGCTCTTGTATTGCTCTTTTATGTTGGAGCTGACTGATGCCTACAAGGGAATGCATTCAGCTAACTCGGCCTCTAAGAGCTAGCAAGGGAGATGCTCACATTCTGTATATATATTCTGTGCATCCCGTTTGCCTGCTGATGAATTATTTAAATCTCTGCTATTTATGGAAGCTGTCAGAATGCTTTGCTCTGCTGCTTTGACAGGAGAAGCAAAGGAATCTGAGTCAAGCGACCAAGTAAGAGTTAAAATTTATTATTAATAGCCACACTGCACTCAGTTGCGTTTTTCTGAGTATTTGGCAGTCCTCGGAGGTATTACCTGTTACTATAAATAAAACACATGCTGCCAGGATAACTATTCTTCTTCATTTGTCTGGCAAAATGAGCCTTTTTTTTTTTTATTTTACTTTTCAAATCTGTATTATTAAGGCTTGTGTGTGTATTTGGGCTCTCAGCACAGACAGCTTTTACACTAGTCTCATGCTGCTGTTCCTCCATGTGGTATTTGTACTCAGAGATGGATTTCACATAGTAATGCTGAAAGCTCCCACGCACCGTAGAGAAATGAAGATTGGGTTGCTACTGAGCTGGCAGGCAGACCTGGTGCTGCTCAGAAGCTAGTGAGCAGAGGAGGGTTGGGAAATGGTTGGTGTGTTATTTTGGTGACTCTGGATCCCCCTGTGCTCTGGGTCACAACCCGTCTCCAAGTCCTGAAGCCACCATCTGCGATAGAGGTTGGCTGAGGGTTGACGTGGAGGCTTACCTTTCAAACTCTCCTGCAGCCACCCAGCCACACAACCCTGCAGAGGAACAGATCCAGCCAAAAAACATTCAGGGGAGGGGAAGAAAAAATAACAAGAGGTTTCTAAGCACGCAGGCATTGCTGCCAGCACAAGGGCGTGCGCAGGAAAACATGGTAGGGGAGAGGATAAAACTCCTTCTTTTGGTGGTGACAGGCTACATTAAGTGAGTTTATGGAACTGGCCCACTGAGAGACAATATAGTTGTTTTTACATTGTCCCCATGTAGCTTAAAAGCGGTCCTGTAGATAAAAGTATGCTTAAATGTTTGCCTTTTTATTCATAAAAGCATATATACCATTGAAAAGCAACATCAATAATGTATCTAGAAATACTTCATGGAGAGAAGAATGCCTGTCTCTCTCTATAGTTATCAGTAGCTGTATATCCATGTATATCACTTAATGTGGGCAATAATCATCAAGCAGTCTTGCTGAAGGATTAGAAAGTGTTTTGCAAAGATTAATCAATTAGCTTCTGTGAGTATTCAGGATCTTCAGTTTTACAGAGAGGTCAGCTGAGCACGGGGAGAGGGTGTTTAAGAGTCTCACCAAGAGGCAACTGAGTCAAAGAAAATTCGTCCACTAACTTCCCTGGACTTGCCTGAGGCCAAATTGTAAGTTGATAGCAGGGCAAAGGACTGACTGAATTGTCCAGATTTCCTATTTCTATTTTCTAGTCCCTAGGCACCTCCCTTCTGTGTGTGCCATTTGTAGAATGATGGTATCACAGTGACTGTTGCTTTGATGCAGGATGAAGGTCATTTTAGCTTCTTAAAATAAGCCCCCCCCCCCCTTTTTTTTTTCAAAAGGCACATAACAATAATAACTTCTCCCTGGGATGAAATTCAGACTGAGGGTGGTTACAACAACCTTAAATTAGCAGTTAAAGAATGCCAAAAAAGCACTTTTGTGGTTTTGCATTATGTGCTTAGCACTTCTCTCAAATAACATAAAGTGGCTTTGAAAATGTAATTGATAGTATGAACTCAGCTCTTCTAGGACTGCAGTAATATGGTCTGCAAGTGAATCCAGGAGGAGTATTTCCTGCTGGGAAAACACCCCAAACAGGAGGCAAAGGTGCCTGTGGACCATAGTGTAGCCCTCCCCGGGGTGGCATGAAGCAACATTGCAACAGTCTCTGTTAAAACTTTCCACCCTAGTTGGGGTATTTGCCGTGGTGCGAAGGAGGTGTGTTCTCAGCCCAACAGTGGCGTCAGGACTGCAATTTGTGACGCAGGGGCAGAGCCATCACAGTGGTCCTCAGGGTCAGCAGGATGCAAAGCTCATCGTGGAGCATTTGTGTGCCTAGGTGTACCCTGTTGTGTCATTGCACATAGATTGTGTGTGGCCAGGAGGTGGAGGGAGGTCAGTCTCCCCCTCTGCTCTGCACTGGTGAGGTCACAACTGGAATACTGTGTCCAATTCTGGGCTCCCCAGTTCAAGAGAGACAGGGAACTGCTGGAGAGAGTCCAGCGAAGGGCAACAGAGATGATGGAGGGATTGGAGCATCTCCCTGATGAGGAAAGGCTGAGAGAGCTGGGACTCTGTAGCCTGGAGAAGAGAAGGCTGAGGGGAGACCTTATTCATGCTGACAAGTATCTAAAGGGTGGGTTGAGGGAGGATGGAGCTGGACTCTTTTCAGTGGTTCCCAGTGAGAGGATGAGGTGCAACGGGCACAAGCTGGAACATGGGAAGTTCCACTCAAATCTGAGGAAGAACTTCTTCCTCTGAATGGACTTCTTGCATCTACATTTTCACCTGATTCTTTCCCCCTTCTGTTTTTCCCTCCTGGACACCCTATGATTCTCTGTCCTAGCAAGAGTATAACTCATCTGCCCCGATACCCCCTCTCCTTCCTCACCCTGCTGGCAGCACCACTCCCTCAAGCTTGAAATTTTTTAATTCTCTTTCCCTTGTCTCACACAATAAGGGTCACAATAAAGCAATATTTGGCTTTCTTTTCCAGTCTGTACCAGAAAGAGCCCTGGAACCTGAAGCCTGAACCTGGACAGCATGTTTTCTATGGTCCACTCAGTGTTTGGCCACTGAGCGGTCTGAAAACATTGCTGTTGTGAGGTTCTTCCAAAGCATAGATTTTACCTGCATCTCTAGAAATGCAGATGGATGAGTTGATTCTTCTGTTCTTATTTTATGCATAAATTGGCCAATTTGTAAAAGAGCTGATTGAAGAGCCTCCTGGTTTAAACCAGGCCCATTTGCTTAGGGCCAGGACCGTAACTGTCACATCCCTAGGTGCCCTGTGGACCACAGGACACACACGCTGCAGGCTGTTTTCACAGTTTGTCCAAGGAACTCAGTCAGTTACAACTGAAAAATCCCATCTCTGCTGTTTGCTGTGCCTAGTGTGTGAGCTCAGCCACTGATCCCATGGCTGGCCAGCCCTGCACACAACACAGCATCTCATTCACACAGCCCAAACTGCAGTTTGGAGTGATGGGAGAACACCCTTTTCATTTCTTAAATTAAAAGCAGTGATTGAATTAGTGCACACACACACACACATACACACACACCCCTCCCTCAGCATCCCCACTGCCCCACGTGGCCTGTGACCGAGCTGGATGCACCAAAAACAATAGACCCATAGAGCTGGTGGACAATAATTCTCTGCCTGGGATGGGATCTGTCTCCTCAGCACCTGCTGCAGCTGAAGCCCCCCATCTGTGCTCCCCAGAGAGCTGCAGCTCGGTGTCACCCCCCTTCCTCAGCTCCTGTTTTATAGGAATGAAAGGGAATTTGGGTTGGAGGTGGGGGAGAGGGCTCACAAAAGCACGCAGGAGTTTTAGTTAGAAAAGAGGCTGGGGGAGGAAGGGAGGGCACTGACACTGTGGGCAAACACTTAGTGCAGCGCAGAAGTAATTAGGTGCACAAATCTCTGTTGTTAACAGACTCTTCAACACCTATTATCCCCAGTGCTGCACCAACAAAAAAAAAATTAAAAAAAAAAAAAAAGGGACATGGGGGAGATCCCTTGTGTGAAATGGGCTGGAAAGCTTCATTTTCACTTCTCTTTATTCAGGCAGATCAGTGACAAGGAGGGAAGGAGAACTGGGAGGATACAACACTGGGTGGCCAGGGCATGGGTTCCCCCCTTACCCTCCCTGCCCCCCCCCCCCTCTCCACCCCCCCCCACCCCACCCCCCCCCATCTTCCCTACCAAATATATTCACTTCTCCCAAACTACGAGCTTATTTTGTTACTGGTCTGTCACATGTTTTGTTCTGGTTTTCCCCCACTGCCTCACTTTATTATCACAAGTTTCATCGCTCTCATTCGTTACTGCAACTGTACCCCTAGGATTTGGGGGTATTTTAAAACTGCCTTAGCACTGAGAAATGGTATAATGCAAACAAAGTTACCGCTTTCCAGACGTCCCATTCTGCCCCCTTATTCACTGTGAGTGAGCCAAACCCTCAAATCAGGACCTTTCATAGACTCTGATAATTCTGCTCTTTATATTCTACCAAAAGAAATCAGAAGCAAGTAAGATATGAGACAGTACCACTTGCCCTGAGATCAAGCATACAAGCAAGTGATATTCTGGATTCATGGACTTGATGATCTTAAAAGGTCTTTTCCAACCTAAATGATTCTACGCTTAAATTCCACATCTCCCTTAGTGCTTCATATCATTAAGCCCTGACTCAGCTCCTGTTGGACCTAACTTCAGGCATGCTGGTTTGGAACTAATAGAGGGTCCCTAAAGGTCACAGAAATTGTCACTGGAAGAGTGACATTCCCCTCCTTTCTGCAGCAGTGAGACTAACACAAACATTCCCTTTCAGTTGCAAAAATATTGCTCTTCCCCACCGATCACTTTGGAATAAACATGGGATTTGGACATTTCCTTGGATGCCAGAAACGGGCCTTCTACACAAGCCAGCATCAAATTTGCACACACTGTGGCTGCCAGCCCGTTGGGTGAGTGTGGCTGCAGGGCTGCTGATGCCATGTTCCTCCTTTTATTTACAGACATTAATGCCCTGAAGGTCTGGGATGCATGACTGAGCTCACACACTTGGGTACATTCTTCCCTACTGTAGGATTCATGGTTTGTTCACACAAAGCATGCCTGCAGCTTGCCAGGTGGGAGAAGGACTTCTCCTAGGAGGAGGAGACCTTGGTCCCAATGCTTTTTTAAGCAAAGTGATCTAGGGTATTATTTCCAGCATTACCACTTTTTTTTAATCACTTCCTGCAGCTGTCTGCATCACAATACAATGTGACACGTGTATATCCAGTTTAAATACAATATTTAAATATTCTCCCATTTAAACACAGGATCTCCATAAACAGTCAAGTTATGGAAGTTACAAAACCTTCTTCTAATCCAGAAGTGTAATTCCTGGTACTTTTTTGCACTGGTCATCTCTATAAATATCCCTCTGCAGTTGAAGCATGGCTGTCATTAATACTCTGTCATCATGTTAATAAATCTGTCTCCCGTGGAATACTCTTAAAAGACTTGGCAGAAGGTAATTCACTGATTTTTAAGCCTGCTGTCTCAGTCTGCTTGAGTTCACCGCAGAGGTTCACTCTTTCCACTGAAAAATCTTAAAAGAGGCATTGAATCAAAATGGTTGGTAACCAGTTGTCCTGGATGGTACAAAACCTGGAGAGCATTTTACACTGATGGGTCCCGGCGTTGCTAACATTGTAGGTCTGCACTTCAAGTAGACAGATTTTTCCAAAAGTCTTATGTGGGTAAGATCTAAAGAAGAACTTCAGGCATGGAAAACCGATTCTCTCTCTTCATTGCTGGGCCACAGCCCATGGGCTAATTATAACACCAGAAGAGCCAAGTTCTATGTGAAATATTGCAGGGACTGGGTGGTCTTTTGCAGAGGAGGTGCTGCTTCTTTCTAAATCGCTGATTTGAATTGGTCTCATCCTAGTAGCGACCAGATTGGAGTATAAGACTCTGTGAAATTCAAGGTCAGCCAAAAAAAAAAAATTAAAAATGAACAAAATCATTGGTGATTTAAGATAATTGGTTCCTGAGCTTACTGGGCTAGTGCCAGTTGCAAAGTCATGGAGATTTTGTGGAAGGATCTGAAAATTATAAAAAAGGAGGGGCATTCTTAGATTTTTTTCCTAAAGTAGAGAAAATTTTTCTCTTCTTGATTATCTCTTGCACCAAAGGATGAGGATGTATGTAAGAAATATTACTGGATGTATATGTCTTTAAACAGGCTCTGTAAGTGGCTAATCCACCTGCACTCTTCTTGGGAGTCCTAAATATTTCCTCATGGATGGAATCAAACAATGTTATGTGCAGTGGAACGTACTTTGTTTTAACAGTTTTTATGTAGAAATAAATGACAACCGCTAGGAGGAGGAAGGTGATTGGTGGGCTTAAATCCCCATACTTTGGCAGGAATAACTCATGGTCTGATTAATCCCAAACAGATAAAGGAGCGAGGATGTTTTGACTGTGATGAAAAGCAGAGACCATTGAGAGTAAGGGAGACAAAAGCAAACATCTCTCATGTTGTTACTCTTGCTGACATGTTATTCAGCAGCAGGGAAGACTGTAATGCAGAGGCTGCTTGTTTCAAATAGCCCATTTAGCTATGTGTAATGAAAATAGAGTGTGTGCCCCTAACATAAACACACTACTGTGTAACACTGCAGTACCGCAAAATATTTGGGTTTGGGGTAAAAAATAACCTCTGGAAAAATCTTATACCATATAACTGTAGCACAGGAATGAAAGAGCTAATGGCATGGTCTCCTTCCTGGGTCTGGCAAACTGTCGCTTTGATTTGCTTCTACATTACCAAAACCTCTCCACAGTTTAAGAAAATTCTAACAAAATCTTTGTGATGAGAAGTGTATGTTTCACCGGAGACTATATATTGTGATGGTGTGAATTACCCAGGTGCTTGGCAAGGAGGAGGTAACGCTTAGTTAAGAAAGGTTTATTGGGTTGAGAGAGAAAGGTC
Organism: Scolopax mira; assembly: GCA_004320125.1. Lineage (NCBI taxonomy): Eukaryota > Metazoa > Chordata > Aves > Charadriiformes > Scolopacidae > Scolopax > Scolopax mira. Next base: position 96,022 of record BJBW01002722.1, read on the forward strand.
TGATGATAGACCTTTTTGTACAGAGTCGTAGGGACCAAAGAAAAGCTTTGTGCCTGGCTGGGGAGCCTGTGTCATCTCTCCTAACTACTGACTGGAGTTCATCATTACCTGACTTTAGAAATGATGTAAGAAGATCCAAAGTGGGGGGCAAAGGGAGGGAGATGATACTTTTTTTTTTTCCCTTTGCATTAACTTGCTGAAGCACTGCTTTTAAAATGAAGTGAAAGGCAAGAATAAATTTGAAGACCAGTCAATAAATCACCCACTGATTTTACTGCTGAAAAATAGCTTGTCTACAAGGGAGAAGAGTCAGGACAATATTAATGAAGCTATCAAAAGACAAGAGTTCATAAAGGAGGCACCAGAATTACCATATTAAATGACTTTATCCATGTTGTACAGATTCCCTCCTCAAGGGACTGAATTCTTCATTATGAATAGCACCAGGAGGATTTGAAAGGATTGAATTTTCTTACTTGAGATTAGTTAGAGGTATTTATGAAGGATTTAAGCAAACTACTGATTCTTTTAGTGCAATGTGGCTAATGAGAGGCAAGAACCAAAACCAGAGCAAGTCTTTTCTGATTGTCAGACTTCTAACAGGCTCTGCCTCTGTAAGCCCCCCATTCACGTACAGTGCACATCCTTCCAAAAATACCTCACTGCAGGCCAGGGATGTTTTACACTTGCTTGGGTGGACTCAGAGATAAGTTTCATTGGCCTGTATTGAAAAACAAGCAGTTCTGCCAGCCATGGAGTTCATGCAGCCCAAATTTTGCCTTCTTTTTCCCTCCCATTCCAGTCATGCCACCCTGTGCCCCACCAGGAGCCAGGGGACACCTGCATGCTCTGTGTTACCCCCATGCCCCACGCTCACTTCCTCAGGAATGAGGGACAGACATGTTCTGCACTTTCTCCTCAGCAGGTCCCTAATTTTATTTTTTTCAGCTTTATCATGCTACTGATCCTTTCTCATATATATATTTTTTAAGGAATTTAATTGCCTTGGAAATATATATTCCTCTGGGCTAGTGGTTCAGAAGCTGTTAATGAGGGATGGATACTGACAGCACAACCTGGGTGCCTGCTGGCTGTTGACTGTCACCTAGAAGATAATCTTTGTCCGATGGGGATGTGGAAGGTGTTAAATTTGGCAGAGTACTATAACACGTGGTGCCGAGAGCCACGGGAATAGACTTCTGAGCCCACCTTCTTTGTGTGGATTGGAGCATAACTGTATTTATTCTGCATGAGCCCTTGTAGAAAAATAAATCAGTAGCATCTTTTATTTTAGCTTCCTGGAAGGCTTTGGCTGGGGAGCAGCATCTTCTTCAAGTTGAGAAATTGCCCAAAGATATCTGGGAATTGTGCTATGCAGCTCTGTTTTCTGAAAACTTGAAATATTACTCCTTTTTCTATCTATGATACTAATGAAGTGTGGGGTTTTTGTTTTAATCTGTTCTGTCCTTAAAACACTTGCACCCTCAAGCTTCTATCTGATGCATTTTTGTTGAAGTATGTCTTTATTCAAACCTCAAATGCTTTGAAGGGAACAAACAGTGACAGGAAGGTCGTATTATGTAAAAAGTTGTTCAAAAAGAGTACTAAACAGCGTCACAAATTCATAATATGAATGGACTTGGGACAAAATAAGCTGCTACTTAGGTGGTGTCAGGGTTTCTAATGTGATAATATGGTGTCCAAAGGTAACATAAGTTTTTTCCTTTTTTCCCCCCGTGAAAATATCAGAGCCTTTAGGGACAAAGAAATGTGAAAACACTTGAAACCAAGCTACAGTAAAACACACTAAACTCCTGGCAGAAATGCTCATATGTTGGTTGACCCTATGACTGCAGATTGTGTGCTTGACCACAGAGTTTGTTTTTAAAACCGAGTTGTCTGGCTCTTTTTTTCCCAGTAATCATCATAACTTGAAGGGGAATTCTGCACTGCAAAAAAATTATGGTGTTGTTATATCTTGGATTAGCTGGAGTGAAACTATTGTATAAAAACGTAACATTAAAGGATCCTCATTCTCAGATATGGGGGAACAAGAGTTTTAATGGGCTGGGCTTGTTGTTGCAATAAATGATTTGATCAGACTTCAGCAAAACTTTGTGCTGTGGCTCAAATGAAAGAGTTCATGGAAACAGTTTCAAGAATAATCACCTTTTTCCACCATCAGATCAAGAGCATTCAATAGACCTCGTGCCATCATGTATGAATGAAAGCCATTTATCTGTTTAAGAAGTAATATTTTAACAGGTTTTGTGCAGTGAGATGTGCAGCTACAGAGCAGTTGATATGGGATGGGAAAAGTGATTCATTGACTTCCCCAATCCAAGTTTGGTGCTTCGTTGTGCTGTTAAAGTGCAGGGTGGAAAAAAATTCTTAAAAAGGCAAAGTAAATTAAAATACAATTGTCATGTGGGATCTCTAAGTGGGCATATCATGCCTGAAAGCGGTGCTGGAAGATGGGAAAAATGAGCTGATGCAATTAATGATGCAATGAATCTTCTGGTGATTGGTGCTCAGAGGGCAGTGCTGCCACTCCTTCCTTTACCTTAAAATTAGCAGTATGGCAAGAAAAAATGGGTGTATTCCTAAGAGTCTTTATGACTCTAGCACCTAGAAATCAAGTGGTGGGAGTTTTCATATGTAGATCTCAGCAGACAATCTAAGACAACCCCTGCCTCTCATAATTTACTGTATGAACAGGAACCAGAAGATGGTTGGGAGAGCTTGAAAATGGAGGAACGTAACTGCGGAGTCTTAATGTGCTTCCAAAGCATTGTCTTTTAGGATCACAATCAACCTGCTGATAATGTAGCAAAACCAGTCCCAAACCACACTACGTGAGGATGCTGCAGGGGTTTTGGCCAGCTGCAGTGAACCTGACTTCTGGAGCAGGGAAGTGGGATTTGTTCAGGGGGTGGCACATCCTTCATCAACCGAAAATCCACCCAAGCCCAGTTAAATGACAAGAAAACCTAGTGACTTGTTTGAATCCTAATCTCTCATTGTCGTTACCGTTATCCCCAGTTGTCAGTGCAGTTTCTGGTCCAACCTCCTTCCCCTCCCTTCCCCAAATGGCTACGGCCACACACCTTCCAGCCTCAGCCTGCACAGCCCTGCACAGGCTGATTTTCCTTGCTGCTTTGGACCAGGGTTTGTCTTTCCTAGCCCTGATTTCACTCCTTCTTTCAGCGTGCTCCTCCACTTCCCACCTGAGCCTCTTTAACTGCATTTGGACCAGATGGCTCCTTCCTCCCAGCTCCTGGGACACCGGCCACTCGTCCCCAAGAGAGACTTCATGCCTGGGATCTGTTCCACCTCTTGCCCCCCTCACTTGATGGGAAAGACCAGTTTTGCCCTGGCCATCCTCTGGGAAGATGGCACTCACTACAGCAGCCCTGCTCACTCAGAAGCAGAATTTTTAGCAACCTGAATTTCTGAAATGTTGTTTTCCTTTGTGTCTGAAACCTGGCCAGGTTCTTTTCTTTGCCTGACTCAGAAGCCATCTCAGCCAAACTTCATTTTTCTCTTTCAAAACAGCAAGTTACCTTAGCGTTTCAAAGAAAAAAAAATAAATTTATCTAATGTCCAAACCAGTATTTTTTCTACTATATTATTTAGAAACAGTTGAACCGTTTTGACTGATTTTTTAATTTTATATTAAAGACAACCAGCCTGAGGCAAACATTCATCAGAGGCAGTATTACTCCAAATGGATAACGTTTGGCAAAGCCAGAAGCAACTGTGTCCTATAATGCAAAGTGTCAGTCAAACTTACTGGGCAACCCTAGGAGCTTTTAATAAAAGAACAGGCCTGAAGAAACATAAATTTCATTGTCATACAGTTCAGGATTTTAGGGGATTGCACAAAGAGGGAGAGATGAAAATTTTGAACTGAAAAAAATTAATTAAAAGCTGCAAAACCATGATGCTTTGTATCTGCTTTGTTTCTATTTGATATGGGCAGTTTGAAATTTCAAAGCTATCCTGTCTGTGACTTTTAAAAAGCCTTTTATTTCCTGAGGCAATTTAGCTCCTGAAACGGAGTAGGAGGTGCTGTGCGCGCTCATGACTTTCAAGAAAGGAAAAAGTTGTCAAGTTTCTAGTTTTAATTAGATAAATTACTTTGTTCCCTCTGCTTTAGGCACGTGTTTGAAAGCCCGTATGTTTTGTTTGGGCAGCAGGTTAATAACACGTCCTGTGTTCACAGCATGATCCTTGCAGCTGAGAGGTGGGTTTTGCTACTTCATTCCCACCTCCCTTCATTTTCTAGGAAGCCTTGCAAGAGGGGCAGGCAACAGCCACCTCATACCTTCCCATTTATTAGAAGTGCCCGGCTCAATCATAGTCCCAGAGAATCATAAATGGTTTTTCATCTTCACGTACTCCTCCCCGAAAGCAGTTTGTTCTGGTTCAGCGCTGGCAGTTGAAATCACAGATGGTGTTTTTAAACCACCTGTTTAAATACAGCTCTGGCAAGTTTCCCCCTTTTCCTGAAAGCCACGTCATTTGTGTTCAGGGTGGTGGCAAGTTCCCTCTCCCCATCCCTACTCACGGAAGCTCAGACCTGCCAGCCCTGATCTCCTGGCTCCTTCTCCTGGGACTTCTGTTCTAACGTGTGCAAAAGTCCCTGTCCCCTTCCCCAAAAAGTGAGACAGAGAAGAAGCATCCTTGTTGTACAGGTGTGGTTTTGAGAGAGAGGGAGAGAGCACGCGTAGCTGGCTTGTCCAAGCACATGCAAAAAATCTCTGGGTCAAGAATTTTATTAGCCCAAGTGCCAGGCCAGTAGGATATTTACAAAGTTGAGCTTCCTACCTTCCTGGGAATCTGTAGTGACTTCCCTTGAGATAAATGCAGCACCAGTACGGGGATTTTGTAACGTTAGGTCTGTCTTCACTCTAATCTGTGTCCTTATTTTAAAGCCTGACACTATTGGCTTAAACCAGACCCGATGCATACTTTCCTCCTCCTCTCCCAGTTGGTATTTCTGGACACCTGGTTTCATGGTAATTCTCAGTTTAATTCATAACGAAGATGCTCTAAAATTAGCATCTTTTTTAGGACCTGATCCAGCAGTCATTTGCTACCAGGTGTGCTGCTTAATACCTTGACAAGTCTCATTTCAGGAAGAAAGTACCACCTGGAAATGTCTCATAGCTCCATATTTTTTATGTTGACTCGAAGTGGCACTCATCTTCAAGAGTACAATCAATAACTGTGACTTTTTCTCAGGAAAAAGACCTGAGAGTTCTGGTGGGACAACAGGATGCCCACGATTCAGCAATGTGCCCTTGTGGCCAAGAAGGCCAAGGACATCCTGGGGGGCATCAAGAAGAGTGTGACCAGCAGGTGGAGGGAGGTCATCCTGCCCCTCTGCTCTGCCCTGGGGAGGCCCCATCTGGAGCACTGGGTCCAGTTCTGGGCTCCCCAGTTCCAGAAGCTGGAGAGGGGACAGCAGAGGGATACAAAGATGATGAGAGGCCTGGAGCATCTTTCTGATGAGGAAAGGCTGAGGGACTTGGGTCTTTTTAGTCTGGAGAAAAGAAGACTGAGGGGGGATCTGATCAATGATCAATCAGATCAATTTGTAGAATTCTGTGTGGCTTTTCTGTCTCATTCTCACTGGCTCTACTGTAGATAGATTGCAAATGGTCAGGAAATAGATCCTCTCCTTGTACCTGCAATGCTTTTTATGTAAAATCTGCTCTTTCCCATTGTAGTCTGCACGTCTCTTTTCTGTTGGTAAATTCTGTATTGGCAGCTTCCCTGCTAGTGAGAATTCATGTTTATACACCAAAGCAGCACCAGTGGTTAAACACATGGATGTTGAGATATAAGGTATGTTCAGAAAATAAGCTGGATTTGGGTGGTGGGACTGATCTGGCTGGAAGTCAAGAGCATGTAAGGGTACAGCACGTGTCTGCTTAGTGTCAGCCCCATGCAGGCACACTTATGGAAACCACTGGGCCAGCAAGTGCCAATTCCAAACCATAAAGCCAGACTCCTCCTCTCCTTTTGCCAGACAAAACCCATGAGTCACTGTCTGTTACAGACCAGCAGGGTTTACCAGCAGACACTCAAGCCCCCGGGGCCTCAGACTGGCATCTGGGGAGCTGCCCCAGGGGAACAAACCAACTATCCCAACCTCCTTCAAAAGCCCCAGTGACCTGTGCCAGGGCAGACTGTATGTTCAGGTCATAAGGATGCAGCTTGGGAACTCTGCAGTTCGTGGTCTTAACAACCTCTGTAGCTACTTAGAGAAAAAAGGTTTTATCTCGGAGCTTTTCTCTCAGAGGCAAGTAGTTTTTCATCAGCTTCTGTTAAGCTTTTTTTATTTTTCAGTTCCAGTTGCTCCTTGCACAGAAATTAAATAGCCAAAGCAGTTGTTTATATTTAACAGTGATTGCAATAGAAAGAAACTCTTTGCTTTTCATCCCTGTACTAGTAACGGATGTGGGGACTCTTGCCCATTCTTCATCTCAACCTCTTCCTCAACCATTTTGCATTAATCTGCTTTTCGGATTTCTCCATGAATTTGGCTCCTGATGCTGCAGCGCAATCTGTGTGGGCAGACCCTGCCCATGCAAGAAGTCCCTTTAAAATCAACCAGGATGTGAAAACATGAGCAGGTCTGTGCAGATTAACATGCAAAGAGGGGGGACACCTCCCTTAATTTCATATCCAACAGATCAGCATCTGCTCATGGGTTTGCTGTCAGGGATTGTACTAGTTTTGTGTGTCCCTGACTGAGTGTGAGGACACAGAGAGAGGAGAGCCTGGCACAGTCACAACACACAGCCAAGATAGTTTAATAGAGAAGAAAGGGACATATTACACAAATTGGGAAGGGATGGAGCAATCAATTGGCTTGCCTGGTATAATGCAGAAAGCTTTTGTAGCAGCAGCTAAAAACAAATCTCCTGTGTCACAGTTTAAAACCTTTTGAAGATCAGCTCATTTCTAAGTAAGCTAATTTTCTTTTAATAGTCTGTAATACCACGTGTTAAAACGCTCAAAAATTACAAACCATGAAAGGAGAGGCAGAAGGAGAGAAACATCTTCAAATTTCTTTATTAAAAGTACGTGAATCTACAAAATTGAAATTTTGCCTTAATGAGCTCTAAACACAGTAAGAGAATATAAAACTTGGTCCTTGAGGCTACCATTTTGAATGGAGCTCATGATGACATCAATTTAAAAATATTAATGTCTGGCCAGTCCAGGAGGAATTGAGGACCACCTTCTCGTTTCCAGTGGAGGAATTGAGGACCACCTTCTCGTTTCCAGTGGTTAAATTCTCCATCTCCAAAATGTGCCCTGCAAAATTTTGTACATAGCAGCCTCGTAGGACAGGAATTGGAGAGGAATGCAGACAATTATTCTAGATAGCCTAGTAATATTAATGTTTGCAAGATGTGATTGATCATACTGTACTTGACATGGAGTAAGTGAGAAGCTTCTGGTCTCCAGGAATGTCAATATATTGCTTTTCATGGGTATCAGCATAAAGGAATGTGAGCATAAAGGAATGTGAGACTGTTACACGGGCTTTTATTGAAGGAAACAGCTGATACCCTCTGCTTCAGAGTCTATTGATTTTCTATGTGCCTGTATCATTTTGTATGATTTTTAATAAATAATGAGAAGCTAGCTATCATATAACCACATACCATTACTGGCTACCTGATCTCCAGTATTAAGTACATATATTCATATATGCGCACATATATATGTTACTGGTGAAACACTGTTCTCACAGTCAGTTGCCAGGGCATTGCATGCCTGTATTACTAATGCAGGTTAACACGTTGAAAAATGTACCTGCACATGCTCACAGTTGCAAATAAAACACTGCTCTTTAATTACAAACAATAATTTACCATTTCCTGGTCTTTTGTCAGAGAACTTAAAAACCTCGGTGCTTTTTAAGAAGCATTTTAGGTAGGGCCCACTAAGCACAGAAATACATTGAGGATGGCAGTGGCACATTTTCATAGGAAGATGCAGGTGTGATTGTGGTGGTTTAGTGGGGTAGGAGACGAAGGAAGGATCTGAGTGAGTGATTTGCTTGGAGTTAGGTAGCAAATTTTATTTTGGGGAGTGAAAACAGAAGACAAATAAATACCTACCATCCAGTCTGAAAATTCCAAGTCCATCTTTTTGTCTAAATTGAGTTATGCTGCTCATTTATCCACAAGCCAGGATGTTTCTGTCTTCAGCTGAAGCAGAAGGCCCTATAGAAGATGGAAAAGGAGTCTTTGGTGTTTCGCTTGAAGCCTGAAGAGAAACGGGTTCCCTTGATAAGTGTAAATTCACTTCTGCAACTGAGCCATAAAGTCTTGTGCTACGTATTTCTTTGACCTTGAAAAGCAAAGGGTAAACCTGCAAGTGTTTGTGCTGCAATTCACCCGAGTGAATTCAGGGAGAATTGCTTGGGCCAAAAAAACCCCGCTGGACCACAAAGCATCCAGAATGGTCTTATCAGCAGAGTTTGATGTTTAAATCCTGAGGCTTGTTTATGTTTTAACACTTAGAGAGGCAGTGTCAGTACAGCCGTGAAAAGTTCAAAGGAATTACCTGAAATTTTCTAAGTGTTAAGTAAATATTTACTGGTCATCAGATATCTTTAGCTGGCTGGAGAAGCTAGATACTTTTAGGACAATCTTGTGCAAGCTATTTTAGCATTTCTGCACTGAAGTACAGCTCTAGTCATGTTCAATTTTAAAGCATTAAAAAAACCTACTTTTATTTTATTTTGCTATGAGGTGTAAGACTTCATTTTGGATCCAAGGCTCTCCACAGCTTTATCCTGACACATCTGACAGACAGTTTTCATGACATTTTCCATCCCACAGGGATAAACTTTGCCCTTTTCACATTTCCCGAGGTGGCCTCTCCTTCACTCCCAAAAAACCTACCTGGGAGAAGTTAAGATAGGACAGCGGTGATAATGAACGCACTCAACATGTTTTGGAAGGTACTCTTTGCCTTGAGGATTGCCTTCATAATAAACAAACAGCAGGTGTGGTTTAAAGCAGTAATAAAGTCTGTCATCAGCTTGTATGGTCTCTCCTGATACTGAACCACTCCACGTCTGTAACTAAAACAGCTTTTTCCAATTGATTGTAGCTTGAATTTATAGCAGGACACATTTGATGTGTCTTGCAGCTGCTTAGGTTTTAAGAGCACAAATTTGCCTGCCCATTATTCATTTTCATGAAGTAGCAATGAAATCAAAGTAGTTCCCAAAAAAGAGAAGACCAAGAAAACACTTCGTCCTCCTTTCATATTAGAGCAGAAGATGGTTTTGACATGGCACGGCTCACAGCACGAGAGGGTTGCATTTCTGATAGCTTACTCAGGAAATGAACAACAGATGCAGACAAGCAGTCAGTGAAACAACCACCTGGTTGGTTCTTCAGAGGTGAGGTGTTGAGAGATCCTGTCTCCTGTTGGACATCTGTCACGGAGGACGTTAAGCTCCACAGGGATGGTACCACCTTACTGTTTTGCAGTAAATAAAGAGGATGCTCCTGTACTTCTCCTTCTCTTCCCTGCACCCATCCTGTGTCTGCCACAAAGAGCAGAGAATGACACAGAGGTCTGGAGAGTGTCCCTTTGCAGGCTAGTTTTTCCCTAGTCCCAGGAACTCTTCCAGCTGAATTACCTTTATGTGATGTATAACTTTTTGCTTACGGAAGGAAAAATACGTCTTTTTTTGTGTCTTCTTTAAGCCTTTGTTATAAACATGATGATGTGTGGATAGAAATAGTGTTCATAAATCCTGTGTACAATCAGGTCTTTGAACATTGCCCTCTCCATTCTCGTAGTGGCTCCTGCTGGCATTGGCTGGCTACAAGGGGCACGTAAAGCCATTTCTCAGCTAGTCAGGAATGTTTATGGATCTTTTTTTCAGGATCTATTCAGGAATGCTCTCAGCAAAGAATAACACTGCTTATAGGACAGCAAAAATAAAAGTTACAATGCCTGCCATCACAGAGAGGAAAATTGCAGTGAAATCTCTCAAGCAGATGGGTGATAATTTTGTGGGGTTTTGTGTTTAAAAGAAAAGATTTATTTAATTCATCAAAGACATTGTTCCTGATAACAGAAGTAAAGAAAACAGTGGACGTCATGTTTGAGTTCTGTTCCCACTCCTTCTAGTACTGCAATTTCTGAATAGAAGAGCAAAACTAAACCTGTAAGCTGTAATAGTAGCTGCTCTTTTTTTTTTTTTTTCAGCTGGAAAATGTTGCTTAAATGTCAGGCAGTTTATGAAAGAGAAAAGTGTAATTTTAAATACCTAAGATATTTTTTAGAAAAATTCCTTAGAAATCTTTTCTACTGGAAGCATCCAACATGTATGGGCATAGTGCTCTGGCAGCAGAGGTAAAGAGGTAATGTGAAGACTGTATCAGTTTAGAGGGGAGATACTCTACTTAATTGGTACATGATATAGAACTTTGAAAAAATAAAAATAAATTAATAAAAAATAATGGACACCGAGATTCTGTAAGATTTCCTAATCCTTAGGGAGCTTTTGAAAGACAATAAAGAAAGCCTGGTGTCTGAGCGTATGCACTAATAAAAAAGTCAGTATTGCCAGGATTGGGCAAGAGATGGACCAGTAAAAAGAGATTTCTGTGATTATTTGTTAAGGAAATGAACTGTCAATCATCTTCACGGCAGGAGTACCCTGCCTGAGAGCTAGCAGAGCAGGAGCATATTCACTTTCTCTTTTTTCAGCCGGTGGCTTCTCGACTGTTTTCATTCCACGTCTCTTCGTGTTAGGAACATCAGTTTCCAGAGGTTGGGTAGATCAGCCGAGAAGCATGATTATGGGTGATGTTGTGAAGCAGCTTTCTGCCCACCACATGTAAGATCTGCTTCTGGCACTTTTTTGCTTGGATCTTCTGGACAGATGCAAAAGTGGCATTTTTTTTTTTCTTTTTTGCCTTTGAACTTCTAATGCACTAGACATGAGTAAAAGAAATACTCCACATACCTAGCAGGTCTTTGTGTGCCTTGGCTTAGCTGCTGATACCCATGCCAATGTGTGTATTTCTGCAGGGATATTAATAATTTTAGGTAGTGGCTTTCTCAGAGAAGACCCCAGAGACCAGGAGAGCCAATAAAGTCAGAAGTTTGGGTGGGACTTCTTCTAAGGATGGATTATTTCCTTCCCCACAAGGATGAGTGTTTGCGGGGGCAAGGGGTAACGTGATATTTTGTCTGTTGCTTGGTGGTGTGTGTGTGTGTGGCCACAAATTGTAGATTACAGGGTTTGGGCTATAGCCTGCAGTCTGCTTGGAGACTACGTGTCCTCAACAGGGCAGGCATTTTGCAACCTGTGGTGAAATGCAAGTATTCAGCAGACTGTTTGCTGGGACTGAGGAGGAAAATGGGCTGACCCAGGCAAAAGGATGAAAACTCCAAGAAGCCCAAGAGCAAATGAGAGCTGTGGGGGAATAGAAGGAGGTGTTTTTTTTTTTCTTGTGCCTACCTTCAAAGACATGGGAAACCCACAGGGGGATGATAATCACTCCTAAAATAGCACTGAAGAAGCCTGGAGTGCTGCAGGGACATTTAATGGCTGGGAGCTGGGGCTGTAGGTGTTTCATTGCTGTTGAAGGGGACTATCTATGGATGAATCCTCAGCAGGAAGAGGAGATGTAAAAGATTAGAGGGGAGGCCTCCTGTGTTCACACTGATACCTGGAGGAGAGGGTAAAGTGCCTGCACAACCCAAAACTTGTAAATGCTTGTTAGATAACACAGCAAAGAGGCTGATCCCTGGAAACAAGGATTGAAAGAAATAGACAAAAGGAGAGAAGGGTTGATGGGTGAGAATAGATGTGGAGCGGGCTTTCTCCAGGGTAAAGCCTAAAGCCAAACTTAAAGTTTTCAAGTAAGGAGGTATGATATATGCATGTATGTATTATACCTGTGAATAGCATGGCCCCCGAGCTTCCTTCTTCCCCTGCTGCAGGAAAATTGCTGCTGGGATAGAGATTAATAGCAACAGTTCCTCAGACTTGTACTACATATAGCAGAGCTCAAAAATGTCTTCTTCCTACACCTCTTTCTGCCAGCCAGACACACGATTTCTACCAAAACAGCAACAATATAGAGGTGGATTAACACAGTAAGGGGCAAAGATAGTAGGGCTTTTTATGAGTACCCCAGTCTGTATCTGGACAGTCCCTGTTCCATCCCTTTCTACCAGGCTCCCAGCACACTGGGGTGTCCATGGAGCCTGGTGTGGGGCTGGGATTCAGGTCTGCTGCTGGTGGAGACTTGGTGCAACCATCCTGCCAAACATGTTTACCATGAGGTCCCTCCCAATCTGAATGGTTTGAAAGGCAGATATATCCTACGGTTGGAAAAGGGGAGTGGATAGCCAGGGAAACCATTTTGCCAAAAATCCTCAGTTAGTGAAGGTAGTGAAGATGAGGGCTAGCTAGGGAGACAGGCAGAAAGACCTCAAAATACTGTCCAGCTCAGCAACAAAAAGGGAATTCAGTGCAAAGGAAAATAAAGCGATCCTAAGTTTGTGCATAAAAAAGGGTTCTTTTTTAATTGTTAGTCAGGATATTGGTGTGATTTCAATAGACAGCCCTATCAAAATGGCAGCTCAGTGCTCAGCAGTGACTAAGCCAGCAAAACGCAAATGTTTTGGAATTATTAAAAAGGCTCGTAGAACAAAACATCAGCTAATAATTACTCCCTGTATAAATTTGTATTTGTCTCCAGAATATCATGTAGAGCTCTGATCTCCTTTTTCCACTTCAGTAGGATGCAGGGTTGGAGAGGGCTCAGAGAACAGTGCAAAGGCAAATCACACATTTTCCATGGGAAGAATGTTTAGGTAGAATAGGAGTCTTTAAATATTTCAGGTTGCAAGCATGGGAGAGAAAAACAAAATTCTATATTCTAACAAAAGCAGGAGACACAGAGAAAGCCAATTAAGACTGACTACAGGTGTGGCCCTGAAGCCACTGATTAGTGTTAATGACCCTGATCAGCCGCACCTGTGCTTCCCACAAACCCTCTGCCCAGTGGCCCAGGAGCCCTGTTTAAGCCCAGGGAGGAGTGAGGTTTTGTTGCTGCTTTGTGGATGGTGTTTCTGGCTGGACCCTGATCCTACGCTGCAGGTAGCTTATCTCTTCTATCTTTGGTTCTCTATCCTGGGCTAAAGCTGGGAATTTATATGGTTTTCCTATTTCTTGCTGTTGCTGGACCTGGCTCGTTGTTTTGCCTTGTCTTTGTTGATGGACCTTGCTCACTGTGGTTGTCCTCAGCTCCAGGCTCATGGATCAGCCTGGTTCTTGCTGCTCGTTGTGCCTGGGAAGCTGTGTGGGTAGTTTGGAGCTGTATTACTGCATGTATATCTTGTTCCATGGCTCTGTACACCTGTGTGCTGTTAGTCAGGATGCTGGCTGACAGGAGTGTTTGGTGCAGACTTCTCAGCAACTGTTTAGTCGAGGAGTTTTTGCATTTTGGAGTTTCTAAAGTTTTACCTCGAGTTTGTGTTTAAGGAAATATATAGGATGCATTTTAATTTCTGCGTTTTGGTGTAATGCTTCTATAGGTTTCCTTGAGAACGTGACTTACTCCTTACTTAAGTAAGAGATCTTTTGGAGTCTTACTTAACTTCTAAATTTGGTCTGTTTTTCAAGGTGTTAATCTCCTCTCCATTTGCCTCTTCCACTAATATTTAATAAACATCTGAGCAGTATAATCAAATTTAGCAGACAAGTAACAATTTCAGAGGCGAGTTCCTACAAGGTATTTGTGAATTATGAAGTGGCAGCCAGATGAAATAAGGTTTGAATGAGTACTAAGGGGGTAGAACTGGATAAACCTTGGCTTCCTGTCCCTTTTTAGCCTGCTTCTAAGAATGTGGAAGTGCTGCTTTATGGAACTTCACTGGAGTTGTTTAGATACTTGTAAATAGAAACATCTTTTCTGTAACTAGGTTAGAATAAGTATGAAAGTATTTTAATAACAATTAAGGTACTGAGCTCTAATGCCTGATGTGAAACACTTGGCTAATAGTGGATACCTGCTAATTGGCTTTATGCATTTCAACTTCTTGTGGTGTTTCCTAGATGTCTCAGCCAATGTTTATCTTTGTGCCTCTTAATCGAAACTTCTTGCAGAAATAGATAGCTCCTATCCTCCTTGAGAAAGGAGAGGGGAAGGAAGGTGTTTATCAGCTTAACTTCTCCCTTCTCTTTCAATGTAACAAAATGGTACAGGTGCTCCTTTTTTGTTTCTTCAGAAGTCAAACCTCTCTCAAGGAGTAAAAGCTTTCTTGGTGGGATAATGAAACGTAATGTGAATGGTTAGTGTGCCAGGATGGGTGTTGGATAGTAGGAGGACTGGATTCCCCAAGCTATTGGCCAGTACCAACAGGTAGAAAGCACAGCTGTGATAATGATAGCTTGCTTCAGGCTCATTAAGAGAAAGCTGGCTTTGTTTTCAGAACTGTGATAATCTACCTAAGCATCTCAGTTGGCTTTTATAATCTCTATTTTTTTGTGCTCTAAGCTGCTTTGGATATTGAGCATCTATTTAGTAGCTTTCTAACACATTCTATTCTGAAAGATCTTAGAAGATTTTGAGTGATTGCTTTTCCTTCTTTGAACCTACAGACTGCATTTTAAAGTAGCAGAGTGAAAATGTGATGTGTGGTTTTTTCAACTCCCCAATTTAACCCAAATGAAGTAAAAAGTTTGCTTTATCAAAAAGATGCAGAGTTAGACATTCCCGGAAGAGTGTGTGTTTGTGTGTGTGTTCTTGTACTTGGTGTTTTAGAAGTTGAATCCTTGAGGGAGGGAACGCTACAGTCAAGTTCCTTTCCCAAGAGACCAAATGCTGCCTGATCTTCCTCATTTTTCTTAGGATTTTAAAGCACCAGCTGCTGGCTTCATTTTTTTTGCCACTTGAGCTAATGATAAGTAGTTTAACCAAAGCAATGAATCATTCATGCTGTTTTTCAGAAAGCCTATAGTTATTTCATGAATTTCTGGATTTATTAATTTCATAGCTGCTTCTCCTTCTACAAGTACTAATTTAAAAGAACCACAATTAAATAGGGACATAAGGCCAGCCTGCTTTCCTTGGAGTCAGCCAAGAAACCTGTCATCTTTAAGAAAAAACTTGGGTAACGACTATTGTAAAAGATAATGTAGTGCATGGTTTTTTTAGCATGGTAGTACAGTGAAAGGAGATTTTAAAAATTAAATGGATCTAGAAGAATCAAGCTTGAATATTTTCAAGAAATCACTTAACTGTTTCAAAAGAGCTTCTACTTTATATGTCAGATACGAGTAACAGTGTCTTCTGCATTGATCAGTGAATTGTTAGAGTTGGAAGGGACCTTAAAGATCGAGTTCCAACCCCCCTGCCCTGGGCAGGGACACCT
>BJBW01002723.1:0-35731 GCA_004320125.1 Scolopax mira
GAGATGCTCCAGGCCCTTAATCATCTTTGTGGCCCTTTTCTGTACCCTCTCCAGCAGTTTCCTGTCCTTCTTGAACTGGGGAGCCCAGAACTGGACACAGTACTCCAGATGGGACCTCACCAGGGGCCCTAAAGGGGCAGGATGACCTCCCTCAACCTGCTGGCCATGCTCTTCTTGATGTGCCCCCAGGATGCCATTGGCCTTCTTGGCCACAAGAGCACCGTGCTGGCTCATGTTCACCCTGTTGTCCACAAGAACTCCCAAGCCTTTCTCCTCAGGGCTGCTCTCCAGCAGGTCAGAGCATGTTGACTGCACAGTAATGAGAACAAAGATGAGAAGGGGTGGGAAAAAAAAGCAGAAAGGACTTCAAGAATGCAAAAAGGGACAAAACTGAATGACAAAGTCAGCAGAGAAAACAGTGAAACTTGAGTGGAGTTACCCACAGTACAACTGAAGCACTTCACAGTTTCTTCATCCAGTTTGAAAACAAGTTCCCACGCTCCAGAAACGCAACAAGCTGCAAAGCTGAACCCAACGTCAGAAAAAGACTCACTTGAAATTGTGGAGTAAACATCATTCTCTCCTCTGGTGGGAGTCTAAAGCTTAGAAGGATGCTGGGGAACATCTTTGCTTTTCTGACACTCTTTTCAATAGGAAAAAACATTTCTTTTTGCTGCAATATGCTGAAAATTACTGTGCTTGAACCCCGGTTTTCACAATTGGATCTCACCCCTCAAATTCACAGCCAGGGAGCGAAGAGGAGCTGTGTGGACATGAAGCTATGGTTTCCTTCTGGTTTTTGAAGGAAATATGCTAAGAAACCGCCTCTGTGCAAAGAAGATAATTTTGGACCCATCTCTATCATATGCTGCAGCAACATTCCTGGTGCTGAAGCGACTCTCCTAAATTTCTGCAAGTAGTGAGGGAGGTGGCAAACAGGGATTTGGGGGAATGCAGTACCATCCCCAGGAGTCTGACAACCTGCCTCCATCCCAAGGAGTCTGCCAGTCCGGCTCCCCAGTCTTACTGGTGCTCGCTCCCTTAGCTTCATCCCAAATTTCTCCGACTATTCTGACCCTTTATCTCTTTCCCCTATCCACCTTTTCAGCTATTCCCTTAACCACACACATACACTGCCCATGACACATATAGTAAAAATCCAGCTCATAAAAACAGAGAAATAAAATTGAATGTTGAACTCTTGACATTTCCTATCCATTACTGTATTTGTGTGCACTGTCTTTTCCCACTGCTCATTATCATTTGTCTCCATATCAGCCCTCGTGGTTTTTTTTTAATCCAATTCTCACAGTATTGGATATTTTATATAATCACATGCTTTGAAAAGCTGGAGAATCTCAGCTTTTAATGTGAGAATCTCTGCTTTAGTCAAAGTGATTTTCTACCTGCTGGGTTTTGAAAGAGGGGTGCACGGAAGGAAGAGAAAATCCTGAATATATAAATCCTCAGGGGCTCAAATGACACAATGAGAAAGCTAGAGCAGAAAACTAAAGGGGGAAAAAAATAATAATTCATTTTAATGAAGTCAACTTTCTAAGCCAATCTCATGAGGAAACAGGCAGTAAGAGTGTGACCTACCCGGCCTCTGTAGCTATAAAGGGGACTGGTTTAGATTAACACCAGTGTCAAGATTAGCAAATATCCTGCTTCAGGAGAGAGCGCGACACAGCATTAAAGCCTTTAGAAAACCTTGGTTCTCTACCTAGACAGATGTGGGCAGAACTGTCTTTAAGCAAAACATTTTTCAAAGCTTTCCATGAGGCACCGAGGTGGATCTTTATTTAACTGTAATTGGATTTCCAATGGCGAGAGGTTCTGCCAACCAGAAACCAGATAAAGGATGAGCTGGGGACACGGGGGAGAAAGTCCCAAGTCAATCGCTGTTGACTGGGCAGTCGATTTCTCGGGAACGGGTCAGAGGAGCGATATCTGTTGAGACCTCGTCTTCAGAGCTCAACAACCTGAATTATTCTCCAGTTGATGTTTTTTCTTGGGTTTAGAAAATTTTAAAATTCTCCATCAAATCTCTGTTAGTACCACAAGATGTGGTTTGCTAGAAGATAATCTCGTTACAAGGTTTCCAAGGGTTCACAGTGTGCCTCAGAGTTTACAGATGTCTTCAGTTAGCCTCAAACATCACTTTTAAAGTCTGCATGTTAATGAAGTGTGATGTATGAAATTCTCTTTGTAACTTTTACTTTGAGATAATTTCGTGTCTCCTTTCTGTTCAAGGAGGCATTGAGGGACTCAATTCAGCTACAAAGCTCTCTCTTCTAATCCTGATGCGCTCAGGGAAATTTTAGAATGGGTTTAATATGATAAATATTTATTTTTTACTTTTGCAAGAAAAGAGCATTTCCCTTCATTTGGAGCAGGATGGAATCTGATTAGAAATTCGGAAGCAAACAGGCAGGTTTTAATTACCTGCATTTTGCATGTTACTCTGGTTCTCACTCTAGGCCTATATAGCAACCTATGAGGATACCTGCACCACCTTCTGAGACACAGAACTCAGACATAGGTAACTGCAAAAAAAACCACTCGTATTTTTCCATATCTGACAGTCTACTCTAACTGCATAAAGAAATTTATAAAATATTTACTTACCCATTGATGAACAATATGAGAACTTGCCACGTCTGCTAGGCTCAGTGAAATGCCTTGAAACCTACCATGCCATGCCTGGTTTATAAATAATATACTTTTTCCTCTCCTTTAAACTCAAAAAAGTAATTATTGACAGTTGTCCTGATCTTTTCAGTTGTGTTTTCCTAATCACAGCTTAAAAAATCTTCTATGTGATTTCTGTATCCAAAATTAAAGCAATGTATAGGTTACCATTGCCAAAGAATATTCAGAGAAGTACATCTGCACCTACAGACCCTTTCATCAAAATCAAATATTGTATATAGGTATTACATAAAATCAACTCAAGGATGCTGTTACCTTAGGACTGTAAAATATGTTCAATGCATCATGTTTTGATGCTTTCCACTGACTATATCATAGCTGATACAGTTCATTTCAGATTGGACTTGAATTTTGAATATATGCATTAAAGTGTAACTAGTCCTAGGGAAGAAAAAATAAACCTGTGCTTCAAACATGACAGCAAATGAAACAAACTCAATTTTTCATTAATAGAGAATCATTACTCAGAGCAGGGTGGAAAGTCTAGAGGAAACTTGGGGCATACCTTCTGAAGGGCTAATCTGTTACAAGGACTTACAATTTGACAAGTGGTGTATAAAAACTACCCTTAAAGAATATACCAGAGCAATAAATCTACGAACTCAGCGAAGCAGAAAAAGGTCACAAGCATTCAGCTATCCTGCCATGGCAGCTACGTCACTGACACGATGCTAGATTTCAGGTTAAACTCAACATCGACCTCCAGTCAAGCACTGGATCTGTTTACACAGTTCCTGGTGAGCACCCACAGGAACTGGTCCATTTCCTACATTAAGGGGGAAAACCAATACCAAGTAGAATAACTATTTAATGATACCTGTTTACCTATAGAGCAACTTCACACATTGTGGTATTGGCAGCTGACTCGCAGAAGAGGTTATGAGTAAAAAAAATAATAAAAAAAAAGATATATGGATTTTCCTCCAGTTTGGCATCATCATCAGGCACTAAGTAATGAAACTGTGACACTTGATGAGTAAATGTTTTGTCACAGTCACATCAGAATCAAGACTTCCCCTTCACCACCACCCCGACCCCAACAGGGAGACAGAGAGCAGGTAAGATTTCCCAGTACAATATCTACAATCTGCATAAGCATTAAGCAGACAAAGGGAAATCAAATAACAAGAGAAAAGGTAGAGACTGTGATTTTCCGTAGGCATTCATTAACGTCTATTCAAATATAAATACTGAACAAAAATCTGTATTTCATATTGTGAGAAAGCACACTTGTGCCAAATCCTTTGGAGATTTGGTTCAAGAACAGTTCATCCCTATCTGAAGATTTGCCTGAAATACTGCCAAAAACTACTAGCACTTTCTGTTCACTGAAATAAAAGCTACTGTTGCAGAAGAGAGAAATGCAAAGGAGCTTCACAGGACCATGTTCCCACTCCTGTCTGAATATTCATGTACCTGATCAAATCCTCTTTGGTCTTTGCCTTTCTGCTACGACTTCAACCTTACCCATTTTGTAAAGCAGCATAATACACCAATGGCAGATTTTTTGTCCAAGTTATCTACATAATAATCATCAGAGGAGGTATCTCATAACTTTCCATTTCTTTTGTAGGTTTTATTGGTGTCTTTCATGTTATCCACAGAAATAAATTGTGAACCCCTGAGGAAAATTCTTATGTGATCCCTCTTCTCAGCCTCTTCATTCCTTACTCATCAGCTCAGGGACTCAGGCTTACACACACAGAAAACATCAACACAATTTCAGGTTTGGACTCAACCACGAATCTGTCACAGGGAATTTTGTCTCTAATGGAACAGAAGCGGGATTGGGGCTGGAAGAGATCTCTAAGCTAGAAAGCTCACAACCACCACAGACCTCCAAAGCCAGATCTCTGCTCTTGTTGCAGCGCAGAGAGCAGACCATGAGCATCACTCATACTGGTTGTGCCCAAGCTCTCCCGTGTGGTGCAGATGCTGCTGATTAGCTCTGGGAAGTGATGATGTGATTTAATTCCAGCCAGCAACTAGGACCATGCAGCCGCTTACTCCCACTGGTGGGATGGGGTAGAGAATCAAAAGAGTAAAACTGAGAAAATTCATGGGTTGGGATAAAGACAGTTTAGCAGGTAGAGAAAAAGCTGGGTGCTCAACCAAAGCAAATGTAAGGAATTCATTCACTATGACATGGGCCATCTCCAGGAAAGCAGGGTTCCCATCACATATAATGGTTATAGGAAGACAAAGTGCCATCAGTCTGAACAACTTCTCCTTCCTCCTTCTTCCCCCAGCTTTATATACTGAGCATGAAAGCACATGGTATGGAATATTGCATTGGTCAGTTGGGGTCAGCTGTCCTGTCTCCTCACAACTTCTTGTGCACCCCCAGCCTACCCTGCTGGAGGGTAAGGTGAGGAGCAGAAAATTCCTTGACTGCTTAACAATGTCCAAAAACCTTAGTGTGCTACCAACATCAGTCTCATCCCAAATCCAAAACACAGCATTGTACCAGCTGCTGGCAAGAAAATCAACTCTATCCCAACCATGAAACCATGACAGATGGTTATAATGGCCATGGCATGATGGAGAAAAGGTGACAGTCCTTCAATGCATGGGAAAAAGAGTCCACCCCTCTTTTCTGCATCTGGTACACCCATGACATAGAGCTGCATGATGTGAACAGCAGCTGCACACCCTCAGTCACTGGTTGCATATTTTCCAGCAAGCTCCTCAAGGAAGTTCCTTCAACTCAAACGAGTGACTTTACTGCTTCTAAACAAACACCTACAACCTGTTCGCACTGCTCTCACATGTGCTTCTCTATCAACAGAAATAGTCAAGCTCATTAGAGCAGGATGTCAAAAGCACTTGCAAGAAGAGATTTTGTACTTCAGAGGACTGTCATCAGCTACTGGGTTCCTCTTCAAGAGAAAGAAGAGTAATACAACTCCTGATTAACCTGGATTTCTGCAACATCAAACACCTGCAAACAGAATACTCACCAACACCCTGTGAGCTGAAAATTGTTAGCAGTTATTTTCTCTTAGCTTGTTCTGGTTTCTTGAAAACAAGAACACTGGAGTAAATGGGACACATATATACTCATGTCTCAGCATACTGAATTTATCAAGGTAATGCTGAGTACCAATTAACCAAGGGAGATGCACAGGAGATGCACTGAAAGCCTGTCACCTGCAGTGGTCAAATTAGGGATCTACACTCTCCAACACCCTCTTGGAAAGCAGGGAGAGGAAGTTTGCTGATATCAATTTATTCAGGGTAATGAGGACAAAGGCTGGCTGTGAGGAACTGCAGAAGGACCTTATGAAATGATATGACATATGAGATAGCAGACAAAATTCAATAGAGATAAATGTCAAATATACATGTGGGAAAAACAATCCTACCTTCACATATGAAACGATGGACTGAGCCAACCATGACTACACAGGAGTGAAATCTGGGATTTACAATGGACAGTCCCATGGAAATGTCAGCCCAGTGACACCAAACAGTGACAAAAGTCAAATGTCAAGAATCATTAGGGGAAATGGGAATTTATAGCCCAGACAGCATAGATAGGGAGTGCTTGTTCATGGACTTTCCCAATACGGACACAAGGACCCCTTAAACCAAAGTGGAACCATGTCCAATACAAACAAACAAAAGTGCTTTTTTGACCTAACAATAGAAGCTGTGCATGTCACAAGCCTACACTGGCTTAAGGGTAGAGAAGATTAAGTTCACAGAAGAGAAATCTATTCGTGCTTACTGTCTACACAGATAACACTTCTGGCACAAAGTCCCCAAGCTGAAAACATCTGGAGCCAGGGAAGCGTTAGAGGAGAAGCATCACGTGTGCCTGTCCTGCTCGTACTCCCCGAGCCTACGGCCACTGCCAGAGATGGAATGGTGGGCTGGACCCTGTCAAAAGGAATTAACAGAATTATCTGAAGTTCAGCTTTGTATCCTTTAGCAGGAATTTGATTTTTGTTCTATTTTTAACCCAACATATGTTGAAATGCTAATTTTACATTTCTGGTTCCAGTGCAGTTTTGAACGTTGCAAAATGAATAAGGAGAATGAATAAGCAAAATGAATAAAAAGAAAGAATGGGAAGGGGAGAGCAGCAGAGTAAAGACATTGCTCATTTTAAACATACTGGCCTGACGTCCCACCACTCAAGAGACAAAGCATCCCAATGCTTTGGCTACCTACTTACTCAACTTTTGCAAAAACATCAGCTAAGGCTATTTTCAAAAAGGAAGCATGTGCTGTTTACACAATTCCAGCTCTTCCTCCCCCAGTCCTAACCCGTGACACAGCCACATGTAAAAACACTGCGATATAAGGGTACCCGTGTGTGGCCCAGAGAGCCCATCTCAAGGGGATCTTCTGGCTGAAGCCAAGGAGCTGTGTGAAAAAGAGGAGGGTTTGGAACAGCAGTAATCCAGAGTAATGGAACAGGCAGCTCAGAGCAGCAAGTGGTAACTGAACTGAATCTCACAGGGAGTTTGTGCTCCCGCTATCAGCGCTCTTTGCAGGAAATTCTGTTCCACAGCACACTCCCCTCTGATATTAATTTTGGATGCAAGACAGCTTTGTAGTACCTAATCCTATTAGCACGCTCCTGGAATCGGCAAGAGGAGAAACGTAGGGCTGCCCAGAGACTCAGCTCTCAAGCTCTGCTCCCCCATGAAAACAATTCAGGTTCAATTCCACACTCCTTGGTCCCTTTGGGACCCATTAGGTAATGTTTACCCACACGGAGAGAGAGATGTGCACAAAGGTAAAGCAAAACAAAATTTTTAAATGAAAATACTTTCAACAAATATGCTTTTGTAATCTGGAAAAGTTCATGGATTTTTTCTTCTGTACTTTTCCAACCAAATTGGAAAAAACAAAGAGCTGATTACATTACCCCCCACACTTTCAATTTTTATTGAGCCTTTTTCCTACAGTCTCTCTACCACCTCTCCTTTTCCTACCAGGCTTTTCCAGAGGCAGGAAAAGAAAAAACAGAATGAAAAAAGGGGAAAAAGTTGATTTTTTTTAAAAAAATTGTTCAGAAAAAAAGATAAAAGTGCTAGATGTTTGAGTGAAAATAGTTCCTGTCCTTATAGCCAATATTTTTTTTACTTTTGGTTTATGTTTAAGAAAAGATTCATTTTACTAGATGATGGCGATTTTAGCAAAGAGGATGAGGTGGAACACATTTGCTTTGGACAGAAGTG
Organism: Scolopax mira; assembly: GCA_004320125.1. Classification (NCBI taxonomy): domain Eukaryota; kingdom Metazoa; phylum Chordata; class Aves; order Charadriiformes; family Scolopacidae; genus Scolopax; species Scolopax mira. The sequence continues at coordinate 7,905 of BJBW01002723.1, forward strand.
TCATCCCATGGGCTTATTCTCTGTGCAGCCAGGGTGGGTATCTGCAGCCAGGGTTAGATGCTCCCCCATGACTCTGGCACCAGCTGATGACAGAGAACCCTCTAAATGGTCCACAGAAGCTGCTGAGAGCACGTTGGATTAAACTGATTTCCATCCAAGTTCCTGGTGCGTGACAACCAAAACATTTTAACATTTTTTGAGATGTGTTTCTGTGCAAGAGAATGAAGCAGATGTTCTCAATCACCAACTGCAGGCTGGTGGCTGGGGCTCAGGTCTGGGAGATGGCAGAGCATCAGTCAACCCGAAGCAGGATAGAGAATTCCACTGGAAACACGGCAGTGTCTCCTCCAGTCACACCCATCGAGCATGATTCAGCAATTCTAGCTGAAATGATTTTGGTTTTATTGAATTCTGGAATGAAACCAGGTTTCATATCTTTGAGAGATGCCATGAAATAGAATAAGCAGCTTGTACTCCACATCCCTTCAGACATTCAGTCTCAGTGCAGAGACAACAGGTTGGCAGAAGGGAACCTTTTGGACTCCAGAAACATGCAATACCCTCTTGAGGTGTTTTGAGGACAATTAATTTAAAACAAAAAAACACCTCATTAAATAACAACAATTATATACTGGAGTTTAATAACTTTCAATGCTTTTAGTTAGCTTTCTATGAAATGCCATTATTTAATTTCTCAAATATGAAACACATCCCAAATGATAAGTCTATCTATGATGTATCAGAATGACGAGGTGGCTTAAACATCACAAACTTCTTAAGAACTTTGTTACACAGTAAATCTTAATAACATACAATACTGGCTGTGATATAATAACTATTGCAAAAATAAGAATCCAGCCTGGCAATGTGACATGCTGATCTCTGCTCAGCTCCCATCTCAGAGAGGAAACACTTCTGGCAGTGCCTGGAAGTGTCCCAGCTTTCCCAATTCCCAAGTTTCACTGCTCTGGCACCATTGCTCTTCCATAGACTCCCACCAAGGCCACTGGCCCATGCCCACTTTTTCACAATGTCTTCATAACTGCTTAGTAGTGCCACGTTTCTCTATGCCAAAGCAACAGGTTCTGTGTGTATCTGATCCATTTAAATCAGGGTTCTAGCTTCAGGTCAATATTCCCCAGCCCAATTAATAACACTCAGTTATCCCTACAGGTTGGGTGTATCCAATGGCTAGCTAAGAACAGAGTTCTCACCATAATTATGCAATAGGATGCACATCATGCAGGGTAGTATGTGGGAATTGATGCTTTCTGTGGTCCCTGCCAAGGAATTTGAGACTTAAGACCTATAATGTTTCTTGTGTAACTGGCAAGCTTTATGCTGTCTACACAAGGACTACAGACACACACCATCATGGCATGGAGCACATTCATCTTCAGAATATTCCAATACAACAGGAAACATCCTTTCTAGTCATGGGGTCAAGGTGGGAGAGCTTTCACACAGAAACAGCAGATTGTGTACTCGAAAGATGGCTGAGCCAATGCCCACCCCTTCTGGGGACCCATCTCCCATTGACTCACATTGGCTCCACACCTGCACAGCCTTTATTCCTCCCCACAAAACATCATTCATTTAAAAACAGAAGTCCAAGATGGGAATTGGATGAATCACCTGTTCCTCACTTGCTGATGGCCTTTGATATAACTAGGGACTGTTATTTTTTATTTATTCATTTCTTATTTCTGGGCATAAGCACTGAGAATCACCCCAAGCCATAACATTAGCAGTATTTGAGTCTAACTTGCTTGACACTTATATTTCAGTAGAAACAGTAGAATTCAGAAGTGATCTACTGGAGCTTTGAAAAGCTCAAACGGGTTAAAACTTTCTGTTCCTACCATGGAATCTCATGCTGACATAAAATGTTTTTAAAGGATGATTCAGAGAAGCAAGGATCTCTTGTAAACCAGTCAATATTTGCTTCGTATTGAGACTTTGCTGCTATCTTAATCTCCACAAAGTTGTCTCTGAGGTCAAGACTCCAACCTGCTCAGGTTTGGGAAGCCATGGAGCACATTCAGAAGAGCTGAGCAGAACACATGGGAAATGAGGCTTTTTAACAGGGTCTGCTTTCACTAAGCTAACACCCAACAGCCTGGCAAACACAGCCTCTTCTCATAGGGAAGATAGTATCTCCGATAGCATTTCCCTCCCATCCCTTTCTTCTGACACACATTCCCATTGCACCCAATTACAGATCACTGCAAGAATATTTTGCAAAAACTGGTCTTTGTCCCTGGTTTTGTCTGATGAACACTAAGTATTCAAACATTCCTAGAAATATAGTCAGAACGAAGCTACTTCCCAACATCGAAAGACACATCAGGGCTGTGACATCATGACCACGCTCTGCCCCAAATGGCAGCTACAGGTCAACAGTTCGTTATCAGCCACCCCTTACATGCAGATAACACAGAGAGAGCACAGGTGAAACCTCTCCCTCAGATACTTCTACAACGGAATTTGCACAAGCAAGCTTGATCTAGCATGGATGATCTAGCCTTGATGCCTAAAAATACTTAAAGGGAGGGTGTCAAGAGGATGGAGCCAGTCCTTTTTCACTGATGCCCAGGGACAGGACAAGAGGAAATGGGCATGAACTTGAATATAAGAAGTTCCACATAAACGTGAGGAGGAACTTCACTTCGAAGTTGGCAGAGCCCAGGCACAGGCTGCCCAGAGAAGTGGTGGAATCTCCTTCTCTGGAGACATTCAAAACCCATCTGGACACGTTCCTGTGCAACGTGTTCTGGGTGGACCTGCTTTGTCAGGGGGGTTGGACTAATGATCTCCAGCAGTCCCTTCCAACCCCATGTAATTCTGTGATTCTATGGAAATCACCAGGAAGACCTATTTATGCTGCTCAGAGCAAATGTACTAATCCATACACTTGAACAGAAAGATGAAAAACACTTAAAAATAATAAAAAAAAAGAAAGGTGGACATCCTCAGTTAAAACTCAATTATAGACATGGCATTTTCTTAGTGAGTCAGACTAAGCAATTAGCCAAAAATAGTTTTGAGAAAGTCGTTTCAGGCAGTTCACCTGCTCCTCTGACTATAGGTTTCTCAGTTGTGTTTCATTTTGTAATCACATTTGCCTAATTTCCGAATTTGTTTTTCCAACTGACTACCTAAGAAACAGCAAAACAGATTGTACCAAAACAGCTGTGAAATGAACATAATAAATCAAAAAGCAAAGGGTTTTTTTACTTTCTTTTCCTTTACAGTTCTTTAACCTACATCAGTCCTAGGCTTTGCCTGCAAAAAGTAGATAAAACAATACAGACAACAACAAAAAAAACCACCAACAAAAAAATCCCCAAACTAGAGGCCATTTTTAATGGATAGTGCTCCTTTCACAGAACAAATCATGCTGTTTCTTACAGCAGTTCTAGAGTGACAAATCTCCAGCATCTCTAATAGAAACATAAAAACATTAAACTCTTCTGCAAAGCACGTTTGACTTATATTTTATTTAAAAAATGGAATTTTATATAGCTTCATTCACTTAATATGTTTTTGAAGCATTCAAATTCTTGCAGTAGTACGAGATAACGGCACACATCCAGAAGAAAAAAAAAAAAAGCCAAGACATCACTCAGCTAGCACTTCTTTTCCATTTTGTGATATAATTCACTCTACCAAGTTAGCTCCCTTTTGAAGCCAGAAGAGAAATAATGTGAAGAATCAGAAAACAATGAAAACAAAATGAAAACAAACTAGAAAAATCACTTATATGAAAATATAAAGATGATGCATTTGTAAAGCACTGAAGCGTAACATACCAGATTAAAAATATTTGTAAGGAATGGAAGAAAATGCTCTGTCGGAGATAAGCAGTTTGACATCCCTTGTTGCCACGTGGAACAGAGTTCAAGGATGTCAATCCAGGAAGCTTCTGATAAAATGATGTCAACCTTATTTTGCTTTTTGCTGCAATTAAGAGAAGTGGCTGCCTCCACTTTGGACTCCTGGCACCTGTGAAATTTCTGGTGCCAGTTGGTCTCATTAACAAATTGAATTCACACAGGAACCCAACGGTAAAGGCACAGCTCTTCTGGCACTTGGACCATCATCTTCAGACCAAGCTGCTGCTCAGAGAATTTCGACTTTATACAATAGTCACATTTTCTGACAATAAAAGCTTCTGTCTCTGTTCCTAAAATGGATTTTGTTGCTATTACAAATTGAATTTCTGGTTGGTGGCATTTATTTGATTAGAAATTTCAGAGGTTATTTTCTTTCACACTTGGAGCCTATGCCTCCCCAGCCTAATACATTTCCATGCCACGGAGCCGACTGGAGCAGCTTTCAACCAGCGCGTGAAGCAGCCTGGTTCGGCGACTTTACAGGGACATGAAGAACCAAGAAATACAGAAAATTTTGATGTGTGTTGGAGGAGCAGGCAGGGTTGGTCTAAATCAGCAGTTACCACAAATCTGCGCTTTTTTAGCAGGCTTTTGCTGATAAATATCAGCTTAATCCTAAAACCGGATGCTTCAATTACGGGATTAACGTCAATCGACACAGAGAATAACAGAAAGTAGAACTGCTTTCCTTATGGAGGTACTAAATCAGCATCTCGTTGCAGGTTCCATGGAGGCAGGCTGGCTATCCTGCAGGGAGATGCTCGCCTTCCTGGGCTGGAAGTAAATAGTGACTTTTTAAACAATAAAAGCATGGGAATCATTGCAAAGTCTTTAATGTGACCTGGGTGGTTGGAGAGCGAAAGGCAAAGGTGGGAAAAGTCCATCCTTATCCAGTGCTCCTTCAAAAAGAGGGATGGGAAGAGGCAGCCCTGAAGGGGGATTGCCAGGACCAGAGCATCCTGCAAGAGACAGGGATTCTTAAACCATCTTTTTTTATTCTTAAAACAAAGATCCTCCTCACAGCTGAGTATTCAAAAAATATGATTTAGTGAAACACTAGATCAGTCTAAAGACACAGAGAAACCGCAGTAAAGCCCCCAAGAAACCCTCTCTAAAAAGTGATTCCTTTCTCTCCAGGGCCATGGAGACCCATCAATGGATAATTGAACTAGAAAAGCTGAAAAACACACCTCAAAGGGGACCTTCTAATTCAGGAAGTGAACAGTGTTCTCCATATCAGTCTTTTTTCTCTTATTTAATTTATTATTCCATCTTTTGGAAATGGAACCTATTTCCAACCAATGCATTGGCCATGGTTATTGGCTGGATCCTGTGATCCTTCTTCAAACCAACATACCAATACTCCACACTGTCCAAACGGTTTGCTGAGAAGCACAGCATGTGCTACAGACATACAATAGATCACAGTAATAAGAGGCAAAGTACAATTTTGATTCTATCCTGAGGAAATTTAATAACCCAGAATTAGAAAAGTCTAACTCATTTGGCAGCACTTCTTTGAAAAAGATATATTGTGAGCTCAGAAAGCAGACACATGCTGCAAGGTTTTTAAGACTCTTAGAAAGACCAATCCACATAAAGAGAATTTCAAAACTGACTGGGAAAGAGGAGTCCCACAAAAATCATGGTAAATGGCAGGCGGGATCTCCTGGCCACCTTCCCGAGCCCATTCCAACTCTCCTGCACTGCCTAATTCTGGCAGCTGCGGTTCAGTTTCATACTTCAAAGAGCAGTCAAAGGCACCTTTCAGAAAGAAAAAAAAATACCAAAAAAGGAAACAAAATAAGCACTTCAAGCCCTACTCCGTTGCTCGCAGGACATTACCATCACAAAGATGCCCAAGCTGCATTGGGAGGGCTGGGTTTGCCTCCAAATCTCTGGGTAAAACTCCCTGCCCTGAACTGTGAATGGCCACACAAAGCCAGGCAGGAGCCTCCGCTGCGCTGAATATGCATGGGATGTCTCCTAAAGTGCATGACAATAATGAGCTTGCACAATCTATGGGAAATTAATTCAATAGCTAAATGAATTTACTATCCTACAGAGATACTGGAATGGTGAAAATGGATAAGCAGCATCACTTAGGATATTTTTACTCTTTCCCACCCGCCCCCCCCCAAAAAAAAACAGAGGGGAAAGGAACATGTTGGAGAAGACAGATTTTCACAAATATTTGTATTTGAATTGCTGATGAACTCTTCCTGCTGTTATTTTTATTAATGTTTTAATTATATATGCAATACACTTCATGAATAACTGAAAATATATAGGAGTTACAATATTTTACAAGCTAGAGAGACAGTTATATAGCCAACTTCAGATATACTTCCTTTCTGTTAAGGAAACAAAATGCACTGGGACCATGACCCTTTATGCAATATATTTAAAGGCAAGTACGGGACGGAGCAGTTCTCCTGAGCTCATGCTAAAACTGATGTTGCCATCTGTAGAGCAGTATTTCACTCTATGCCTCTAGGGTATTTTAAGATGTACTGGTCAACTGAAAACACAATGAATATGGAATGGGGTGGGAAGCTTTTATTGGGACATTCTAAGTTCTGGGATCCACTCAAGATGTCAGGTCCTAGGACAATAGGTCATTACTCCAAAAAACCCTCTTAAATAAGCAAAATTTTAGTTATGCATTGTCCAGGCACCTGGCAAAGCAAGTCTTTCTGCAGTGAGCAAAACCAGAAGCCCTAATCCTAATGCTATAAATGCATACTGAAGCAATATTTTGAGAACCAGTTCAATATGTAGGTGATTTAAGGACATACCCTACTCAGCAAAACAGTCTAGTACGTTCTTCTTGAGTCTTTAGTCAGGCCAAAGCAGTCTAGTTGGCTTTAGGATAAGCCTAGAGTGACTCCATCCCATCAACCAAATGGAGCAATAACCCTGACACACTTAACACCCAAGAAGAATGAGAACCCACAGTGCCCTCATCCCATCTTCCCAACCTCTTTGTAACACACGAGGTACCACAACATTCAGAACACTGACCCCCATTTGAATTGGAGACCTTGAGGTCTGCTGGAGACCGACTGTGTTGACCCTTCCAAATAGCACGTAATGAAATCTTCATTATAATTTTCTTTCAACTCACACTGCTAAAAAAAAAATAAATAATAAATTGTCAGCTGCTTTAAAATGGGCTCTGTATTTCTGGCCCTGCTTCTGGCAATCTAAGTAGCTGTCATCACTGTTAGGAGCAGCCTGCTTGATAAGATTATAATTTTGTTTACATTGTGCTATAGGATGCCACGCTGAGTACAGCGCAAGGGAAATGGCAATCGACAGCACGCGATGTGCATTTTCAGTAAAATGTGGGGTATCTCCCGTTATTCCTTCCTCAGGACTGCATGATGTTCTTAAAAATAAAGTAAAAAAAAAATGGCTTTAATGTATTTCTTCTCTGGAATGTATCGCAGTAAAACCTGTAATGGCCTTTTTTGGCACCAAACCCAAAATATACAGCATTCAGAAAACAGCTATTTACTGAAGCAGGAAATGCAATATCAAGACTACAAATCACTTCTTACATATAGAAAACTGGAAGTAAATCTGGCTAATGCCTACCTCTCCAGCAAAGGCAGAGCTCCCAGTCTCAAACCAGGAGCAGCCGATTTTCATTCGCTGTCAGGTTGCAAGCTAAAGGCTTTACTGCACCTCATTTTCATCCTCTGTAAAATGGAGATATGGCCACGTATTTTAAGAGAGGGTCACAAAGCTCCCTTAGTACATGAGACCATAAATCTACCAAGGAAGTGTACCAGTATTTTTACAGCAGTCAGTTGGGTTAGTTTTAATTTGTGTTTGATTAGCAAAGTGCTCTGGGCCAGACTCACAATATTCACAGAATTCCCGATGCAGCCAGGCAAAATTTCACAATTATAATGGTAGTAATATGTATTCAGTCTTAGCCATTAGCTGTTGGGGAAACGGGTCAACAATAACATAGCTGTGCAGCTAGAGGATTTCTCCACCAGACATTTAGACGCTGCAGTAAAGGGCAGTGGGGAGTGTGAACCAGATTCCTCTTACCTTTAGCATGATCTCCCTTATTTTTCCCTTCTCAGTAAATGTAATAGTTTCATATACTTTTTTCTAACTCTCTCCAGAAATTAATTTCTCAGCTGTGTTTCTGTTCTCTCCTTCCCCTGAGAGGTTGGCCAGAGCTGGAGTACATGGTCCCAGGAGCAAAGTTGAATCTGGGACTCCGCATCGGAAGGGGAGGCTTTGAACAGCTTTGTCAGGTCAACCCAAAGGCAACAGAATGAATCCTTAAGCAGCACGAGCACAGCAGGTATTTCACCTTAACAACTGATGACTTACCAAGAGGGGTTACTGAGTGGTCTTCTATCCAAAGTCAGCCCTCCTGAGCCCCTCGGCAGGTAGGAAGAGAGCAAGCCAAGAGGCCCAAGTTTCTGCAGAACATCTGCAGGTCACAGCACGGGGTACACAGATGACATTAAGAAAGCCAGGGGGCTCTGGGCACAGCCACCCCCACGCTCCCAGAACGGGCACTGCTGCTCCTCTGCCCGGCCAACACAATGGAAAACTCCATCTCGGGGTCTGACAAGACAAATTGTGACATTTATCTCTCTCCGACGGGATTGTCCTCCGTGTAATGGGAACAAAAGGCAATCCCAACAACAGAAAAAGCAGCGTTAAAGCCCTTTCTGGGGGGCAGAAAAGGAAGTATCAATATGCTAAGTCAGTGCCTGACACATCACTTTGGTCTGGAGGCTCAACTCAAGCCTTATTGACCCAGGTGACAGTCACTGCACGAGACTTTGAAGCGCAGTCGAAGCCTTAAACAGCAGGACCTGCAACCACCAAAGTAAGGGAAATAAAAGCACAAACAAGAATTTGTCCTTTCCTAACACAAAGCGCCCAGCTTTACATAGCTCAGGCAAAAATTTTAAAGAGCACATTAGTGCTGATGACAACAGTGTTTTGTTCCTTGAGGACAATTGGAAGTGTCAGAATTTATGAAGGTATGAGTGTCAAAACATTATTTCTTCATTAATGGTATCAAAGCCTGTGCTTGACTTAACGGTCACAGTTTTAAGGATTCATCAGTGTCATTCATTTGAAGTCTGCCAGAGTACACATGTAATTTAGTCTGATTATTTAGGAATATATTTCATCTAGCTCCTGTTGTTTGAGAATAGAGTTGGGTGATTTTGGCTCAGTCAGCTCTTCCTAACAACTGGAAACAATAGTAACGCGAATTATACCTTACTTCACCCATTCAAATGCAGAGTGACTTGAACACATTGATGAGCAAGAAATTGCCAAGAGAGAAGCACTAAATTTCACATTTGAGAAGTCCGAACCCCCCATTTGGAAGTGCCAGGAAGTTTCTGTGTGGCAGCAAATACAAAATACTGAGTTATTTCCAACTCCATTTTGTGAGGCGAGGTAAGGAGAAACCAAAAAACAGCATTTACTGGGTGTCAGCAAACAGTGTCACAAACCTCATGGCTAGAAATCCAGTCACTCCTTCTTGATCCCGAGAGAAAAAGTGCACTAACCTCCTGTATTCAGGCCTTCCTGGCTCCCTCTTGGCACCCACCAACACCTGCACAGACCGGACTCTACCGGTGTTTTGGGCAAGACCATGTTTAATTGATTTAACATTTGCAAGCTGATGGTTGCATATTGCAAATTTAGGGCTACAGCCTGGCTTTGTTCCCAACGGAGCAGCACAGCATGAGCCAAGAGGCAGGAGAGAGATGTGTAGGAACGTATTTCCAAACAGCATCACTCTCCCGCTACCAATCGTATCCTACACAGGAAAGGCAGCAGGAACAGCACGTTTCACTACCAGTACTTTTACTGGGTGTACAAGAACATACACACAGGAGAGCCCACGGCTGCAAACACGCAAAACACCCTAAGGAAATTTGCACCTACTGACTGGACTCAATAGTAAACCATAGCAGAAAAACCCAAGCCAAACTGCAATCTACCACGGCAGCAGAGGGGTGTGAAGCCAGGAGAGCACAAGGCAAAGCTTCCAGCCATTATCTCAAAGGATATTGGAAAAACAACAGCGAGTGCGTGTAATTGGAAAGGCAATTGGAGTCCCTCCCTGAAACACACACCAGGAGAGAGCATTTGACTGACACCCACAGCCAGCCAGATCCAGGGATGGGAACGGAAAGGGGCAGAAGTTATCCACTGCGATGGGGGAAGAGGCTCAGGCACCACCATCCCACGCCCCACACCATTGACTGCACACAAAGCAGATGGCTAGCCACAGATGCACAGATAATTTTTCCTGACCAAAATCCACATGCCAAATTATCCTCCAACCCAATGGCAACTGGAGGACACAGGAAATGATGCCTCAGAAGCCAGCTGGCACAGGCCATCCTGGGCCTGGATGCAGTCGGTGGCACGATGGGCACACAACTTTGCTTCCATCTGGTGTGGCTGGCAACGGTGGAGGTCGAGGCACGAGCTGAAGGAAGCGAGCAGTGCTAAGATGATGCAGTTGACTGATGACAAGGGAGAATTGAATGGGGAGGGGGAAAAAACCAACCTGCAAGAAATCAAGTGTGGCTGGATAGATGTGTATCTCTTGAGCAGACTCAATCAACAGCCCGAGGGTGACAAGAGATACTGAAATGGTTAAACAAATAGCTTCACGTCAGCCTGCCCGGAGTTACGATGAGATGGATAGATGCAACTAAGAACCACTGACCTTAACAACATAGAAAGTGAGTGTTCTGGAAAATACATAGATAAGCCATAACAGAAAGATAAATACCAGTATGTGCTACGATTTGCATGCTAATCCATAAAGCCCAAGGTAAATGAACAGGCAAACGAGGAGTCTAAACAAGACATGTCAATACCACGCATTGCATTGGTAAGTGGTGAACAGAGGGGGCCTCCAAAGCCCCCCAAGAGTTCCCAACCTCTGACTTGTCAATGTGAGGTATCTTCAAGAAAAAACCTTTCACTAGATCTTTTTTCCACCTGACCTCAATCATTACACTGAGAACTGATCCCATCTTTGATCAATAAATACTTGTTACATGTTACATTTTCAAACACCGACCTTCAGATTTTACCTACCCCTGATCTGGGCCCTTAACAGGAGCTTCCACAAACTTCTACAAAAACACCTCTTTATCTTTTTTTAAGCCTTTCACCTCAATGCCTTACAAAAGACTTTGCACAGGGGCACGCAGGAGCAGTTGGAAGCCAAGATTACCCCTTCTTGGAGTGATTCATTTTGTCCATTTGTTTACATGTGTCCATTTAAGTGCATCTAATATCTCTCATACCCATAGACTCTCAGCGGGAGGAGACTTTCTTTTCTTCGATATTTATATACAGCAGAGTCCTGCTTCCCAATGAAGGTTCCTAAACATGATAAATGATAAGCCATAGGATTTAAGGGTACAAAACCCAGTGTGCCAAGAAGTACTCTAATTTGACAGTGACTCGCTTTTCTCACGCAGGGAGCTTAGGAGAAAAGCCTCAAATGGCAAGATGCCAAAATTGAGCTCCTCAGCACGAAGGCACGTTTCCTGCACATCACGATCTGCAGTAGTAGCTGTGAAAAATCACAAGTCAAGAGGCACAGCCCAGCTGTAAAATGCTTAATGAAGAAAAAGGGGGAGGACCGGACTCCCAAGTGAAGGTTATCATCCAATATTAACAAAAATAGGAGCACATCTCATCTCCTGCGTTGCCCTACCCTCACAGCTCTCTTCTGCTGGTCCAAGCACCAACCTGTTCCTTTCCACCATTGACTTCTCCATTTATCTATCTGTCTCAAACATTTGACTCTTAAAAGTCTGCCTTAAAATAATAATGTTTTTAAAAGGTGTTAAACACTATGTCTATCAACAGACCACAACTGTCCAGCATTTAGGACTACCTTCTGACTGGTTAGACACCAACTGCCACAAAACCACACAGTTCATCTGAGAGATGTTCAGGTGATAAAACACAAAAAAGGCATGTGTTCTCCCAGGGCAGTTCTTTTGCCCACTGACATTTAAAAACAAGCAAAAGTTTTTTTTTGTTATTAGGCGTAAGCTGCTTACTGACGCCAAATGTGCTTGTTTTCTGCCAGCCATTCAAGTCCCCCTTTGTTTGAAGAAAAAGAAAGGGAGAGGATTATCCAGCTAAGGTTGGATAATCACAAATCTTAGGGAGGGTGAGTTGTCATGAAAAGTGGGGGAAATGAAAATTGGCCTGATATAAACATATTTACTTTTTAAAATTATTTCCCCACAGAGCTTCAGATACAATAGGATTAAAATGTCAACACATGAAACCTACGCTCAAGTGTTTTTCTTAAAGTCTCATAAATAAACAAATCTTGAGATCCCAATTCTGTGTCTCCTAAGTGTGTTGAGGTCTCAAAACCAGCTGAGAACATGACACAAAAGAAGCATCCTCTTAAGAAACATGCAGAGTGTTTACAAGTGAGATTTCAGAAGATTTTCACTAGATGAACCAGCATTAAAAAAGCCATTAATAGACAGAGCTAAAGCCTTTCACACAATTTCACTGCAGTTGAACTTTCATTTTTTAACAAAGAGGTTTTGGCTTACGAGTCATGTTTACTTTTCAAGTAAGAAGTAGCTGAATTTTCATTTTTATGTCAATTTCTCATTTATTTTTTATTAGATTTTCATCAAAATGTTCCCATGAGGACACGGCAAAAAGCAAGGAAAATGTACAATGCAAAAATAAATTCTCTCCTTCCTTTTTAAAAACAGTTTCCCCCGATCCTTTCACTCATCAAGGGCCACTGTTCCGAGAGACTCCCTATTCAACTGATGAAGAAAACCAAAGGAGCTGGTTGTAAAATATTAACTTACTCGATTTTTTTTTAAATCTTTGAGAATCAAATGCAGATTAATTATCAAAATTCTCTGCCTTTCCCTCCATCACGTTATTAGCGCAATCCACAGGGAAGAACACCCTGCACAGCCCAACACCAGTTATAATCATGTATATATTTATCAACAGCCAACTCCCTTTTTCCTCTGCTGCCGTGTGTCACAGCCATATAAAGTCAATCCTGAAACCATGGTTATTTGTGGGCATTGCAGCTCCACTTGCATCTCGGACAGAATATCCCCCTTCAGGGGAACGGGGTTGTGGCTCTTGGATGTCACTTGACAGAAAATACTAACCTGACCACAGTATGTTAAGGCAGGACTTAATTCCCAAACGTCATCTCTTTCCTTCTGAGCATGGTTTCTTTGCTATATTTATTGTAGCAATGTCTTTTTCATTGTACAAGTAACTGCCCTTGCCAAGTGCGCTGCTTTCCCTTAGGCTACTTTAAATCTCTCTAAAAACCAAACAAGGATCCTTATCTTAATATAAAGTATCTGTGAACAGTTGAGAGCAATACAGAAGAGCTTTGAATTGAGACAGAGTGGGCAATGATGCAATAAGAGCACTTTGTCCCTAAATATAGGGCAGACCAAAATTCGGTTTCGATAAGGTATTCACATCTGGCCATGGAAAAGCTCTCCTGGCCTCCACCCAGCAAAGCTCTCAAATGCACAATCAGCTCTTCTCCTATGATTCCAGTCTCCATTGGGGCTGCCAAAAGCACAAGTCAAAGGTCAAGGCCTCCATGCCCAACATCATCTGTCACATCCCTACCACCCAGTTTGACACAGCAGGTCATGAAGACCAGTTCCTGTTCAGAGAAGCGCAAGCTCTTCTTCAAGCCATGACACCCAACATGTCCCCTGGCCAGAAGACAGCCTGCCTAACCCCACCACCCCTGCCTCTACCTCCACGGTTTAACTGCTAAGAGTTCAGCTAGAGGCAAACAAACCCCAGGGTCCCTCTTGCTGCCAAGATCTTCACCTTTCCTAACCTTTTTCTGCCAGTGTCCAGAACAAACTCGCTGCACCCTGACCCCCTGCAAGGCTGGTCCTGCCTGTCATCCTTGGATTGATTCTCAGCACGGAGCACGTTCCAGTGTCTTGCTCACCCTATTTTCTTGGTCACAGTTGGGCAGACGCATCTACTGCCTATTGTCCACTGGCATACATTTTTTTATATTTCTTTTTTTTTTAAATAAACCCCAACAAGCTCTCAGGAAAAAAAAAATATGGTTACAATCTGCTGTCTCTTTATTGACAAATACTCCATTAAAATGAAATAAAAATAAAATTTAGCACTAGCTGCACAGAGAAGACATGAAGTGCACCCACAACTACTGCCTCATTATCGCTCCTATCAAGGCCAGCTTCGTATCACGAGAGGAGAAAATTTGTGTCTTCTCACCCTGTAAGGATGTGAGAAGAGTAGAGACTACACTCAGTGGCATCAGTTCACTTACAGCAACCATTTTTATTTCCATTCTTTCAGCCTGTGCCACTGGTGATCAGGGTGGATTCTAACAAGAGAACGACTGCCATTGGAAGGGGAAACAAACCACACAGACACTGTGGGTTAAACCTTTCCCAGCAAGAGTGAATTTTTTGGTGTTCAAATTCCATTTCGCCCCTTTAAGACTTGAAGAAAGAAAAAATTAGACTGACATTTAACTCACACCCTGAAGCCAGGTAATCAGACATAGCAGGCGAGCAGAGCAGTGTTAGGAAAAACAATGGGGCAGGGGGGAAAAAAGACCAGTACCAAACTGGAAGCAGCTGGAAACCTGGGTGGAAATGGGCTGAGATGGGGTGCAGAAATGCCCAGGGACACTGGGGATGTGCAGAGGAGGGGGACACTAAGGGGGCAAGCAATGAAGGGATACAGCCAGAGCTCAGGCTAGAGCAAAGAGAAGAAAAATGAAGCACAAAGGGAAAGAAATTGTGCTTCACGGGGTAGAAAACACCGGTGCATGAGAGCAAAAGGAAAGCAAACAGGCAAATAGAAATGCTGGAAATATCACTGGATCTCCAGAAGCATCACAGGAGGAAAAAAAAGAAAAAAAGGGGTTCAGGATTTTCAAGCAGCATCCAGAAAAAGCAAGAGGGGGAAAAAGGATAAGGAAAAAAGGGGAAAAAAAGAAAAAGGACCAGAAAGAACAGGCCCTAAGAAAGACGGGGCTTTCCAGGGAAAAATCTGACTTAGGGAGTGCTGGACCATCACACAAGAAACCCAGAGGAGAATTATAAAATGCTGTAACCTTAGAGAACCTTAATTCTGTCAAATATCGTAGTAGCCAATAGCAACGTGCTCTCTACCCACTATGCATTTTCAAAGTGTCATGTGAATAATTATCACAGAGTGCATTGAGGTAAACATCATCGTAACCACTCCTGTAAGGGGATAAATGCATTGCCCTCTAAAAATTCTTTGAATTTTTTAACTTAATAGCTCCTCTGAAATAAAATGAGGCCTTTTAGATACTCAGATTTTGGAACACGGGAGGGGGTTTGTTTGCTTCTCCAATTAATTCTAAATAACATAGCAACACCCCCAAATATTTCTTAAACTCTTTTCCTTATTTCAGCTTGGGTGTAAAATTAACTCTGAAATAATAATAGCTTAAATGAAATGCATTAGTGTCACTTTGCATGTGAAAGCATTTAGTAACAATAATAAGACTCAAGGACCATATAGTGCTTTATAACTACAATATATATACATATTACAAATATATTCCCCTTTATAAGGATTGGCATTTTCTGATAAGTTCTGAAAAATACCTTAGCTTCTCAACAACACTGGTAGCTTTTTTCAAGGGAGGGAACGGATCTTTTAACAACTGGTTTTGTTCCTCTCCACTGGAAAATTATGGAATATTACTAGTCCCAAGTAAGAATACAGGTGATGCAAGCATCAATACAACTGAAGATATAGTGCTAATAGAATATTATAAAAATAATATTGGAAAATCTTTTTCATTTCAGAGGGGTCTAAAAATCTAAATCACCAACAGCATTTGGGAGACCAGCTCTAAAGAACTCTAAAATTGAAATCCATATACACAAACTGCGCAAAAGCAACAATGACTAGTCCTAAATCTAGGAATTGTTTCCAATTTTCAGTCCATGGGGGCTGGACATTCACAGGGCTCACATAAAGCTCTGCTGAGAAAGTGGCTCAAGGCCTAAAGTTGCCAACTCTTCTCTGATAAATGATCTCTGAAATAGCCACCATCAGCAGTAACAAGGGAGATGCCATTGCTCTTACAGCACTAAATGGCAAGAACATTTGAACAACTGTAGGTGACACCGAGCCAAGCAAAGTGAGGAGCATCAGCAGAGAATGTATCATCACCAATTGAGAGCCGAGGACACAACATCTGAGAGCTGAAACCTGACACGGTGCGGCACTTCCAATCTGTTCATTTTATTCTTCCTTCTAAAGTACACAAGGGGTGATAAAAGGCAAAGTATTTGTACTTCAGCAAGGTACAATGAATACAAGTAAAAAATATGGTATTACTGGAAAACCAGATATATCAGAGTAGTATGACAGAAGCATGAGGTGCTAAGACTAAGAAGTTTATTCTTCTTTTTCTATCGCACTGGAAAGACATTGGCTGTCTCAATAGATACCCCATTTTGAGTGCCACTCCTTAAAATACAGTAAGAGGTCAATAGGCAGAAAAAAAACTCCCAAAACCAAACAACTAAGTGATTTCAGAAGCATGGTCAACAAGAAAAGAACCAAGATTTTTTTTTTCCTTCTTCTTCTCTTTCTGCCAAGCAAAGCCAAGTCTAGATTAATTTAAGGAGGTGCTAAACATCATCCAAAAATGCTCAACAAGGCAGTAACAGGAGAGGACATTCATCAGTCCTTCTCCACACAACTGACAGGAGGACAAGCGGTAGAAAGAATTAGGTATTAGAAAAATGAAAGTCTTGTTAACTGTAAGAGAGGCTGAAGACCCAGAACAGGCTGTCTGGGGAAGATGAGAAATCAATAGCCGCAGTTTAAAAAGAGGTTAGACAGACTGTCAGCTTCTGGAGGTTAGACAGGTACACTTGATCTCACCTAAAAGCCTGGCGACATACTAAGTTACCTCCCAAGGTCTTTTCCACATCAGCATTTCTAGGAATTTTTTAATGCTTCAAGTAATTTGTCTCAATTATGGGATAATTTCATATATGAAAGAACATATCCGATATTAGTGCTGACATATGTTAACCAATTCTTCCCCCTCATTTTTTTTTTAATAAAAAACACTAATTTCAATGAAAAATGAAATTATTGTTAATGTTTTTCCCCCCTTTCTCTCTGTTTTCCTTTCTTGCCCAAGGGCTCAACGCTCTGGGCGTTTGCATCCTTCAGTTTATTTTTCCTCAAAGAATTTTAGGAATAACAAAATATTTTACAATTCTCCTCTAAGGTCACTACACAACTCATCTTTCTTGTTACTAATAAGGTGATGTTTTGGTCTTGTCCCCTCCCTTTATATATAAGGAGCCCTTAGGTAGGTGCTAATTGATACTGTGTATATGTTTATTTCAATCAGCAGAGGAAAAGTATCCATATGAACCTCAGGTCCCTTCTTCTCTTTACACACTGGCATCTCCTTGACTCTCAGAAATCAATCCAGTAAGGCCATCCCCAACTACAAAACTGCTTTCTGAAGTATTTCCTACTGCAGGAGACATTTCCTCCTGACTACTTAAAAAAAAAAAGGGACACTTGACAATATTCTCCCACAAGATAAAAAAAGGAGCAATTTCTGTATTACTGAAGGATTTTGCATCAGAAAAGAAAAATCAGAATATCAGCATTTACTAAACAAATATTGACTTTGGGATTTGCAAGAAGAAAAGACGCACATCCTTTCTCTTGCAAGTATGAGCAGATCTTAACTCTTAACGACAGCTGAGCAGAACATTTCTGATAAAGAGGTTTTGGAGAAATTATACCATTTTGATGAGCCTACAATGCATCACAAGGAGCCAAAGCTTCCAGGTGCTGGGCCCTTGGGGAAGCTCCCCAATGCAGGTTGATGCAAGACAACCATCCAGTAGCCCCAAGGTGGCCCAGCTCTCACCTAATTAGGCCCACAGCAACACATTTAGGACCCCTGTTTTCCAGTAGGGAAGAATATAGAACTGCAAGCTGTCATTTAAAAAAAAAAAAAACACACCAAAAAAGCCACCAAACACAACAAAACCAACCACAAATACTTTAATTGCATTTTATTCCAAGTAGGTGCAGAGCCATCTCTCTGGATTCCCCTCAAACCAGAAATTTCAACTTCAAACCTAGGGCTGGTTGAAAAGACCAAAGTTTATTAGTGCTTCTGAAACGAAATGCAAATTCCCAATCATTTCCAAAACCAGCTAAAAACCCACCTTTCAGGCAAGGAACATTACCAGGACCGTTTGTGCTGCGGTGGAGGTGTACTGAGAAAGAAGTATCTCTACTTTTCCTAGAGCTGCTTATTCCAAACAGATTAAAATCACAAGGTGACACTTTTAATCAGTGTTTCTATACAGCATTGCTAAAACAATATTAGCAAATTCATTTACATTTGCAAAGTAAACCAATCTGAACATTAGCAAGCAGCAAGGATGCATGAAGTTTAAGGACCGAGAAGAACAAAAAGCTTTTGGGCATGGGACTACCTTCCCTATGCTCACCTTTCTCCACCTCATGGTGGAAAACACCATTACAAGGTATATTTCTTTCTATCCCACTCCTATTTAAATTCAGATTAAAATCTCTCTTGGCGCATAATGAAACAGAAGTTTGTGTTTGGGATTGGAAAATCCCCCGTAGGGGAGGATGATCCCTCCTGCTGCTGCCAGATCTGCTCATGGGGACACTGAGATATTGCCTTCTCCAAGGCCACCAGCATGCACAGAATTTTGGTGAGAAGTGAGGAAAATTAAGGCAATTATTGCATTTTTTGGCTTCCAAAGTTGAGAAAGATCACAGTATGATGTACAAATTGGGTCCCTTGTCCCAGTCAAATTTTTTTCCAAGAAAACGTGATTAGCTGTAAAGCTGACAATTTGTATTCCAGTCTCGAGTCCAGCCTTGTCTAAAAGAAGTCTAAAGGAAACACTGACAGAGCATTAGCTGTAGCTGCAGCACCACTGGGTACTGCTTTAATAACATTTAATCGTCAACACAAAAAGTCACATCTCATTCCGAAAGAAGTCGATTAATTTAAAAAGAAAATCCACTCAGAGCTCCCCATTGTTTCTAAAGCTTTGTGAAATTAAAAGTGCATTATATTCCGCTTAAAGAACACAAGGATGCAAGGCAGGAGCAAAGCTGGGATGTGCAACTGCTCAAACTCATTTCACTTCAGATGATTTTGAGCTGCAAACAAAACACTGCTACCTTCTAGAAATGTTGCATTCTTATCCTTTAAAGAAAGAAAAATGAAACACAATAGGACAAGTAGAAAATCTGCTACTCAAGCTTTAATTGCAACCCTTTGTAACCTGTATTTCACCCGGATACATATCTTATTTTTAAGCAGATATTCCTAATTAAGCAGAAGAAGTGGTTATCACCTAGTGGATTACTTGCAGAACAGGGTTATCAACACTATCTGATGTGACAAACATAACCAAAGATATTGATCCAGAATTAGATGATCATCACAGACTGCAAGACCCCAGGACCAATTAGGGGACAGGAGGGAAGGATGGAAGACACCAGAACCCCATCTCCTGCATCGGAATGAGGACTCGGCATGACCCTAATCGACTTTTGGCTGGGGAGGTGACAGGGCCTGAAATGGGGTAATCTGCTTCTTACTTATCTTCCCATCATCACAAGATCAGAGACCCACTGTGGTGTGCAAGTGTGTTCTTACAGCCCTCCCAGGTAGAGAGCCCTCCTGCCTCCCTAACCTAAACAATTTACCTGGAGCTCCACAGAGTCAATAATGGAAGGGGAATTAACCATGAGTCTCTTGCACCATGAGTTAACTCGCTGTGCTACTGGGTCATCGTTCCACGCTGGAGATGTCATCTCAGCCTTTAAGGTACTGCACGACTATAGCAGACCTGCCCAAGTCCTAAGGAAGCCTAAGAATATATAAAAATTTATAGTCATTCTGCCACCCACCAAAAATAAAAAAAATAAAATAAGGGGATCCTGAACTAACTGAGGTTAAGTATATCAGCTTATGGAGCACAGTGCAGCAAGCCAATCAAAAGCCGAGTACCACTAGTAATCTAACAAAAAAATAAAATACAGAACAAAACCAAAAAACCCCACCCACAAAGATATTACTTCAAAGTAATACTGACACATCATCTTGATACCGTTAGGGATAAGGCCTTTGGTGCTGTAACACTGCTCTGTGTTTTGGAAGAAGATCCTGCATTGGGTCCTGTTTTACAGCACAGACCAACCCAGACTGCAGTTTCAGTCCACCCATCAACTAGAATAGTATTTTCCATATCTGTAACCATTTTCTTTCTACCATCTCAGAATGACACACAGACATTGAAGAGAGCATGGGAATAAACCTAAAACGCAGGAAAATATTAGCATATTTTCTGGAAACGTAAAGATTGAAGTAGTACTGAGGAGTCTCTGGTCAGAAAAAAACATATTCAAGCCCTTCTGTCCTTCAGCCCCTCACTTTTATATGCCAAAGAGTTACAATGCAAATAGGGCAGTGCCAGAAATCAGGCTCTAAAGCTCAGCTAAATGCTCCTTGAAAACATCAAATGAAAAGCTCACCAGTCTTACGTTGTTTCTGTTAAGCAACGCATGCTGTGGTGCTGGCTCACGGGTGAAACAAATTGCTGCTCTAAGTCTGTTAAAAAGGGAAAAAAAAAAAAAAAAGCTACCATATGGTGCTGACTGCAGTATCTCTTAGCAGGTGAAATGCATCCAAAACAGTAGCTACCGTACTTAATTATTGTGACAAATTCAGTGATTCAAGGTGGAGGCTTTTTTGTTTGGGTTTTTTTTTTTTTGCTGTAATTTTTAAATAGGCTGATGTGCTACCCCCACCCAGAAAAAATAACACTGGGGATAAGAGACAACAGGAGGAGAGGACAGCCCAGGCTCTCACATGCAGATGTATGTGTCACCCAGAAACAGGACAGAGTTGAGGCACAGAGTTTGAGGAACTTAAGAGAACACTGGTCTCAGCACCCCAAAGGAGAAGGATGCGCTGAGGAGCAGAGGGCTTATCACACAACTCCCTTGACTTTCCTTACTGTCTAACCTGAGCATCTACTCAGGTGACACCACCACGAAACCCACTTCTAACACATCTACGCTGATGAAGATGAAGGTGGACATGCCTTCCCAAACTACCTGAGAACCTGCTTATGCTCAAATTTAAAAAAAAGCTTTGTTGTATCTTCTGATCCACACTGTCATAGCAAGGAGGCTGGAACTAGATGATCATTAAGGGCCCTTCCAATCCAAACCATTTCATGATTCTACGTCCCAAGACACAGGAATGGCTGGAGAGATCTCAGATGTGAGGATACAAGACACAGTGGGGCTGCTGCCCCTCCTGCACAAGGGTCTGGCTCCCCGTGTGGCAGGATGCATGGGATTTACGGAGCGCCGCCGGGCAGATAGATCAGCATCTGCAAACACGGTTTTTGAAAATGTCACTGGAAACAGAAAAGGTTTCCCAGCTGAGGTTATCTCAGCTGAGCTGTCAGTGCAGCTCCATGAAGTTAATCAGCAATTAGATGTTTCAAAAGTATTTGCAGTAAGATGGTCTTCGGTTTATTATCTTCTGGATTATGCAAGATAACACACAGAGCGTCATGAAAGCATGTCAAAGCCTCAAAAAATTACTTGACTAACTTCAACGTGGCTGTTGGCTGACCTCGAGGTCCATGACGCCTGGTACACTCAAAGGAATACTCGGGCAGCAGCTTTAGCCAGATGGGATTTCAGCCACGTATAAATGAAATTGTTGTTCTCCTGTTTCAGCATCTCACCTTTAACACCAAACCAGACAAACAGCATAGCCAAATCCGAGACTTTCTCAACTCAAAAACAGGACCAAAGGTCCAAGCTTTTCTGCGAGCTTCCCTGGGGATACTGTTGCTAGGGAAACAAGGTCCCCATCGCTAGCAAGCTGCCACATCCATCTCACTCTCTTTTGAAGACTCACCTCCTCTGGACATTCTGAATGAGTGAAGAGGTAGACAGAATCCAAAGAGAACCTTAAAAACAAACAGGCACACAGCCCAAGCGTCATACAAGTCAATGAGCCCCGTGCATAGATGAGGCACGTTTCCAATGACTTGCCATTTAGCATAAAGTTTCCCAGGACACTGCTGGGATCCTCCACAGCCACACCTGCTCTTCTCCTACTCCTCCTGCTGCGTTTCAACTTCACACTGTCCACATGTTGTTCATTTACAGGAACCAGATTAAGTTATTCCAACAATCTGACTTTTTCTCCTTTCATAGCCTATGTTTGCAAGAGCCAATGACATAATGATGTTCACAGAAGAGGTCCATGAATACTTTCCCCAGTTCCTCATGCCCTGAATCACAGCTGTATCGGCGCCATATCCACAAAAGACTAACCTAATTCCAGCAATAAGAAATGCCCCTCTCCAACTGAAATAATTGAAAAGTCCCTGTGAAAGACCCAGAGACTGGATTCACTTGTTTTTTTTCCCCAGGATAAACACTTCAGGTGAACTCAGCTAATTATACTCATCACGAGCTGAGCTCCTGAAGTTCCCACAACCCAACAGATGAGTTGCCTTGATCATTTCACACCTACGAGTTGTGCATATATTGTTTTAACAACATTCTAAATTCAAACTATTTAACATCTTGCAAAGGGGATACACACACGCCCCCACGTATACACACATACTTGAAGCAGTGATTAAGTCATTTCCTTTCCTTTCTAAAAGCCTTGATTTAAAATAAAACTTTCACTAGCAGAAATAGCTAAGAATTTACCCAAGTTCAAAACCAGAGCTTGCATAATTTTATTTCATTATAAAAATTTCTTTAATTACCATGGGGTTTTTTTTCCTTCCTTTCATAAGATCCCACAAATCTTAAGGGAAAAAGCCTTTTTGTGGTCCTTCCACACTCTCACTAATTTGCTCAAAAAGCCTACAGTAATTTCCCTGAATAGCTTCCAAAATGAATCCCATAAAAAAAGCCTCTCTCACTGGAACTGTCTTATTTGTGGGTGAGTTGAAGGATCAACTCGTTACAGGGCTTATTTGGAAAAAAACAACAAAACAAAACAAAATCAACTCCCAAATAAAAAGTGTTTGTAATTTTAAATTCCTAAATACACATTTTAAAACGTGCCTACCCTGAGCTGGAGGCATCTTTCTGTAAGTTAGAAATAGACCCAAACCCAGAATACAGCCACAGCAGCTATTCCTCATGTCGGAAAAGAAACTCTGACCAGAGGTAAATTGGAAAATAATCAAACCCAATCTGGCCAGATTCTGGTCATGAATTATCTACAACCAACTGATCTTTGGTGGCAGGGAGGCATCTCCAGGGGAGACCAGGGCTTCCTGCTCCCACATCAGACTCCCAGCACAGAAAGGGAATCTTTTTCTACTTCACGTGGGATCCTTCCCACCTTTATTACATTTACTTTTTTTTTTTTTTTTCACTTTTTACTAGATTTTTAATCCAGATTAAGAATTAATCCACTCTTTACTGCAAAGTCACACCAGAAAAACAGGAGAAGATTAAGCAAAAACAGTTGCTGTAGCCAAGGCACCAGCTGAAAACTGCCAGCTACGTTATTTCTTTTGCCATGACCCAGATGATGAATACTTTTTCTTGTGAATCTCAACAAATACAATCCCAATATTTAGCAAAAACTTTCTACTGTGCTCGCTACAGTAAATAAAGGGTTTAATGCCTTTGAATTCCTGAACAAGTTTAGCTATTTAATGTATCGTGGAGACACCTGTTAAACCATTAATCCCAGTGAACACAAACCGAGGTCCAAAAAGAATCTCACTATAGGTGCACAGGCTGATAAATTATCACGAACTTGTGAAAGGCAACTGAAGTTCTGCAAAACATCAGTCTCATCACCTGGCCACAGGCACCCAGAGGGAACAGTGTAACAGCATCAACGTGCCATCCCCACACTTCTACAGCCTGATGATGTGCAAGATGCTTTGCTCCTCAGAGCTTTCACACCACAACCTTTTCTACAGCCTCCCCAGAAAGGAGCATTATCTGAATAACCAGCACCAGGGTCCGCCCGGTGCTTCCCCAGACACACACTTCATTTATGGGGAACACAAAGGCCAAGCCACAAAACAACAGGCTAAAACAAACGTGTTACCTCAGCAAGTCAAGCTTCCAGCTGAAGCACCTATAAGAAGAGTCTGAATCCTCCATGCTTCTTTTATAGCCAGGCAACCTCCCATCCACCTCCAAACTCATTAAAATGTGCCTTATGAAAGGGAACACACCACATGAGAACAAGGCACCTTTTTATTGATTTATACTAGTTGCAGGTGGGCAAACATGTGCTTTGATTTCCTAATTAGCTTAATTCAGAACACAGAATTGGCCAAGCTTGGGTTCAGGATTATGCCACCAACGCCCCACACATGTTCTCTTTCTCACTTAATCTGCCATATAATTCCAGGCAAACTGTAAGACTTTAAAAAGCCTCACTGGTGACAGTGGATCAAAACAATCAACCAAAGAGCAGAACAGTTGAGCAGACAGTATCCTTCCCAAAGGCTAACAGTAAAATCCCAATTCTATTTCGGGGGGGAAATGAGACAATCACTGAGGAATTCTGTAGCAGGAAAAGCAAGATTGACCTCACAGTTTGGGAGTTATGGCCGGTCTCAGACAAGGATCTATTTTCCAAATTCTCATCCACTGGTTCAACTAAATGCTGCTATCCAGAATGATTATACTGGACCAATTATGAAAGTCAAGCTACCCACTGCAGGAAACTCTTGATGCAATTCCACATGAATCCCGAAGCATGAGATGTTTAGCAGCTATCTCCAGGCTGGAAACACCAGGTTACATTTCAGTTTTGAGATGACACAGGTGCAGTCAGTCTATTCTTCATCCAGGCCTTGGTGAATAGATTGAATAGATGGAATTTTCCACATCACAACTGCCATCAGATTTCAGTACAACCCCCAAACAGGTTTCATTTTACCCATTCATTCTAACACCTCCAGTTAAAACCAAAGCCTCAGGATCCAACAGGATACTTTCCCACAATCAGACTTAAGACCCTGTAGCTAATGCTTTGAGGGACAACTCAATCTTTTGTGATTTAGCCCAAACAGAGAGTACAGTTTGATGAATTGATTAGAGAGTTCTGCCTTTTAATCTCGGCTTCTTCCAAGAGTTCAATGCCCAAGGCAGACCATCACTGACAAACTTCCAGTACATGTGAAGGGGAAACTGGGATGCTTTACCACTAAGGGAACAAAAAGTTTGAGTGAAGACCGTCACTAGGCATCTGTGGGTTGAGCAGAGAGAGCCATAAATACACACAAACAAATGGCTTGCGACTACCAGACCAGGAACTTCATCCTCAATTAAAATATTAGACAACTGAAAAACTTATTAACCGTCAGTCTTGTCTTTAATATAATGGACATAACCTTAGAATCTTT
This sequence comes from Scolopax mira, assembly GCA_004320125.1. Classification (NCBI taxonomy): domain Eukaryota; kingdom Metazoa; phylum Chordata; class Aves; order Charadriiformes; family Scolopacidae; genus Scolopax; species Scolopax mira. Next base: position 33,343 of record BJBW01002723.1, read on the forward strand.
GGCCACAAACAGCCTCTCAAAAATTTACTACGGGAAAATGCATTATTAAATCAAATCTGAGTGTGGCTCAGAATCTCAACTCTCTTTGTTCCCTGATGCTGGAGGATGTGTCCGGGCAGGGGGTGGAGGGAGAGGGAGGGGTGTTATCAGCAAGCTGGCTCCACTGATTTCTTGTAAATACCATAAAAATGAAGACTTGGCAATAATCTATGAATTTGATATAAAGAGAGAAAATAATTCTTAAGTAAATGAGTACTTTTGGAGTGCTTCTTGAGCATCAAATTGAAGAAAACATTTATGAATTTTCCATCATGTCGTGAAGCATCGTGTCAGGCAGGATCAACCACACTAAATTATTTTGTGACAATACATGTAAATGATTTTAGCATCCTACGTCCCTCTGAAGCAATAGCAAGACTAGCCAAGCCATCTGAGAGTTCAGAATTGTAATAGGGCCTTTGAAGAGATTATTTGCAGACTAATCCTATATTTTTTCATGGAAGCATTCTACAATTTGAAGTACCATATTCACACTGCACATTTTGCCTTCCAAAATTACCTCTGAATGAGCCAGTGAAAAATTATACACTGCATAAGACAAGTGTATATCTACATGATATGCATGTCTAACAGAAAGAGATTACTTTCAAGGGGTCCTAAACTCAGCTTTTCCATTTGTTCATACAACTGCATGCAATAAGAATTTATGTATAAGAATTTATGCATTTCAATCAGATCCACAAAACTGTCAGGGCTTCCTGTTCCTTCATTTTTGCATGTTTATATAAAAAATAATACAAACAAACACATCTTTAAAGGCTTAATGTTTGGCTTTTTTAAAATCTGAAAAAGAATATATTTACAATCCTCACAATGTGGAAACACCTTCAAAGAATCAGAATATGGAATTGTAATGACAGTTGCTTGAAAGCAATCACTGAAAGATGTCAACACATTTTCATTATGTGTCCTGTGCAGTGCCTTCTCCCAAATCTCCATGTCTTTATTCCCTACCTATGATTCTCAGGAATTTAGGCTTTTAACCTTGGTCTTCTAGAAGCCATCCAAGTCAGAGGACTCAAACAGCAAGTGTTCAAAAGCACGAGTGTCTCAGCAACATGTTCAAGGTTGCGCCAGGGGAGGTTCAGACTAGATATTAGGAAAAATTTTTATACTAAAAAGGTTATTAAGAGTTGGACTGGGCTGCCCAGCGAAGTGGTGGTTGAGGCACCATCCCTGGAAGTGTTTTAGAGATGGGTTGACATGGTGCTTAGTGAAATGGTTTAGTGATGTTTGGGGTTTTTTTTAATCACAGTTAGGTTGATGGTTGGACAAGATAATCTTAAAGGTCCCTTCCAACCTAGACAATTCTAGGATTCTAATACACACCACATTCCCACTGAAGCAGGAAATAGTGAGTAGTTTTTTGACTAAAAAACCCAAAAGCCCACACTTGCATGCGTACATACATATACCTTGTTTAGGATGCAAAGAATCATGTTTTAAATGGTAAGAACAAACACAGAAATCAAGAAACTAAGATAGAGTAAGACTGGTTTGGTATCTACATCAACCCAAAAGAAAAACCTACTTGTCACCACAGGAAATTTTCCTGATTGCCTGCTAAAAAAACCCCAAACTAACAGTCTGTTTCTTATCCAAGTGCACCAGCAGATAATGAATGAAAGTAGTTAGAGGTTTAGGAAATCTTCAGGCAAGCTGCAGAGGAAACTGTTGGGATCCTGCTTATTCCAGAGCTCAGGCATTTCATCAGCCAGAGGAGAGTGAGGCGTGCTGTGCAGCACCACGTTACAGGCAGAATGCTTTCCACTGGTTTTGTTTGTTCCTAATGAACTCCAAAGTAATAACACCACACTGGAAATACATTGGGGCAGCAATAAAAATCTGTACTTGCATTCTTATATCATCGTCACGCCTGAAAATATCCAGATTGAGCAGCAATAATTTGCTAGAACTTCAACTGAAACAAAAGGGTTTCAATTCACTGCAGCCTGACTTGGTACAACGAGCTTGAGAGAAGTCCTGGACCGGCAAGAAATTGCACGAGCCACAGGAGATCACAGGACAGGGCAAGCGAGAGGCAAGACTGACCTTGATTTCATCTGATTCCATGGGTTTGTTAACCTCTGGTCTCACTTGAGATAAAGCATTTAAAAATAAGACATATGTGAATACAAAGCAGTTTTAGCAAGTCTGGTATATTTATACAAAGCACGTGATTCCTAAAATTACAGAAGTACTATGGGATGGGTAAAAAAGGTTGCCCCCATCCCTACCACCAAAGGGTTAATCCAAGGTTATAAAAGCCGGAAAATACGAAGAACATAGAATCATGGAATGGTCAGAGTTGGAAGGGACCTTAAAGACT
>BJBW01002723.1:35809-125951 GCA_004320125.1 Scolopax mira
CACCCTCACAGCAAAGAATTTCTTCCTGATATCTAATCTACATCTCACCTCTTTCAGTTTAAAACTATCTCAAGCCAACTTAAAAAAAAACAAAACATACACATCCCCTTCTTCAAAGCTGGATCACATCACATTGTACCAGAACACTAAACATTATTATTTCTGCTTCACCAGAAGAGAGATAGAGAAAAAGCCACACACGAGCAGTGTCACCATGAGCTGAGGAGATGGGTCCCATCATTCCACTTACGCCATCACATCCCACTTCAAAAGCAAACGAGAAAAACCCACAGCTTAGGTACAGTTCCTCACCCAAATTTCCTGCCCACCCTTCTGCTTTCATCTTGGCCTCTATATTGCTCACAGTAGGCAGATGTCTACAACTACACAGAAAAATCATGTGCTTTCTCTACATTTCAGTGCCACCATTTCTGAGATGGGAGCAGTTTTGCCTCCCTTTCCCACAGAGACACCACTGGGCTCATTCTCCTGTTCCCCAGACACCATCTGGGTGCTGGACACAGATGGAGGAAGACAGACAACCTCACTCACAGAACACAGCTGCTTTTAACAGCTTTTCTAACACAAAGAAATTAGATTAATCTCATAATCGAAGGTGAATGCCATGTTCAAAAGCCAAGGCTTTTGTCCAGTAATAAGCTTATATCTGTAAAACCCTGTGGCACAGCAACACAAGGTTTCATTTTCTTCTGTGTCGTGCCACGGAGAGGGGAGAAGAATTTAGTTCCGCTGCCCCACTCATGGCACATCCCTCACCCTTGGATCCTTACTGAAATAACTGACTTTTGGGTGCTACAGCATGAACAGTCTCCCAAGCTTTTGATAACTTAAATTTTAAAATAAAAAAATAAATAAATAAATTCCACCACCTTCTAAATTTTCTTTGCCTATGTGAGGAGCGCATTAGATCAGATAAGGGATATTAAATGGCCTTTAAGTCTGACAGCAAAGAACAGTTCTAATGGGAGTCCCAAATTGTGCTGCTGGCAATATACTGTACTTACAAAACAGTAACATCAAGATGCCAGAACAGTGCCATGACCTATATTTCCTGCAAACCAATTTTCTTCTTTGTAGGGTGGATGGAAAGAAGCCAACTGCTTTTTAAGTTCCTTTTCTTTCTGCTGGAACTATGCCTTATCGTACACATTTTTCGTACTTCCAACTTTTCTATGCCCCACAGCACTTAAAGTGTGAATTATCTACAGTCTATTTATGCAGTTATAAACAATAAATACTGCAAAATCGTGTTTAGGCTGCAATTACTGGATGGGAACCGAATTCTTTATATCACATTTCCCTACTTTTAAAGGAAGCCAAATCCCTTCAAGAGGAATCTTAAACAGAAGAACAATGTTACAGGGAAATAGAGGTCACACGGTCTGAGGAATTTCTGTGGATTCATTATTGATGAAGTAGAGCTTAGCTGGTGCTGTCAGAGCACGAAGGTTTGGACCCTTAGCATTTCCACCCTCAAAATTACAAGTTTCCTCGCTCTCTATGCCTTTTAGTATTGCAGCTTTTTTAAACAGGACATAAAAATGAAGACGACTTTTTCAGAAGAAAGGAGGCAAGTTTGTTTGACTTCCTTTACTCCCAGTGCATTGTGATACCCCTAAAAATTCCATTTTTGTCTCAGAAGGAAGAACTTCACCCATGTCTTATACAGAGACACTGGGCTTGGAGTAATCAACACAACACCTGAAAGGATTTATTATAAGCTTGTTTTCAACACCCACCCCCCTCACAGACATCCTTGCCAAATGCAAACACTCTCCCTCAGGCAGGAAAATTTGGAAACGGAACACCTGATGCAGCTTTTATTCCAAAATTGTCTCACGTGTGCTGAGTGTCAAAAAGAGCCATGTTGTGCCACAGCACCCGCTTGTCTCGGGAAAATTGAAATCGTTCGGTGTCTAACACTTTGAATGATTTCCCAACTTCTCACTTGCCCCATCTGCTCCTCTCAGTTCATTTTGATTTGTTTTAGCCTTTGTGTCTGCAGTGGCACCAACAAAACTGCAGCATCACTGCAAGTTCCCCTGCGGTGGAGCGGTGCCAAGTTTGTCTTAAATTCAGCCTCCTTCAAAAGAAACCACCAAAAAACACGATCGCCGTCCAGTTCTCTTGTCTCTCCCTCCAATATACACACAGGCAGTTATCTGGCTTCAATGATGAGCTTTAAAATAATATCCTGCCTATAAGATAACCAACATTGACATTATAAACCAGGTACCTGCAGAATACAACAAAGTACATGACTGCTATAGCTCAGCCCCACTTTTACTTCAATAGTTCTGTCCTGTCACTGGGCACCACTGAAAAAAGATCTTCACACCCAGAATCACAGAATCTTCATGGCTGGAAGAGACCTTTGAGATCAATGAGTCCAACCACACAAAAAAAACCCAAAAAAACAAAACACAAAACACCACAAAAAACCCCACACACAGTTGGCCCAATTAGCTAAGGAATTAAGTCAAAATTACTTGAGTTTACATAGCATTTATTTCTTTGCTGTTAGTATGGTATTTATAGAACCTTTAAGGCAAAAATGTCAGCTACTTTCCAACATTTAAGAAACTGGGATTCTGAAACCTGAAACAGAACTTTTCATTAGGCAGGACAAGTGATAAAAACAGTAGGTGAGATAAAAACACATAAAAGGAGAGGTTTTGTGAAGGCAGTACACAAGGTAGGGAATCACAGTGCTCTCCCTAAACTTCAAGAGAGTCAGGATACAACCACCCAGAGTTTTAAAAAGGGCCTTAAAAATAATGGAAGATAGATGTTACAAATAAGGACACAGAAAAAAAAAATCCCACCGTAATCTGCCCATACAAGTCTCATTGCAAAAGACTCAGCTCTGAGCAGAACCTTAACAAAAAAAGAAAAAACCACAAAACCACAACCCCCCTACACACTTATTCATCATTTCACAAGCTTAAAGCCAAGGATCACCAGATTAATGAGGGCCCACAAAGATGCAGGTGTGCCTGCGAGAAAGGAAGCAGTGCGAGACTCTCAGTTCTGAGCCACCAAGGACAGAATAGACAATATTGCACAGTGAAAAAGAGATAATGGGGACACAGCTCACCCCCCTAATTTGTGTTCAGTGCCACTGCAAGCATCATGCCGAAAAGAACTCAAAACTCTGAAACAGACAGTCAGTGGTCTCAGGTTGCCTTATGCTGACTCTAAAGAAGGTCTTAGTTCAGTGAAAAAAATAGTTAAACCTCTCCAAATCCTTGACATACACTTAGAATCATTTAGGTTGAACAAGACTTTAAGATCACCAAGTTCGACTGTTCATCTTCTTCAAGTGCAAAGTGAGGACAACACAAGTGACTCACTGGACACGTGCCTTGGTTTGGTATTTGGAACAAAAGTTCAGGATGCTTTAGCTTCAGTAACGCAGAGTGAGGGTACCAATACTCACCCATCCTCACTATGCTGAATTATTTAGCTAGAATTTCTTGCCGTAGCCTCAGTGGTATATTTTTTCCCCCCAGTGTTCCTTCCTTCCTTAGTGAAGCTAATGAAATTTAGCTTTCCAATTCAAAAGATGTATGGCTACACATCTTTAAGGAGAAGTCACTAAACACACTGCTGCTGCAGCATCCTGAGCAGCTAGTCACAAAGTTGAGCTGGTCCTGAATTCAGGGAGCGTCGTTCGACGGTCATTGGGGAGGAAATGAGGCAGAAAGCAAGTTCACCAGGCAACTGCGGAGCCCGGAGCCCAATCAGATGTGGGAGCTGCAGGGGAAGCAAAGGTGAACACAACCAGAGAGCCAGCCCCCGACATCTGCAAGGGAAAATATGATGGTTGCAACTCATAGGCAGGAGGAGGAAAAGGAATCTCACTGGCAAAAAAGACTGGCTGCTTCAGAAGCCGCGCTCGTGAAATTCTTTGGAAGCCTGAAGTGCCTGTCGGTGAGTGTGTGTTCACGCTGCTTCTTCAATAAACAGGGACAAATAAATCAGGAGACATATCACAAGAATGAATTAACTACCATCGATGGACACGCCACTCTCCTTCAAAAGAGCAATTGCTCCAATCTCTGCTCCTGTCTGTTGACGTTTGCTGACAGGTAAAAATTCTATTCTATTCCCTAATTTGTACTTTTGAAATAAGGGCTGTATGATCTCCTTATCACTGTCAAATTCTTCACAGACATGATGTACAGCATAATTCCAATGAGGAAATCTTCATCAGTTACCGATTTGTTCCACAACATACTGAAGGAAACAGCCAAATGTCTCCAGCCGATTGCAAAATACATTATTAATGAAATTAGAGTAAGAGGAGCCTTTTTGTATGGCTCTTTTATTATTAAATAATTCCGAGTGACTCCATTGCACAATTACAGTATCTGAACTTTGCTTTTTTAATGTTGCCACGTGTAAACTCCACTGTGTATTTGCACTTGAAGTGATAATCTAAAGGCAACAGTCTGTAATAAGTGAAATTATTAATAAATTCTACTCCAGGTCCTCCCACTAACAAATTCCATTGTACCCTAGAGCCCTGCACAAGGTGAAATCCTTGCTACCGGATTAATATTTTATTTCTTCAAAATTTGTACACAGACAATTACACAAATAGACAAGCATTTCCGCAGAAAACAACCTATTGCAAAGTAAAAGAGTCATTTAGAATCGAAAGGTCTTCCTTGGACTCCAGAATCGGAATGAACTGGGCAAACCATAACCTCCAGGACCAACAGTGACCACGGCCCATGGAGACATAGGTTGGAAGAGCAGCACTGACCTGTCTTTAGGGCATTTCAAGGTCTCATTTCAACACTTTATACAAGGACATTGTGTACTTTTTTTTCTAAATATATACACTTAAAATTCTGCCAGATCACTTTACAAGCTCCTTTCAGGTATGGAGCCAGATAAAGACAGATACAAATACATGTAACACAAGTGTTTGCTAAGAACAAGCAATTCCAACAGAAAGCTCAGATCATCACACTCTCAAACACCAAGGGCAGAGCATAAACAACCAATTAAGTGAAATAAGAGGCTTAAACCAAAGTCCCCAGTTAAAACTACAACAAAGCAAGTCATCTGCACGAGGAATGACTTCAGTTTTCTACACCTTTGCAACACTAAGCGTCTTGCTAGACCTTAATGTCTTTCCTCCAACATGGATACCTGTCTCTTAGAAATAACTTCTACCATCTCCCATACCTTTAACTCAAGAAAGCCCTGGCTGAAAGCAGCAGAGAGGAGATGGTGCACTGTCCTGCCCTGGCTCTTGGCTAAATTCTTCACCTCTGGGTAAGAAAGCCCTGGTGGCTGGGAGCAATGGGCCACCTGGCCCTGTATTCAGTACCCTTGACTCTTTGGCAGTCCCCAAAGATACATATAGCAATAATTCACTGGAAGACATTTCCAGACTCCAGTCATTTCCACACCAGCAGCTGTATCACCCCACGCAACAGTCCTCAGTTTACTACAAACTTTTCCAAAAGACTGGTCCTTGTAAGCTTTTAGCAGCCACAACATCTCAAGGCAGCGAGTTTTCCTGCATAACACCACCTTGTGTGAAGCATCTTACCTCTTCTCTATCTGCTGCTTGCTCAAGGCAAATTTAATTTATTGGAAAAAGACTTAATTTATTGGAAAAGACAATACCTTATCCAGTTCTCCATGTGGATTTATCATAAGTGCTCTCTTTCTCAGGCTAACCTTCTTCTGTTCCACTACCTTTTTTTTATGCTTAGAGGACATGAAATCTTTGTCTGGGGTGGCCCAATTGCTCTCAGAAAATAGACATTCAGCCAAAAATCTCTTGCTTCTATTTCTGTAAACCAGTTCTTGTCTTCCTAACTTACTCGCCCAACACAAACTTAGCACAGCAGCCCAGAACCATTAAAAGCAGGATATTTACCTAATTAGTCCATTTTTCTTCCATACTATACTAAGAAGACATGACTACAGAATTCAAATTACATAGCTCAGAAGGAAAATTAGACACTGATGACTTCTAAGTTGAGATCTCTCTAGCTTGGGATCAGGGAAACCATCAGGTCCACCATATCAAACCAGGAGGCAAGAATTTTGGTCGTGCAATGAGAAAGACAGTAACACTCCAACCCCCTGACTTGCTGCAACAGCCAAAATGGTGAAGATTTCACTGCAACCCTTCTGTTCTCTTTCTACACTTTCTAGATGTGATTCCTAAGAGGAACCTCAAACATGCATAATAAACAAAAGGAACATTTTAGACGCTAAGCACAGCTGACCTTTACATAAAGCTATTCTCTTTCAATAACATGTAAGAAATGCTGCATTAGTACCCAACACGTCTGTTCCACTTGTAGAGATAGTGGGGATGCTGAAAAGCTTTCTTTTTTTTTTTCTGGTGGGATGTCGTTTCATAGCTCTAAGCCAAGTGATATTTGCACAAGTGAGATTATGATTTGAGAAGCTGGCGATCCTGATGTCCTCAGCCTGGGACATATTTTTGCAAATTCTACAATTACATGTCCACTAACCACAGCACAACTGTTGGAAAGGTCCATCTGTATGGATAACTGCTGTGGAGACCTTGTGATTTAACTCAAGTGACACCAGCATGAGTCATAAAGAGCATCCTCTCAGCCCTAACCAAAGCTGGACTCCACCTCTATGCAGTCCTCCTGCGGACCGAGCCACAAAAGCCTTTTTCCACATAAAAAATATTGAACTAATATAATTTAAAGCATGAATTTAAGCTCATTTGAAAGGCTGCAAAATCATGTGTAGGCACGGTTATTTCAATAGTAAGGTTGCAATTTTCAGTTTAGCTTCAGCTAACTGAAGGCATTTAAACATTAAATCTATGTAAGCCAGTCCTAATCTGAAGAAGTTTCCAATAAGGGCCTGTTCCAGCTTAACAGGGTAGGGAAAAATAAATCAATTCAAAGTGAAACTTGCCCAATGATCATGTACATCTCAGACCTATGACTGGAGGGACTTTGGTCTATTGACAGTAATCACACACTTTAACACAAGCCCAACATCATCTCGTCATCCACCAGACAAATAAAATTTCACGTTGGAAAACAATAATGACAACAAGTTAATATTTTCAGTAATAAGTTGCCTTCACAAAGAGCACTTGACCTTCATTGTAATTTCCACACAGCTTGCAGTAAACCACCTGAGTGTGTATAAAATGTAATGAATAAAGAAATATTAAAAATGATAGAATGTTATTAAAGTAGGTCACAATTCAAACAGCACAATTACTGAAAAAATGATGTCTGAGACTACATCACTCACAATCCTTCTCACACTGGATGAGCTACTCTATAATTTATTTTGCCTAACAACAGCTTCTGTCCATATTCTCCCTCTCTTTATCCCCAAAGACTCTATTAATGCAGCCCACTGTGCCGCATGACAGCGTAATGCCCACATGAGGCATGAAATGTCACAGATCACAGCTTTACACCTGGCCAACATAATATATTCATCAAATTCTTTCAAGCAGTAGAAACGTTTGTTGTTATTTCGTGGGTCAAGCCACACAGAGGCAGATGGAATGGGCACTTTATTTACATGTGAAGTCCCTAAGCCCATTCACTTTATTTATGATGGACAAAATCTGGCCTTACACAGTCATCTAAGAAGCCTTGGACCAGAGACATTGTTATTTTACAAAGATAAGGAAGAGTGGTTTCCTCCCAGGCTTCTGGGTGATCATAAGCATTCATTTTGTTCCTTAACATTCCATTCCACATACCCTGAACATCTTAAAAAGCTCAGAGTTGGGATTTTGATTCGCATCCTAAGAGAAAATCCGTGCAATTAAGACCCACCTGTACATTAAGACAGCTCTGGCAGACCATAACAGAATGATGAGACTCCCCCCAGCACTCAGAACTGCCTGGTGAAACCCCACAAATTCTGTAGAAACTGCATCAGAAATCCTGTGTAACACAGGCTGGAGTGGTCAGATCTTCTCTTCTAACCAGAAATCCAAGACACATGGACACAGATATTGGCTTTACCCACCCTTCCATAGCCTACAGAGCAATCTAAACTGTCCACAAATAGAAGAAAAAGTAGAAAGGAAATCCTTGGATGCAAAATGATTCACTTTATACATTATGTAAATTTTGAGGGATTTTGAAACAGCATTTTAAATTATTGACATTGGTGTCACCCTGAGCACTTTGGGAGAAATTTCTATATTAACAGCAAAAACCTTTGCTATAAGGAAAGTATTAACCCTGCTATCTTTTAATTATCCATGTTGCACATGAGTATCAGCGACACACATAGCTCAGAAGCATAGCCTCCTTGTGGTTCAGCTTGCAGGAAAATAAAATCTCAGGACAAGTCTTCTAATAGAAAAAGAAAATATAAGTACCTACTACTACATTGCTCGTCATACTTTGTTAATAAAATGACATATTAAAGTCTGGATGCATATCTAATTTTATCTCTTAGCATCTGCCACTGCTTCATGACCTGCAAGCTCTTTGATGAATGGTGTAAAAGGCAGCCCGGTGGATACACAGCAATTGTTCCTCAAGTTCCCAGACCATATTTTGACCGAATCACAAGAAACGCACCATCCCTAAATCTCCAAAATAACCTGAGGGCTCTTCTCCCCCCAAGAAGCATCCTGCCATCCTACTCCTTTTCCAGCTGAAAACCAAAAAAGCCCAACCATTAAAGCCCATTTATAACTCAACAATGACTTTTTACAAAGAAGAGGTGCTTTTTAAAAAAAAAATAAAATTCAGATAGCTAAAATAGAGAAGAAAATATTTTACACATCAAAACTACTTTCCCCTGAAACAGTTCAGTAAGATTTACCATCTGTTTTACTATGGACAGATGATTCCTCCATCCATTGGTCCTCTTATAACAAGGGGTGAGAACTAGCACACTAGAAGGAGAGGGAAATATACCATGGCCAACCTCAACCGAAGGGGGACTTCTCCACAGGAAGTCTGTAGTTACCCAGTTTGGAACTGGGATTTGATGTGTGGTCTTGCAAAAAATGACTTACTTATTAGTCCCTGCAACAAATAATTGCAATGACTTCTACACATTGACACAATCCACTTCAAAGATCATATGGAGTTACCAAGGTGCACATTGTCATAATGCTCACTCACACTAGGGCTGATTTGGTTTAGAAGAACCTGTAATATACACAAAAAGAGATTACTCCTAACATGACAGAATCCCAGGGAAGGTAGGAATTTAAGTAGAAAGGAAATACCAGGTAATGCTGAGCATCCGGATTTCCTCTCGGTTTAGGAACTCAAGGTGAAGAAAAGCCCTGGACACATGGAGCTGCCAGGGAGGTGTGCCCAGAGAGCTTTGGGCCCATGGGGAAGAAAGCAACACATTAACCAAAGCAACATATCCTGAAGGAAGGCAAAGAATTCACTTCATCCTCACAATGGAGTGAAAGCTCAGGCTTTCAAATGAGATGGAAAACAGAGCCCCGACCATTCATCGTCATTAAAGATCCCACGGCAATTCTTGCAAGAGTAAAAATGTTAACTAACATGTCCTGGCCAATATCCAACTCGGATAATTGCATTCTGCTTCCTAAATTCCCTTTGCAGTTTCAGTTGGATTAGTTTTTTCTTCATTTCTCTTCCCCAAACCCCTCCTGCATAATGTTTCTAGCCCAGAATGGCTGCTCTATTCCACTCCAGAGGTGCGTGAATTATCAGTGTTGGGCAATCCCAACATACACTTTGTATACATTAGTCAGAGGAGAAGCTCTGTGAGCCAGAGTAATACCCTCACCTCTCACCGAGGAGTATTTAACTTTTCAAATGAGAAATCCCACTGCTAGTAGGAAGATTTATTCTATTTTTCTAAAATACTGCCCTGCAAGGAAATGTAAGGGTATCAAATCCAACCTCCTGCCAGCTAGAAAAGTCCTTTGCTGGGCCATATCCTCACCTTAAGGAACCAGACACAGTTGCTTTGACTTTAATGGAACTTTGCTACATTAAACCAGGAGAAAATATTCATACAGTATTTTTCCACTAAGTCACTCATGTTTAAATGTTGCAAGAATCACAGAAGTTGGCTGTTGAATCTGCAGATATAAAAGAGGAATCTCGGAACAGATTCTTCTCACTTCTAACTGGCTTGCACAATCTTCACACTATTTCAAAGGAAAGTTGGAGGTTTTTTAACTTGGCACAAGGATGAAAAATGAAAGTGCTGTGAAATATGAACCTCCTGTTGTTTGTTATGTGTACTCTACTGTAAGTACTCATCATGCCATGGAGGCAAACTAAAAAGTCCTGACCCAATGCATTTTATGAAACAGGAGGAGCAAAGGTGATTTATGTGCATAAAAGCAAAAACTGACAAGTCCCTGATGTTCTTGTAGAACAATCCCAAAATGATTGTCAAAGACCGCTCAGGTTTTTCGCCCTCTGCACTTCCTGTAATAGGACTGTTTTATCCAAAATGCTGTTTTATAGACACCGTGTAAAGGGTCATTTCCATCTGCTATCCAGGTTACTCCGAAGAACACTTCTCATTTCCTCTTCCACAGACTCTTAGCAACAGTTGAGAATGGCTTGTTTTCATTTCCAGCCTGCTTCTGCATCCCTGGTAAAGCGTAAAACCACAAACACCCCACCTACTTGGTTCTTTAGAGCTCTGACAGCAGTAGGACATCCTTAAAATTCCAAGAGAGTGCTTATAGATAGCCTGCAGCCAGATGAACAGGCAACATGGAGAATACACTCATTTTGGTATTTCCTCACGAGTACCATAACCCTTCTCCTTTCCCCCTTGCAGACAGTAAATTCACTTAATAGGTGTCACTGAAAGCATCCGTGTTTGCCAGCTCCAGGCTGAGTTAGTTACACCAGTTACACCATCACACTCACTTCCCTACACAAGGCATGGAAGGGGAGATGTGGGACCTCCAACAGCATCCTGCTTCAGTGGCAAACACTCCTTCTCCTAAGGTATAGAACCAAGGGGGAAATTAAAGGTTGGTACCAGAGGGTGAATATCAGGCACAAGCAGGACTTAGGCTCATCTGATGAGGACAGATGGTTCCGCAAAGGAATTTTATGTCAGAGTCAGATGGTTAAAGAAGCATAGACCATGCTCCTGATCTGCAGCACACATATGGAGTTGGGAGGGAGAAAGCTGATCATCAGAAGTGACTGACTCAATTTTCTGCTGCTCATGTACTGCCATTTGGGACTGTTCAGCCTGGGGAAGAGAAGGCTCCAGGGAGACCTGGTAGCAGCCTTCCAGTACCTAAAGAGCGGCTACAGGAGAGATGGGGAGGGAATCTTTGTTAGGGAGTGGAGAGATAGGATGAGGGGTAATGGTTTTAAACTGAAAGAGGAGAGAATTAGGCTAAATATTAGTAAGAAATTCTGTCCTGTGAGGGTGGTGAGATGGTGAGGCACTGGAACAGGCTGCCCAGAGAAGTTGGGGATGCCCTATCCTTGGAGGTGTTCAAGGCCAGGCTGGATGGGGCTTTGAGCAACCTGGTCTGGTGGGAGGTGTCCCTGCCCAGGGCAGGGGGGCTGGAACTTGATGGTCTTTAAGATCCCTTCCAACTCTAACCATTCTGTGATTCTGGCTGCCAGTCCTGCCTCCAGCTCAGCTCTTTTTGCACATAGTAGTTGACATCAACATGGGAAGCAATACCCATCTTCAACCATACGTTCCCATAGTTTCACTCCAGTGGAGAAATGGGCTTGGGCTAGAGAACACCAAAATGTGCATCCTCATTACCTATCTAAAGGAAATATAGAATTGAAAGATGAAATTTAATTTCAAAAGTGTACAACTGTTCATCAATGGCCTCAGTTTCATGAACAACCTGAAAAAAGACTGGAGTAAGACATCTCTTTCAGCCACTCCTTCTTTCCCACTTTCATTTTTTTTAAAGACTACTCTATCTGGAGTGGAGACGTTGGCATTACTGTGCTCTGAGACACAGCAGTCACTGGCACAACAATCAATAAAAAATTAGCATGACTACAGGAACAGAAGCTTGGGATTAGAGAGATCTAAAAATGGAAGGATTTCCCTGCCCTCCCCTCTGCATCCTGATGAACCCTTCCAAAACCTGACTGTAAACATTTTAATTCTCTGTCAGCTTGCTGGGGGAAATCATTACAGAGACAAAACTGGAGAGCACCGGGTGCTGCTCTGCAATGAGCGTCTGTCAGTCAAGCAGATGTCACCCTGCAAGTCACCCCAAGTGCTTCCATCCTCCAACCCAGGAGCAGGATGCTGGACACAGAGGGTTTGCTGGGGGCACTGAGTGAGGGATCAGGCCAAAACTGCACTTCAGCCAACAAGTGGCAAGATATTTTAATTTTTTATTTATTATTTAAAACAAACAGAGTCATCCTCTCTCCCCCTCTCCAGTTCAAACAGTTTATACATTTAATTCAATTTTAAGAGATATGTGTTTGTTTACTAGAGCAAACAAAAAACAGTAATGAAGAGGTGCAGTTAGAGAGAAGTAAGCAACCTGCTTGTCTTCCACTCAAAATTAAATTTTTAGCACCAAATATTGACATTAGAAGTTAAGCAGCTTAGGCCAATGTCTGCTTTTCACACCTTCCAAGTACACACCAGAGGATTTGATGAGAGATGGCTGAAGGATACGTGCTGACCTACGCTGTGATTTCAGCTTTACATCCCACAGAAACCACCTAAAACCTGTTGGGGTTCCTCAGAATAAACCTCCATCACTCAATTTGCCAACACCATCAGGAATCTTTTTTCCTCTTATCTCTAGTGCCTTCCTCCCTTGCAGTATCACAGACAGAGTACACCATACGCAGAAGAGAATGGTGGTACCATGTACCACTGCACATCACCAGAACAGAAACTGCACTCTACTTAGTTAAGGAAATACATTCAAGCAGGAGACCTCACTGTCAATTAAAGGAAGAAGGGAGAGGAAAAAGAAAAATGAAAAGAAAAAAAAAAAAAAAAAAAGACACCAGAAGGACCTGTTGCAAAAAAAAGAGAAAAAATCATTTAACTCAGATCAAAGCTTTGGGTTTGGGGCTTTTTTTTATATTTGGGGTTTAGATTAACCACTCACATGAATACCTACAAGCAGTTTAACACTACAATTAAAAAGGCACAATCAATTCAGCCCAGATTGCTTATTTCCCATAGAACTACTGAAGTCTCCTGACAACATCGCTGCAGCATTAGAGGGTTATTTGCTCCAAGGACCTTTTTAATATGGCTGTATTGTAATACTGCAGTGCAAAAGCCTCTCTAGTCATAAAAAGAAATTTAGCTCAGAAACAGAACTTGTGGGCAATGAAAAATAAATCTGCTTCAATTTGCACTCATTTAATAATAGCATTATTAAATGAGATCAGTTAGAATCGCTATCCTCAGAAGACACAGCAGTGCACCTGTTCTCATGAGACTCCTAAGGCACCAAAATGAAATTAATTTCTCCAAACCGAATATTCAAAGCAACCAACGGCACTGGAAAGCCCATATTTAAAAGGGAGAAAAAACATTTCGTGACTGACGACAAAAACCAGCCCCTCTCTACCCCCCCCACTCCCCCCAATATTTTACTTTAAAGCTGCCGTGTATTTCACTGGCCAACGTATTTGTCATTACACTTTGATTTTCATTCAAAATCAAGAACAGACTGAATCTGCACACAGTGGGAAACAGCTACTCAAACCCGGGTGGCTGCTGGATCACATCACTAGTCAAACCTCATAGATCCTGGCATAATTATTTTCCTACAAGGTTATGCCTAATTGGCCACCAACCTAACAGAATAATCACCTGCATTATAAGAAAGCGCTGAGAAAAAAAAAGAAGGAAAAAAAAAAGCTAAAGGGGTACAAAATGTTTATTCGGGTGGCAAAAATGAAAGCAAGAGCGGAAAGCTGGCGCAAGTTGCTCTTTGCGGGCTGCGCAGGCAGAGGTGGATGGAGAGGAGACCCCGCAACAGAGTCACACACACACGCACACACAAAAATGAGAAAGAAAGCGGTTCTCTCACGTTCGTTCCCCCTACGGCCGCGGAGATGCTCGCTACAGCTCGAAGTTGGCTTTGCCCGGCTCTGGAAAGTGTTAAATTATTCCACACGCCACCGCAGCGGCGGGTTCCCCGCGCAGCCCCGCGGTTGGCATCTCCCCGCTCCGCACGTCCCGATCGCGCAGTTCTCGCTGCCAGACGCGGAGGCACCGGGCTGGCCGGGCATCCCTTCCCTCCCCGCCTCCCCCTCCTCCTCCTCCTCCTCTTCCTCCTCCTCCTCCTTCTCGGCAGCTCCTCCGCTGCCGCGCCAGCGCCTCCCTCCCGGCAGACAAAACTTTGCGCTTTTCCCTCCGCACTGAGTTACGCGGGCGCGGCCGCCCCGGCGGAGACTCCCGCAGAGAGCCGGGATTCCCCCCCGCACACCTGCGCAGGGCGGCAGCGCAAAGGATGAAGGACGGGGGGGGGTGTGTGAGAATGCCACGGGTGACTCCCCTCCACTCCCTTTCCGCGCAACCCCGCGTCCGCCCCCGCGCAGACCCGCGGTTGGCTCCGCGCCTCCCCACCGCCTCCTCCTCCTACCTGCAGCCGGCACGGCTCCCCGCAGCGCCCCGCTCATCCTCGTCTGCCGGCGGAGGGCTGCTCGTCCCCTTCCCTCCCCTCCCCTCTGCTGCCCTCCGCTGCGCTCCCCGCGGCTGGGCGCGCAGGCTGCGCCGGCGGACGCGGCTCCCCGGCGAGCGGACCCGCGGCGCTCTGCGCTCAGCGGCAGCGCCGGTCCCCTGCAGCCACCGCGCTACCGCATTCCCCCTAATAGCGGGGCGCGCCGCACCCGCGCCTGCGAGACACCCCCTCCCGGGGGCAGGAGGCGATGCCCGGTAGGGGCCCCCCCCTCTTCATCGCCCACCCCCACACACCCACCCCCGGTGACGGCAGCCGCCTCTCGGCCGCCCTTTCCCGGCTTTCTTGCCCTGGGCTCGGTGCCCCCCCGGGAGGGCGAGTGTGGACCCGCGGCTCCCAACTCTCTGGTGGCCCCCCTGCATCCTCCCTCCAGCCCGTTCTTACGCCCCTGCTCACCCACAAACGCTCCCCGGGCTGCTGTTTTCCTTCCATCCAGGGCCCAGCCGGTGATTCCAGAGAAAGCTGGAGAAAGTCATTCCGGCTCCCAGGTGGTGGCAGGGGGACTGGGTTGGTCATCGCTGCCGGCTTGGTGGCAGGGGGAGCTACAGGGGAGCCAAAAGCCGATTTGGGGGCACGGGACACTTGAACGGTCACCCGGACCAGGCAGCATCCTCCCTCTCCAGCCGTGGCCTGACAACAGGCGGCAACTGCGAAGACTGATGTGCCTTTGGCCAGCAGAGGTAGGTCCATCAGATCAAGCGGAGACCCTCAGGGTGTTCTGGACCCACTGGGATGTGGCCTTCCACTTCGTTCCCACAGGGACCTCTTCTCCTTGGTGGTTCTGTCCCACAGGAGGTCTGCTTCCTGGCCGCTGGCTCCGCTGTGGGGAGGAAGAGTAGGCGTCTGCTCTTGCTGCTTGATAACGGACTTTGAAGGCAAAAATACTTTTCCGTGACGGTTTATAGTCCCAGCAGGTCAAACTTCACTTTTTTGTTCACTGTTTGATGTTCAGTATTTCTCTGGAAAGCTCTGACCTCTCCCAGCTCTGTCAGCAGGTGACCGGGCAGCACTCAGGAAGGAGAATTCCCATCTGGCTACAGCTGTTCTTGTCCTCTCTTCCAGTGGGGATGCCACCAAACAGCAAAATTAATCCCTGGCAAGGAAGAAATTCAGGTGTGAGCTTGCAAACCACAGCAGTGAGACAGCAATTAAACTTGTCTCATTCTAGGAGATTGAGCTTGTAATAGCTGGAGAATGAGGCTTAAGCTGCTTTAGATATTCCTTCAGACGCAAGATCATGCAAGCATCTGTGGTTACTGCACCTCCTAGGAGAGGGAACCTCTCTGGAAGTGTTAATAGTTGCCCAGTTCGGTGGCTACTGCCGTGTGACAGGGCGTTAGCCTTCTGTCAGCGTGACCCTACACATTTGACTAAACCATTTTTCCTGCCCCCAATCTCTTCCCAGCTCTCCCGAGTCACATATTTATTGCAGGAGTAACAGCCCTTCCTGCTTACTAAGCTGCTTTGATGCAAACCTTGAGCCATTTGACAAGGGCCACCTCAGACATTTTGCTGTCCTTAACTCAGGGGTGATAAAAGACAAATAAAGCCGTCAAACACCCTATTGATTATGTGATTGAGATGTACCCTGATTGCCCTTCCTACTTTGAGTTTCTTCCATTCTTATTTCTTTTCTGGGATGTGGGTGTGGATGGAAAGAGGAACCGTGGCTGCAAACCAGCACTGAACCTGTGGTCTCTCCACCCAGCCTTCTCCACCCTGTCTATGGGAGGAATTCAATTCTCAGCAAAAATATTTCTCAAATCTCAAGCCCTGCATCCTTCTAGTGTTAAATTATGGCATCTCTGACTTTGAGGCCCCAACAGTTTTCTTACTTTCGTCTTCTTGCCTGGTTTTGGAGGGAGAAGTTTGGTAGGAACTCCCTGGGGTTCCCCCAGTGACTGGATTAAGGCCACAGCTTGTGATTTGGGTACAAAGTGGGATTTGAGAGGTTGGTGTTTGGCTTCCAACTCCAGGACAGATTCCTGACCGCTTTTAGCAAAAACACTTGCTAAAGACAGAGAGGAGGATGGGTTGGGTTCAGAAGCTCGCTGTCGGTATGATGAATTCCCCGAGCTTTGGGAAATCTCTCAAAAAAAAAAGAAAAAAAAAAAAAAAGAGTGAACATAACGATGGATATCTGTACCAAGAGCATCGACTGCACAAATGCTTATCTGCAATCTCATCCAAACAAAGAGATACAGAACCGGGAAACGCTTGCAAAAGATCACTGAAAGAGATCTATATGCAAGCGACATTAATTCCATTCCTCAAAACGCAGATGTCTGAGGAAAAAAAAAAAAAAAAGCCAGTTAAGTACCTCTGAATAAGAGAGCACTGGAGTGCTCCCAGTCGGAGCTCCAGCGCCTGTGAGTCAGCTGGGAAGCAGAGAGCCACAAACAGCTGGGCCAGCAAAGGAGCGAGCCCCGAGAGAGGGAAGAGGAGCAAAGCTGCTGCAGTGCACAACTGCAGCGAGGGACTGATTATACTCCTCTCCGAGCAGGCAGAGTTTGAAATGGAAATGAGGAGGAGATTTCCCTGCCACACCACCCGGCAGCTACAGCAAACGCTGCTCGGAGGCAAGAGGGAAGCAGGCGCCGTGGACTTTCTCTCGTTTCACCCATATTCAGCTCATCTCTGTGGTTTATTTAATGGTAGCTCAAAAAGTCCCATATTGTAATGAAAGGTTAAGAAAAAACCTATTTCTAGTATTCTAGCTTCACATCTTGATGCTGGTATGGAGGTCTCCCTGCATGCGGGGACTTCGGCTTCTGCACTCAAAGCACAGCAAATTATTGGTGCCTTACACAAGTCCCATCCTGTTGGGCTTGGAAACAAAATATTGGCTGCGATGGAATGGGGTGCGTTAAAAAGAGCGTGGCCAGCAGATTGAGAGAGGTCATCCTCCGCCTCTACTCTACCCTGGTGAGGCCACATCTGGAGTGCTGTGTCCAGTTCTAGGCTCCCCAGTTCAAGAAAGATGGGGAACTGCTGGAGAGAGTCCAGTGGAGGCTACGAATATGATCAAGGTCTGAAGCATCTTTCTCACGAGGAAAGGCTGAGAGGGGATCTCATCAATGCTTATCAATATCTAAAGGGTGGGTGACAAGAAAATGGGGCCAGGCTCTTCTCAGTGGTGCCTGCTGACAGGACAAGGGGCAACAGATACAAGCTGGAACACAGGAAATGCTGTCTCAACATGAGGAAAAACTTCTTTCCTTTGAGGGTGGCAGAGCCCTGGAACAGGCTGCCCAGAGGGATCTCTTTCTCTGGAGATGTTCAAAACCCTCCTGGACACGTTCCTGTGCAACCTGCTCTAGGTGACCCAGGGCAGGGGGTTGGACTAGATGATCTCTGAAGGTCCCTTCCAACCCCTACATTCTGGATTTCAAAGGCCTTCAGAGCCAGCAATTCAAAAGGCCTCATTGAGCTGCAGAGTCTTCCTTTTGCAATCAGGCACCTCTGAAAATGTCTCAGGTTATAGTGTCTATTCAACCCAAAGTTCCTAGGAGGAAACCAAATCCACCTTCATGGATGTACTTCAGTTCTCCCCAAACCTTCAACACTTTCAGACACATAACTTCCAGGCAAGGATCAATGCAAACGTGTAGCAAACTCTCGCCTGTGCCAAAAAGAGACGTTTGACTTGCCTTGTCATCATCCTTCATCACAGCTCAGGGTTAGATTTTTCCTTCTTCATTATGACTTTAGGAAACTTCTGGCTTTCTCAGACAGGACATGCATCTGCTGCTGGCACCTAAAACCAAACAAAAACCATCTCTGACCTCTGTTGAGTTGAGACAGAAACACAACACATTGCATCGCTGTAGCATCCACTGCACACTCTTACAGTAAACTCCAATCTTTAGATTAATATTCAGGTGTAAACATTAGTCTGGATTTACATCCATAATACACACGCCCACCTCCTTCATCCACTGAAAGAATAATTTACTATTTTATGTAGTAGTCAACTCCAAAAATACTACTTTTCAAAGTAAAAGTTAAGTAAAACCCATTAATAATAATTGCACTATTTCTTCTCTAAAATATATTCCTCAGTATGATTTCTCTAGAGGAAAACACAGAATATCTCTTTTGACTGCTTCATGTTCCCTTTCTAAAGCATTTGAGAGATCTAACTTAAACAGACTAAATACAAATTAAGAAAAATAAACCTATAAATTGAAATTCACATTGCCTAATATTATGTTTGGTCATATTTATACCAGTAGCAATACTATAATCATCCAAGCAGTAAACAAAACCAATACATATTTCTCCATCATCAATAAAATAATTTTTAAAATCAACTATTTCCAGATTAGATTTTTCATTCTTTTCATAAAAATTGGAAGGATGGTGGCTAGAGGGGAGTTCATACTTAAAACTAATTTAACAATAAATTAGTGCCAAACATACATAACATGTGTAGGGCTATTTTACAGAAATAAAGATGCTAAATTCAACCAAGAAATTATTTGCTGTGAATTATTCACTTAGTTCTTTCAGTTCCCAAACCTTTATCAAGGTTCTGTGGAAAGCTGGGGGAAAAAAAAGAATCAAGCATATGCAAAGCAAAACAGCATCAAAAGTCAAGGAAGTCTCCAAGGGAGATGAACTTCAATGCCAGAGTAGGGTAAACAAATGGAATTATTTACAATATAACATTATCATTTGCGATGATATTTTATTCATTATTTAATCACACACTGAGTCTCCCTTGTAGCCTTGTGGTAGATGACAGAGCCATTTGGTTCCATCTTTCACCTGAATATAAACGATATAGTTTATTAAACATTTGTGTACATCACGCGAGGTACTGCCTCCTCCCTGTGTTTAAAACGTACTGGTTTCCCTCCACCTGCTCCCAGTACAAGAAAATATCCAGTACGAGAAAAAAAAATCATCCTGCGTATCACCACTTGTCATTCCTTTTGGTTGGTGTGAGCATTTTTATCAACAAGATGAGAAGGAAAAGGAGGGTTTGCCTTTTAAGAGTCTCCTGCACAACAGCCTAGAAAGGATGACCTTTTTGTCCCAGCACAGAGTTAAACAAAATGGGACCAGGATCGCTATTGTTTTCTATAACTGGGCCTTAGTTCCACTATCTAGTGCTATTTTCTGTGTGCTCTCACCTTGGAGATGTCCAATATTCAAGCTAAGTTTCAAGAATCTCATGATTTCCTTCACAATTTGCATAACCCTGTGTATCAATCATGAGCTAAGCTTAAGCACCTCTTTGCTTAATCCCCTAATTTGCAGGGGGGGCGGAGGGGGGGACACGACGGGAGCGGTTCTGTTCAGCAATGCAAATCAGCCAAAGGAGGATACTGCCAGGATTAGCATAATCCAACAGCTACAACTATTCAATTTGGAGACTAAAGATGATAAAACCTATTTTGCCAGTCAATCAATCATTGTGATCGACTCAGTTGAAAAAAAAAAAAAAAAGGGGTGCAAATCAGAGTGTAAGTTAATGAAATCAGCAGAATTATGTCCAATGACACGGCTGAGAACGAAGGCTCCCGCTATTGCTGTGCAGGGAAGTCAACAAATTATAAGAAACCATATAATTAAGAGCTTATCAAAGCACTTTATCCCACCAAGCACTACCTTAGAGATAACAGGTATTACTTTTATTAACACTTAAGGAAATGAAGAGCAATGAGGATGCTTGAAACAGCATCCCAAGGCACTCGGAGCGAGCCGGGAACGGAAGGTGATGAACCTCTGTACATCCTGACTGATTAAGGAGGTTACCCAGGGGAACAGAAGAA
The DNA here is from genome assembly GCA_004320125.1 of Scolopax mira. NCBI lineage: Eukaryota > Metazoa > Chordata > Aves > Charadriiformes > Scolopacidae > Scolopax > Scolopax mira. Next base: position 56,276 of record BJBW01002723.1, read on the forward strand.
AAAGAGACATCACTGGCTGAGGCCGATCCAAGATCTGCTGTCACTGCCAGTTCCATTCGTGAGCAAACCCTGACAAGACTTTGGACCCTCCATCCCAACTACTTCTGCTGTTTGCATTTCTCAGCACAGGAAGGACATGGACCTTCCTGTTGGAATGGGTCCACTGGAAGATGATCAGAGGCTGGAGCCCCTCTGCTGTGAGGACAGGCTGAGAGAGTTGGGGTTGTTCAGCCTGGAGAAGAGAAGGCTCCAGGGAGACTTTATAGCCCCTTACAGTACCTAAAGGGGGCTACAGGAGAGATGGGGAAGGACTTCTGATCAGGGAGTGATAGGACAAGGGGTAACTGAAAGAGGGGAGACTGAGATGAGATGTGGGGAAGAATTTCTTACTGTGAGGATGGTGAGACACTGGCCCAGGTTGCCCAGAGAAGCTGTGGATGCCCCATCCCTGGAGGGGCTCAGGCTGGATGGGGTTGAGCAACCTGGTCTGCTGGGAGGTGTCCCAGGGCAGCAAGGTTGGAACTGGGTGATCTTCAAGGTCCCTTCCAACCTGAACCATTCTATGATTCTGTCTCCCCACCAGGCCCTATGAGAACAATTACATGCTCCAACTCCTTTCCTTCCCATCGGATTGTCTCAAATAATAAAGGTGTTTGTGAATGTTAACTGTCTCACAAAAAAATAGTCTTTTCAGATGGTGACTGCTCAAAAGGAGGATTTTGCACTGCAAGAATGAACAAGCCTTATGAAGAAATGCAAACCTCTGGGCTGTGAATAGCTCCTGTTGCTTTACGGGGAATGCAATACTCAGTTTGACTTAAGTTTCCAGACTCGTTTGATCCTGGTACCACATGCAGCCTAATGAAAACAGTATTAGCTTCATTTACTGTAGGTGATTTCTTAATAGCTGATTCACATTCCTCTAATAACCCAACCCCACCTTCCTCATCCAGGGTGTACATGGAGCCAGCCGAGACCTTAACACAGACTCTGACACTGATGAATGCCTCTTTTTGATCACTTGAGGTTGTATGAATCTATCACATACACATCAAAATCAAACATAAAGTAAGGGAAGCATTAATTAAACTGTATCAAACACAGGCTTGACAAGGCTATGATTTAAGTATAAAAGTGCCTGAAGAATTGTGATTCAGTATTTTAGTCTGTAACCCACTTTTTATATCATTGTACAGAACTGGAAAAAGAGAACACTTTCCCCCCCTCCACTGCCTTCATCTGTTTTATTTTATCTTCCAACTCGAGCTGGCAAGTGTGTCTCAGCATTGCCTATGAAAAAAAGGTGACATCAATTGCTCAGAGAGTTGAAAGAGAAGAAAAACTTGTAAACAAGTTCCTTATACTCATACTCTGTCCCCGAATTCCAAAGAGAGAAACAGCAGCACATCTTTCAGGGGATGCAGTTGCTTCTCTTCCAGCTCCAAGTCTGAGAACTGCTCCATGAAACTCAGAAAACTTACCCTGTGATTCTTTATCTCTTGGAAGATCATCCTAGATCACAGAACTGTTAAAAAGGAGCACAGCCAGGCTCAAAAAGCTAGCAGGCAGAGCTGGTCTCATCATCAGGGAACACTGAGGGCTGACTTACCAAAGGTTTGCTTTGGTTGTTCATCTGGTGCGTGCACAAATAAAGGATTTCAACTAGAAGCCTTGAGACTAAAGACTCTTGTGAGATTTCCAATACTCCCTGCTCAAAGTTAAGTGAGAACATGAAAGTCCAGAGAATCAGGAAATCTACGAAGAATACAAATAAAACCAAAAACATATCCCTCTAACAGAAATCACACAAACTCTCCAACTGAACATCGGGGCGGAGGCGGCTGTGGGCAGGAGCAGAAAGAGATGTGGTACCTCAGAGGTGACTGCTCAGACAGTAACCCAGAGGCCATCCGAAGGGCCAGCAGTGCATGTGGGCACACAGCACCCCCAGATTAATTTGTTGAGTGCTTTCCAGTCTATCTCCCATCCTTTAATGTCACAAAGGCAAATTAGAATATTAAAAAGGCCATTCAGGCCTGACATTTGGCACCAGGGGATGTCAGGGACATGACCTCCAAGTCGGGAGGAAAATGCTAACTTTCCTCTAACACCTTCCAATTTTCTTTTCTCTTTGGCTCTAGGGATGTCCTCTTTCTCCCTCTTGATTTCATCCTAGGCTTTTTTCCTTTCTACACTTCTCTGTATGTAACACTCTTCTGTTTGCTTCTCTGACTTCGTATGTAAGAAAGAGAAATAAAGCCTTTGGTATCAATAGGAATTCAATATCCTATATCAATAGGAATATTGCAAAAAATGCAATAACTTGCATTTTTTGATAAAAATAGCTACTCTGACCATCTTATATTTCCACTCATGTATTGCAGGCATCCAAAATCACCTATTGTCTGAGCCATGGCACTGTGAAAAGATGTTCTTACACAAGCATAAGATGCAAAATTTTCCTCTGGAGCGGTAAGAACCTTCCCTGGAAACCTCCTCAATTTTTTGCCACACACATAGAGCTGGCCCCTTGTTCTTTGTAATCTTCTGTGGTAGCCACAGTCTGGGGCCTTTGCATCTCTTCAGTTTTGTGATGACTTTACCACCAAGCTGTCTTTGGTGCGTGGCTTCTCACTTGGATATGACAGGGAATGAAATTTAATTCACAGCAGGATTATTATTATTATTATTAAGCTGGATACATCTGAAGGAGCACAAATGTCATACTGTTGCTCCCATACATTACTTCCCCTTCTTTGCCATCTGCTCCTGGAGTTGTCACTCAAAGCACCTTCAGCATCTCCGTTATCATCATCAGGTTTGCTTCTGCTGACCCAGTTTAATTTTGTATTTTCATCCTCATGTTAACCAGCATGCAAGTTAGTGGTGTTTATGTGCCTCATTTATCTTAGTCTTCCCCACTTCCCCCCAAAAATGTGTACTTTTGGAAATTTAGTACTCATTACTCTTTTTGACAGATCCTGGTACAGCTTGAAAACACTCCACAAGACTTATCTGCATTGGCCACATTGATTTATCAGATTAATTTAACTTCTTTGAAGAAGCTTTCGGTAATAATCAGCTCTATTGTGTTCACAAAAGTAATTCTAAATGCAGAAATGTTAATTAAGATCCAGGATTCTGATTTGACTTATTGTTAAGACGAGGACAGCCCTGAAATTCAGTTCTGTTTGGCTTCCAAAGCCTCAAAGAAGTTCAGGGGTCCCAGAAGCAGGCGACCTTCTCAAACTCCCCTCTTTCCAAATTATATAGAGCTTGTTCAGACCTCTGCCCTTGGGCTTCCTCTGCATTATTAGAAGGACAAAGTAACAGGCAGACACAGCATTAATAAGATACAACTCCTTATTTCTTGGCACAGACAATATGGTCAAATAATAATATAATAAGAGGTGAAGGCTTCCGAACAAGAGGAAAATGTACTGAGAGAAGAAACTAGACTAAAATATACAGATAGAAGAGGCTAAAAGTAAACTAGGAGATACTAGAACATATGTTGATCATTTCAGGAACTACACAAATTGTATTAGAAATTTTATTTTATTTTTCAAAGTTTTCTTCCTGTTCTCAGTTAGTACCACCAGCGCTTGACGAATAACGCTTCACTGCTTTCCAAGTAAAAATGTGTTGGTTTCCCATGGAATGCTCTCCTGGAGACTTGTCCTAGTGCAAGTGGTGTGAGCAAAACTGGGTCTAAATGTCTACAGGCAGTGGCCTTCCTGGGGGTTTCTAGTCACCAGTGGGGAGAAAGGGCTTGGATACTCTACTTGTTGCTATGGTAGCCACTAAAACTGCTGCTCACAAGGATTTTTGAATTGCTCTCTGTATTCAAACATGCTTTGAAATAAGGTTAAATATTAACATTTACAGCACAATTACCAACATTTTATGTTTTCCAAAATAAAAAAAAAATTAGGAGTACTTAACATTGTCCCTGCATCTCAGCTGTGTTAATACTAAATCACATGCAGTCTGTAAAGATTTCTCAGAACTGAGATTTGAAGCTGCCTTTATAAATAATTTTAATGATTTATATAATTAAATTAGAATGCACTATACTTCTTTTTGCTTGATAATTTCAGACATGAGTACCTGCTATAAATGTGATCCCTAGTTGGAGACAAGCTGAATAACAAACAATGCTTGCAAAAAACATGGTATGAAAATAGATTTCTAGGCATTGTGTGTATTTGGGGGTTTGAAGATTTATTTTTCCCAGCTTATCTCACTGCACACAATTCACACTTGCTGCCCGACCAGAATATTCCACTGAGGCTCCAGATCTGCTGCTTGCTTGTCCTGATCTTGCCATCCAAACACAATGAGAGACTTTTCCACTCCATCTCTGTTCGCTTTTTCAGTCATCTAATTGCATTTTCAGAGACAGCTCCACTGCTCTCCTGAGACACTACATCTGAGACCACACAAGAACAGTCACCAAAGCCAAAGGTGACCATGGGTCTGAATGAGCCTTTGGATAGGCAGCCACATCTCCCCGGGTTTGCTGAAACATCTCTGAAGCATTTTTGTGCCCTCATGATGGTATTTAATTTCATTATTATAACTGATAATTAAAACAGAAAGATTAAAATTGATGAAGCCCAGAGGAAGGGACTGTCTATCCAGGATCCTGCCCACTTTAGCCAAGACCAACACCTGGAGTTTTGAGATCCAGATGGAAAGGGAATGGTTGATGCTCAAACAAGACCAAAAGAGAGCAAGAGGAACATGCACTAAGTAGTTTTCCTTTATAACTAGCCCCGCAGAAGAGAGATAGAGAGAGGACATGGAACAAAGGCTGTGCTGTTCAATGAACAGCTTCGTTTTGCATTACTCTCAGAGGCTTTTGTCCAAATTAATAAACAATACCCGGAGGGAAGAGGATGGAAGAGACTTTGGCAAGATGTTAGCCCTTCCTTAGTTGGAGAGACAAGCCAGCAGCTGTACAGCAGTTACAGAATAATCTGCCCATAGGGAAGCTGCTTCTTAGCTCTCATTAGTTAGAGGTAAGGTTATACCCTCAAGCATGAAGCACAAATCTAGGAGTTTTAAAAGCATTAGTAATAAGAAATCCACTATTAGCATTATTTCAGCTCCTTTTAATTGATCATAATGCAAATATATTAAAAATGTTTAAAAGATACTTGAAAGGAATTCCAGAAAACAGTCCTCTCTGCTGGTATCACATTTAATCTGTTACAATGCCCAAAGAAAATTAACTCATGACTTAAATAATTCATGCATTTATTGGGTCAGAGGCTCTTTCAGATCTGATGCTCTGCCAATAGAAATGGCAGAGATACAAATGAGAAATCAGACAGGAGCATTACCCATAAAGTTTGAAACTGGATGTAATCCCAGCTTCCCTGAAGTAGGATGTCCTGATGAAAAGCTGGTTTTCAGGCTTGCTCCTTCTGAAAGCAATGGAGGTTTTCCTAACAGGTGCCTTGCCATTCATGTCAATATTTGTTAGAAGCCACACTGCTCAGAATTGTAATAACAGAGAGATTGTATAAGTCATCTGAATGCAGATGAGTTTAACCAGCCACAGCCGTAGCAAGTCTTTCTGCAACATCAGTAAAGACAATGAAAACACTGACTTCTAGAGCTACAGAGAAGAAAATATGAACAGTTTGAGGGTGGGAGTACTGCTTCCACCACAGAACTATAGGTGCACTGAAATTCCCAGGGAAGCTGTGGCTGCCCCATCCCTGGAGGGGTTCAAGGCCAGGCTGGATGGGGCTTTGAGCAACCTGGTCTGGTGGGAGGTGTCCCTGCCCAGGGCAGGGGGGTTGGAACCCAATGATCTTTAAGGACTCTTCTAACCTGAACCATTCTATGATTCTTTACACCAAACTCCAGCAACATATAACAATACCCTTTTTCCTGTTTCAACTCCCTTTAATAAACTGGCAATTGCATAATAGTTATAAATTGCTACAGATCAGAATAGACCAAAATAAGGTGTGTCTGGGAATCAAGCTTTTGACAGAACTCTGCTATTTCACCACAGCTGTGGCCTTTGCACCCTCAGGTAGCCCTTCATTGGATCTCATATGAGAGAGGGGTGCCAATCATCAGGAAACACACCAATCCATGTGGTTGCCTTATATTGCAGGCAAACTTCCACTTGAGGTGAGGTCAAGGCCACCAACCTCACTTTAGTTATGACCATAAATCTGTTGAGAGCTTTGTTTCTAGAGATGAATTTTCTCTTTTATGTTTTTTCCATTATTCTGCACCTATAAGTCAACAGCATGTACCCCAGGATGAGCAAAACCATGCAAAAAATGAATTAAAATCACAGAAGGGAAACTTCTAGATCAGTTGTTACCATTGAATTGTCTCTGTTGGAAGCACTCCAGGGATAGCTGAATTAATTCCACCAGGGTGTTGCAAAGGCATGGATAAGCAATCCAACATCCATTTGGGAGAGGTGGTAACGTGGCACTATGCTGCTTGGAGATAATCAAAAGTCAGCCTGGCAATTCTGTTGATGTGATCATTAAAAGATGGGCTCCATTCCATGAACACTCCCAGGTTTTTCATCCCTTGAGATGGAAACAGCTTTATCCCACTTAGAAGAAAAAATAATATTTTGCATGTATAAAGCTTTTATCCCCAAGGACTAGTCCCCAATCAATGCGGACTAGATTTATAAATAGACCACCAGCAGGTGTCTTTGGAGTTGTGATAAATTACGGGTAGTCTGGCCCTGATTGTAGAAGCTGCTTGTAGATGATCTCACTATACTCTTGACTGCACAAAGGGCAGAAGGACCAGAGTCCCCTTGCTTGTGATGTGCAAGCATTCAGTAGGGAAGAGAGAACACTACTTGAGAAGCTGAAGAGACTGACATAAGACAAATTTTCACTAGGGCCCTCAATTCTCTACAGCATTTACTTCCCTCTAACCAAACAAAACAAGACAAAAGAAACCATCTTCAAGTAATATTAGAGATTCAAATATAAGGTCACACAATTCTGATGCCCCTAATAAGATTTCTGAAAGTGTCTTAGATAGAGTCTTTCTGTAACCTAGCTTTTTCTCCAATAGAAAGCAAGAGCTCAATTAGGTGACTAATTGCTCCAAAGAGAAGCATGAAGCCTACCAGAAAACTCTTCACAACTGGGATCTGACCCCATCATGAGATGTAAAACAGTCACTACCATCCAGTTAGTATTTCCCATTAGGAATAAATGCATCTGAAGTGACCTTCTCTACTGTTTATCTTTCTTGTGGACCTACTGCAGCTGAAGTCGTGTTAATTCTAGCTCTCTAAGAAGGCATCAGCACCAAGTCAGGAGGTTGGAATAGCACTAAGGGAAACCCTGCAATACCTATGTTTCTAAAAAAAGGCCCAAAAGACTAAACCCCAAGATTAAACTCATTAAAAACAAAAGCAAAACCTAATTATGTGCCTTGTGTGCTTATTTCTTCCTACAAAAACATTTCTTTAACCCAACCACTTGAACTTATCCACCCGCCTATTAAATGGCTTGTTACTCTAAAGGGGGACAGAACATCATATTTCCCACTCCTGTGCTGATAGATAGTAAAAATGGGAAGTTCTTTTGCAGTGAAGCAAGAAAGGCATCTCTATTTTGCATGCAAGACATATGCTAACTGAGAGCGCATTGGACAGCAGCTACATTACCATTAACCAGCTTTTACAAATGAAGGTTCACAGGAAAAGTAATGAAAGCCACAGCACTTCTTTTAACATATTCTCCCATTATATCTCTATCCCAATAACCTCCCAGGAAAATGAGGAGGTCAAGGGAACAGTCAACGTTGACGGTGCTGAATCTCAAAACTACTATTATTAAACATGGCAATTTGGAAAGTGAGAATTGCTGATAGAAGGATGATGTGCCAGTTAGTCCAAAGGTGACCATAAGGCCAACAAACTACTCGAGCAGGACCATCAGCCAGGGCAAAAGAGCAAAGAAAGTAAAAACTGGTCTGAGGCAATCGACACCAATGGTGTATTTGCAGAAAGGGAGGAATGAGTAATATGCCAAGGGAAAATAAGTATATAAAACACAAAGCAAAGGAAAATGAAATGTTGCATCACACACATCCTGTAGCTCATAAATACAGATGCTGGAATCACAGAAAGCTGCTGGTCTGAGTCATTTCACAGCCTCTCGGGAAAGAGAACTGATGTACAAAACATTGAGGCTTCACACAGAAACTTATAAATAAGGACACCTAAAATAGGTGTAAACAAAATTTACAAAAAAACACAGATGCAGCATGTAGGTGGAAAGAGCTGATTTTTACGAGAAAGAACTCTGCTGCAAGAATTTTCCAGAAGCATATGGCTGGAGTATACAAGTGGGTCTCCTGGGAACTGTTCTCCAATGCGGCTTCTGACAACTGCACCTCCAGAAGGTGACATTTTTGGTAGGTGCTACTTAGTACTTTTGGGGATGGTTCCTGACAAGGTTTTGATCTACCCAAAAGCTCACACACGTTCAGAAAGGTCAGCAATAATGCTCTACTACAGGCAAAGAAGGAAGGGGGTTAGAAGCTCCCTGTTCGTATTGTATCAACCTGTCAAATAAAAATTTCTCAGCCACCAATTTCCTCCTGGGCTGTCACTCATGGGGACTTGCCATGACAATTTTACATAAGCACAAACAAGTCTATGCCTGATGTTCCTTCTACAGCTTGCCCTCTGCTACATAACCCAGCCAGTTTCCCCTCCTTTTGAAAATCCTCAGAGCAACAGGCAAAGAGGATCCAGTTTACTGACACGGGTCCAGAGGCCCTCAGATGGCAGGTGATTGCAAGAGTCATAAGAAAGAAATAAGTCAAAACAAAGGTTACACAGCTACTGTTGAACTTAGCAGACAACCCTCCCTCACAGGCTTGAACCAAAAAAAAAAAAAAAAAAAAAGAAGAATTATTCAGCAGCAAGTCAATGGAAATGAAAGACAAACTCAGAGCAAGGTGCTTCTTCACATACAATAAGTCATCATGTATATTCACAGGGGGAGCAGAGCAACGTGGACTCAGCATATTCTGAATTTCAGGATCTTTTCAGAAATCCAAGTGATCTGCTAAGACAGCACAGAGGTTTGGTTGTCTCTACTTCTCGTCTAGAATGATAGAGAAATGCTGAATATCTCAAGTGGGGCCAGATCTTCAGGTTAACACAGGAACTTTGCATTTGATGTTTTAGAGGGCGGTATGGTAACAATTTCAATGTTTTAGATTTTCCAGATATGCTCCAGAAAATTCACTCCTTGATTGTCTTTAAGAGAAGGGCAGGATTCACCACTGGAGATACAGTACTTCTCTGTACTTCTGTACCAGCAGGTAGACATTGGATTAGTACATCCTAAAATGCAAACCTTTCATTTCCCATTCCTTTCAATTGAAAGGCACAGGGGTTTTACAGCACGGCACGAGAAATTGCTTAAACAAATGCTGATTTCTCTAATCTTCAGTGGAAAGGCAATTTCCCTTCTTCAGTGTTTGCTAAACCCCTTTGTTCAAACAAACACAAAACCCCAGACTTCTCAAAGAATATTTCACTCCCTTCTCCCACAACCTGTGTCTTCCAGCCTGTATTTACAGCACAGAAACAGACCATGCATGTAAGTATTTACTGAAAAGTAACCAGTTACATGAAAGTAGTGGCTGTTATTAGGCATGGATCTGTCTGTGTGGTCGTGGCAGGTTAATACATGATTGCCTGGATAGTTCAAAGCATCAGCCCTGCTGCCTACAGTGACTGTTGCACTAATGATCCACTGAAGATGGGAGATTAACGTTACACATCTCTGCTACTAAATTCCCCAGATCAATGCTTTTACCCTTTGCAATTCAACCACCGGAATGGTTCATACAACAACAGGTACTCATGAAGATAGAAGCTTTATAGATTTTTTTTTTATTAGGAATTACGTCCCACCCACTACCACAAGCCAACAGAAAAAAATTAAATCTAAATAAATTCTGTTATCCCAACAGACAGTCAGGATATTACCCTTTCTGGGACAGGAATGGGAGGAGGTTCCACATTTGTGGGAATTTGTTTGGGCCTTTTCTGTTTCCCCTCACACACCAAAGGAATTCTAAACCCTTCAGCATCAGTGATGTACCAGCACTGGAAGTCTGAAATTCTGAAGTCTTTAAGGACAGAAAAGCTGTTCTGCTCCCAGTCCTGTTCTGGAGATATGACATGAGGATACGATAGCAGATAACCTGCATGGGTATTATTCAGAAGATCTTTCAGAGCTTTCATATATTCATGCAACTGGTACCACTGAGTAAGCACTATAAGCACTACCACAGCATATCTGAGCTTGCATCAGCTCCTTATTCATCCTATTATTGGTTTTAACTACATGAAAGGCAAAAATGAGATGTCACTTAAGATGGATTCTCCTACACTTACTCACTTGCAACATTATCTAGGACTCACACATATTCAAATCCAGAAGATATGTGCTTGCTTTAGTAGGTCTGACATGCTGATAAGAGATGTAACAACACATTAGCCAGAGTTAGTGTCCTGAGCTCAAGAGAATATCCAGGAGAAAATTCCTTCTGCAGATTTTGAAAGCTCAGTATCCTAATACCTCTTATCATTATCATTTGAAAATGGTAAAACAAAACAAAAAAAACCTACAGGCATATTTTAAGTACTGGATACAACCCAAGCCATAGGGGTCTTCTTCCCCTGGAACATTTTGTTACCTCCAAGTACAAAGGCAAACACCTTTGTTTAACCACCATCACATATTTCTGCCCTTCTTCCATGTCGTATCTTGGTTGATACCAATCATTCTATTGACAATGATTTCATTATTTCCAAACATTCATTTCCTTGTTCTAACATACTATCATTCAAAATATGGGTGAATCCAACATTTAGAAATGTAAGTGATTCTCTATTTTGTTTCATGTGTTTCTAGCCCAGATACCAAACACACTTAACTCTTTCTCAGCCTTATGCTCATCTGCAAGTCACCCTAGCTCAGGGAATGAGGATACCTGCCTGTAGAGACAGAACAGCCTCACAAGGAGTTACATCAAGTCAGATCAGAAGTCAGTCCAATTTCTCTGTGCTTCTAATCAAGTTCATTCCTATAGTTGAATTATCCCTTTCTCTCAAGATGCTTTAGTGGAGAAACATGAACGAATGGATGCACCAAGGACAATGGTCATAGAATCATCTATGGAAGGACCTTTAAGATCATAGCTCTCTACAAATACCTGCAAGGAGGCTGTAGCGAGATGGGTGTTGGTCTCTTCTCCCAAGTAACAAGCAATAGGTCAAAAGGAAATGGCCTCAAGTTGCACGAATTGAGATTAGGGAAAATGTCTTCACCGAAAGGGTTATTAAGTATTGGAACAGGCTGCCCAGGGAAGTGGTTGAATCACCAACTCTGGAGGTATTTAAAAGGCAGGTAGACATGGTGCTGAGGGACATGGTTTAGTGGTGGTTTTTGCAGTGTTAGGTTAATGGTTGGACTCAATCTTCTAATTTATCACTGTTACCACACAAACAACAGGTGCAATGCCATGCACAGCTGTAGGTGGTTTGTATCTAGAAGCAGCGGTTTTGCTAATATTCCACCAAGGTATCATTTATTATGGATGCCCTGTTTATTATGCAGGGCCTTGGCAAAAATGCAGAAGAGTTTGAAGAACAGCTTCAAAAACAAACATCACTTTATAGTATCCCTTAAAGCGCTCACTCCCAGCTCCCAGTTGTCTTTAGGAAGCAGCAGTGTCAGAATGATTTCTTTATGTCTAACTTTATGTCTATGCCTGCTTTCACAGTCAGCTCTTAAATCATTTCTCCCTACCTCAAAGTGAAGAAATAAGTACAACCACGTCTCCCTCACAGCAGGACTTTTCTGACTGCAATTATGATGACTCGTCTAGGGTCAACGGAGTGAGGAATAAACACAGGCTTATTCCCCTCCCTCGTCCCTAAACTTAAACCTTCATGGTCCCTTTTCACCTGGGGCTGAAACACTATAAAAACCTCACAGGTTCAGAGGACGTCCTCAATAAGAAAAATAACCCATGATCTTAACATCTTTCCCAGGTGGAGAGCACAGGCAGAGGGTGCTCACAAGAATCCCAGGCTACCTGAGTGTGATCAGAGCAGATCTGCCAAGCCTAGAAACTGTTCTGGGGAAGTTATTTCAGACCAGCCCAAGCTTTAAGTGGGCTAAGTGTCCATTAGCAGACAGATTAGGTACACTCCTGGAGCAACACTTCTGACTTAGTTTCATTCTGAAGAAATCCACTTTGTGCACTTCAAGAATCACGGTGCAGTGAAGGAGAGATGATTACCTTAAAAGCTTAGCACTGACCTGAATTAAAACATCATAGTAAATACCCACCTGACAAACAGATTTTCTTTTCTGTATCCAAGTGTGGTTTTGACCTGATTTACAGCACTGCGTAATACAATCTGAGCAGTTCCAGTTCCTCAGTGTTAGTCACTACTCACTAATTAAAGAAATACTACTTTGAGATAGCTGATGAAATGAGGTCGACACGTAAGTGAGAAGAAAAAGATGAAATCAACTTACAAATTCAAAATATTAGGGGGCTTAAGTTACTTTCATTAACGTAAGGAAAGAAAGTCAACATTTGAGACGAGTTTTCAAAGTCACAAACCTCCTCTTTTTTTTTTTTTAAAAAAAAACCAACTTTATAATGGCTTTTAACTCATTTTTAAAGAAATTAGTGCTTCAGTGACAGCTGTGATCAAAGCTTTTCTTTGTGCAGTCAGGAAATAAGGTTGCTACAGCTACCCTGATGACAGATGTGTTTCTAGCACTTCCACCCTGTTCCAACCTGCTGGCTGCAACTGATTTATAGTCTTTCTAGAAAACCTTGAATATCTGTCTTTGGGTTTTGTTTAGTTATTTAGTATTCAAAATTTCATTTTCTTTGTATGCATTAATAATCCCTGTAGAGGTGCTTCTTTAGCACCTTTCAGATGTGGTTTGCAAAGTAATTTACAGATGCTAAGTCTAATTACTGCCCATGAGGTTCTGCTCTGCCAGAACATAGTACCTTCTCTGGTTAGAGATTGCCCAAAGCACTAATTCATTCAAGCTGATGCTGGAGGAACCTGGAAGACATCAGTGAGACTTTGACCCCAAAAAGACTTGTGCATTCTATGATTCTATACAAAGATGCACATGCTGCAAATAGATTATTGAAAATAGGGAAGAAAACAGTCGCAACCATTTCCTTGGGTCATTTTTGTCACAGGTTAGAACAATCCTATGAACATCTTAAGAATATGCAGTCTGAAATAATGAGGAAGCTTTAGAGTGACTGATCAAGAGCTGAAGGACAGGCTAATAAGGTAGACATCAGCTGTCTGAGGAGTAGCAAAAGTTGTACAAGGCATCGTGGTGTCACCTGGATGAAGAGATCCAGGCTGGGAAGCGCACAACTGCAGTGTATAAAGACATAGAGCATGCATTGAACACCCAGTGCATGCAATATAAATGAAACCCACACACACACTTTGCAAATAAATGAAATATGCAACCACTTAGCAAGAGGAGAAATAGGTGGATGCACAAGAGGATGCACAAGTCTAAGCAGGCCTGGTCCCCACTGTTAGTCCTTGGACAAAGGGAACACCCAAGAGGGCCAGCAGGACCCAGCAGCCCATGAGGGAGACATCCTTGGAAGAGCTGGCAATGCCAAGCACATATCACTGGGAGGTATGATCAGTGAAGACACTGATCTGTTTTCTTGGCCATCCAATAAACTCAAGTTTTAGAAACAAAATCGAACCTGAATTTGGAATATTTGCTATAAGTATAAAAAATAGGAAACTTTTCACGAATTTATATATATGTTTCCACTTAATCTACATGTATTTTTAATAAGTTACAACTGTGGCACTGACACAACTGAGTAGACACATTTTCAGCTGCAGATGCTAAAAATAAGAACCTTCAAAATAAACAGTTCCTGTTTCCACTAACCACAAAGAAAGCACAAAAACATCTACAGAAGTCTCAGCTATCAAAGGCACAGCTAGTGAAATGCCAGATTTTGCTTGGGTATAGAAATAGGCTGCTATAAATCTATTTTAAATGTATATGTAATTTTAATAAGCAAAAAGAAAGTGGTCCTGCCAATAGTAGTGTTACCGGATTACATCCCTTACACTCATTTACAACACAAATAGATGCATTTTATAAACAGCAAGCAATTTGATTTTGTGTTGAGGTCTAAATTTGTCTATTGAAATTTATACTGGGGAGGTCACAGATGAGAAAACCTTGAGACACAGGACTAGTTATAGAGTTGGTACAGCATCTAAGAGATTGGGAATTTTACCAGGTTTTAGTGGGTTGTTGATTTTTTTTTGTTGGTTTAGGGTTGTTTTGGTTTTTTTTTAAACAGCATTTAAATATTTCAACAAATATAAGGAAGACTCTGCCCAAAACATAGCAAAGTGTATTATGATTGGAGCTTACAACTACTGTATCGAAAAATAATCAAGGGTTACTGAGATGCATGATTTGCTTAGATCAAGCAAATGTCACTTTAAAATGGCAACATACAGAAGAAAATACTCAGCCTGCATGCATAGATGCTGAGACAGCTGTAAGTCTTCCCAAGGTACAGCCTGAGCTCAATTTATCACTCTCTTCAGTTTCAAGGTGTGCTAAAACAGGGATGCATGAGGAAGAAAAGGTCTCGTTTTATGGAGCACAGGCAGCCAGGCTGGGCAGCTGAACGGCCAGAGCTGGGTACCAGGGGAATGGAGAGAGAACCAAGGTTACATCAGAGTAGAACTCAAGGTCCAAGAAGAAACTGGGAAGGAAAGCAGTGATCTCTGTTGCTGGCCAGCTGAGAAGTAGTTATTACTTCCAAAAAAATAGTTATTACACTTCCCAAAGGCAGTGGTTAAGTCTCAGACCTGACCAAACCTTTGCCTTTCCAGTGATTATTAAGAAGCCACAGCTGGGAAATAGCTCCTTCCCACACCTGCATATCCTAGACATCCACCTCCATCCTGCTGCAAGTGGCTGTCCTGGGGATGTCCTATTGATGCCACCTACCACTGGGATTATTAGAGAATGAGGAAAAAAACTCCTGCTACCTCCATCTTTCTGTCTTGTTCCATATCAGCAGTTACCCTTGCTTCCCACTCATCATGTCAATCCTTTTGGTGGCAGAGCCAAAGACCCATCCTACTTCACACTCAAATTTTCATGCCTGTTGGTGCCTGTTAATTAATTTGCACCTCATCCCAAATCAACTAAATCAGACTCTCAGGATACCCCATGATAGCTAGCACAAGGCGTACGTCAAATCACAGGGCTGGAATCACTACCCAAATGTAAATGCAGAGCACAGACAACTTTATCATATAATTTCTTATCCACTTACCTAACACTTCATGAAATGAAAACCAAAAAAATTAAAATCAAGGCACACTTTAACAGCCAGCAGACGCTTCGTGCTGATTTCCTGCCGTGAATATATTTTTAACTGGATTTTCCCCTTAATTTAAAATGGTACCTCACAGTCAATTTGAGAGAAGCAGAGGAATGCTCAACACTCACACACTGCCTGTAGTCAGTTTAGACTGGTACAGGTTAGGTTGTTTTAGCATTGTGTTTTCCAGCTTAGAACTGACCAGATGGCTGGTTTTCAAACCAGGCATATGAAAACCACTTGAAGCTCCTCCACACACAGCAAATGTTGGTCTGTCTCATTTGATAGCCCTCTGATAGTACTCTGAGGACATAGCCATAAATAACCCTAGGAATATGCTGGCACGTTAGCAACAACCATGCTTATGGAAAGGAAGAGATGTTAAGAATACTTTGAAAGGTTAAGAATCCCAGCAGGTCTGAAAAGGATAAGGCAATACACTCTTTATCCTCTTAGTTAGCAAGATGAATGCTTGGTCCCCTCTGAAGCCACAGTTGTACCCCCAGGTTTTTTACTGGTGCATGTGTGTGCTGGAGAACCAAGACTGCAGCTGGGAGATACTAGGACAGAGAATTGATGCAGTGACAGAAGGAAACAAATTGTTGGGATCTTGAGGCAATTGTTCACAGAGAGACAAGAGTGGGATCAGACCCTCTGAGATCCACCTCTGGACCTCAGCAGGAGATGTTAAAGGCAGACGGAGGATGCAAGAGGAGATGTCAGATCTTATCGAAGTATTTACTCCTTTTTTAGGGAGAAAGTAGCAAATCACATAGAAATATTCCTCAGGCTGGGCTTTGCTCACAAGCTATGAGTCAGGGTATGCTGTGTAAAGCACACCTGCACATCCAGCTGCTATCCTTAGCAAAATACTCTAAGTGTGGCAAAGTACCAAGCACAAGAACTTACCCACATGGAAAACTGAGCAAAGGTGTCTGAACAGGAGCCAAGTGGCAGACGAAGCCTTCCTTCCTACCATGACACCTCTGTACATCATCTTCCCCTGATGGATCTACCTCTGGCATAGTCCAGTGAGGACCAGGAGCCCTGGTCTTGGGCAGCAGGTGGCTGCAGCTAGGCCCCTGGTGAGGGCAAGTGAGAGCTGCTGGTGCCCTTGGGCCCTGGAACACTGGCCACGGGCAAGTAAACATTTCCCGTACTGCCTTCCTGTGAGGAAGAGTGAAGCATAATCTCACTGTGAGAAGCTAAAGTTTTAAGATTTCTAAAACTTTTTCAAGAATGAGGATGATGTTAAAATGCCAATTAGCATAAATCCCACTCATCTAAATACATATTTTAATTAAAACCATTTAAAAAACTCTTGAAAATAATTTTTTTCCTGAGGTCAATCAACATAACAGCCCTTCATCCTGACCCTACCGAGACTGGCATATTCTCTACCCTCTGTGTGCAGTCCCACTGACTTTAACACTACTACTGCTAGAAGAAATTACTATTAAGGCAATGAAGCACTTGGCAGTGCTTTAAAGGAGATCAAGTGCATCTTCCTCATTGCACATGGAATAATAAAGCAAGGTCTCTGCAGTTAAGCAATCACCAGCAATCTGGGCAAAGTTGACACCCACCCCCTCTGTGCTCATTCCAGCCCCTAAACCAGCTCCTCTGTGGTACCTGTATCCCCCTCCCATGTTAATTTTCAGCTGGGCTGCTCCCCAGCAAGGATGGCTACACAGCTGTGCTACATTCTGTGTTGAAATATGGAGTGGGGCAAGGTCAAGTGGAAAGGTTAAGGGCTGCTTAATTTTCGCTGGATGCTGAGGGAAAGCTCCCTGGAGCTGTGGTTTGGGTTGTATTTCATACTCTGGCCTCACTCACTCTCTCACACAACTGAAGTCCAAAATGTTCTGGTTTCAGAGAGACTAAATAAAAAAAGGCCAAAAGCCCACCTTTAATCACAGGTGTCCATGACAGATGATTTTGCAATGTCAATCTGCTAATTAAAGTGGGTAGCTAAATATTCTCAGGTAAGATATTCTGCAGGTTTTACTCTCTGTATTTACAGGATGTTACAGTGGGGCTTCTCAGGAGGTGTTACCGAGGCAGCAAATCCTAGCAGGGTTATTGGTCTTTACTTTCAAAAGAAAGAAAAAGAGCCTACCACAAAAATAATACTCTTTTTCTTACAGGGTGAGCTTCAGTAATGAAATTAGGACTTCTAACACAAAGCTATAAAGAGTGACAAATCTCTCTTGCAATTCTTAATTTGTGTTAACCCTTTGACTCTGGCAGGTCTAGAGCTCCTGACATTAAGTGCTAATGCATTTAGCATTAAACATACACACTAAATGCATTAGAATTATGCTATGCTAATGGAAGCATTCAGGGCCTGTCACATAGGTCGAGTATTTGCTTCACTTGGGTGTTTACTACGAGTGAGGCAGCGTTTCAGCATCAAAGCCTTGTCAGAAAATTTAATGATATTTATTTGGAGAAATTGCATGGCTCTATCCTGCATTTCATTGTTTTTTCTCCCACTCTTACCAGCTGAAGATTGGAGTTTGAAAGGGTGCTCTAATTAACATCTTACCTCTAGCTCATAATTTATGAACAGAACTAATTTTGTTACGTTTCTAAAGAAGTATCTTTTGGATTTAAAATGCAAGGAGTTTACTGATTATTGAATAAAACCTCTCTTAAGAATAGGAAGAAAAGAGAGTCCTGTGGTGAAACTGCTCCTTTTGGTATTTGAGTTCAGAGATTTAAAAGAAAGAGGAACAGAAGAAGAAGAAATTAGTATCATGGAGTATTTGGTTGGAAGCATATTAATCCTATAATATATTATGAAGTGCACTGTCAAGCAAAACCATGGTGTACTTTTTAATACCCAGTGGTACAAGTGTGAGTGCAGTGCAGTCAAGCAATACACTTACATAAGAAACCTCTAAGTATCAGTATTCCAATGACTAGATATATATTGTCACATATACCACTATATCCAACAAACACCCTAAAATACTCTGGCTAAGTAATTCCAGATCGTGTATAAATATACATACACAAACACACACACCCCAGAGTAATATTTAGATCATTTCTCACGGACTGTACTGGAAACCATGCTTGACTGGAAAAGGGAGAGGTTGTCCATTATATGGACTGAGACTTCATGGCCATGGGGTGGGGAGGTCACTGTCAAGCCTTGAGGAACTGCTACAGGTCTCTACTCTCCGTTTATTTATCAGCATCACTGTGCAAAAACATAACGCTCTAGAGAGTTTGTGTTTGCTTTTTAACTTCATGTAATTAGTCTCCTAAATTTTTAAGAATTAAGCACAAATCATCCTGGTAGCCACAGGACATCTTCAGTATTGACCTCTGGATTTCAGGTTACAAGGGCAATAGAGATTTCATTCCAGAAAGAAGGTGACACCTGATTTAGAGTTACCATACAGACAGATTAGGCAAATGTCTGTGGGAGAAAAATATGTGGCACAGCAGAAGTTCCGCCTGTGACAAATTATGAGGTTTGCCCAGGGCAGCAGAAGCTGAGAGCTGACAATGGATGGCATCTGGATTTTCAGAACAAACCCCCAAACGTTTCTTGTTATTCACAGCTGACAAAGCATCACCAAGACATGCTGCTTTTGATTTCTACCTGTCAGGCTACATTCCAGCCCCTGTGATGCACCCACCTGGAAAACTCAGAGAGACGATTTTATGATGGGAGAAATAATACAGCAACTGAGTCTTTGCAAATTAGAAAGCCCATGGACTAATCTGTGTTGTTTGCTCCCAACAGCTTTCCCCATAAGCCATCCAACGGCAATGCCTTGAGCAACATAACTCCTCACTTTCTTCTCTAAAATGCCCTGTTTATGCTGAAATGCATGGCCATATTCAAATGCTCTATAATTCAGCATTAAAAGATGGTGACAGACTTGAAGAGAAAGAGAGAGACCTGGATGGTATCACTCCCTGCCTTTGCTTCCCCACCATCCCTCACTCCACAGCCCTGTGACAGCCCACAGAGAGCAAAGCAAACTGCATCCTGGAGGAGTGGATCCAGCATTAAGATACCCAGTGAGAGGACTCTACCCCACACCACACGCCCCCCAGAGCATCAAGAGGAAAAATGTCAGTCTTTCGTATATTCTTTAGCAGAAAAGTGTCTGCTGTGTGAAATCAGCCTGTTTTTATGTTTTATCCCTGGCCCCACCCTAAATATAGCTTTTGAGAGAGACACTCACAGGGGCAAAGAGCATCTCACAGACAGAGCTTGGCACAACGGGGCTCCATTCTTGGTGGGCTTTTAAGACCAACCATAAACACGATCAGTAATAATAATCCCCACTTAAGTTACTGAAGGTATTTTTAGGCTAATGCCCAGCTGAAAAGCATAATTCATTCACAACAATGAATAGAGCCAGCAGAGCATCAGTAATAATCCTCTCATATTACAGAAAGCATCCTGAAATGGTAGAATAGCACGGTGAGGATAACTCCTCCTCATTACCAACTGCGAGCTGCAATCTGGGTGAGCTATCTTTTTCAACATCAAAAAGCACACAGTTCAGTGCAGGCAGGGGTAAAAGACGGAGACGGATGCCTTACACTACTGAATTTAAAACTAGGACATTTACTCTAAGCAAAGAAAGCCAGCCTTTGGAAACAGTTAGCTAAAAAAAAAAAAAAAAGAAGAGAGGAAGAAAGTAAAAAAAATCACCTGCTAGTTTCATACGATGGGAAAGAGTAACTGCAAACTCCATGAGTCAGCATATCATCAAGTAATCTGAATATAAAAGCAGGAGCTCTAGAAAGAAGTCTGAATGCTTCAGTAATAATCCCCCTCCACACTCCCTCACCACTATTTTCCCTTTCATTAGCAGGCACAGTGTTGCCCATTAGCTTATTGCTTCTCTACCTGCTTTGCTTTAGTTCCCACCAGGAATTTCCACTGACTCCCTATCGAGCAGCTCCTCTGTTACCCAGTTCCATGGCCTTGGCTTCATTTCTGCAAGTCACCTGCATTAGTAAATCCTGGGGGTGTGGGAAAAGAAGGCTCCATGTTTAAAGAACCCAGTAAGATTCACTCCAACCAGGCACAGCGTAACCATAACGTGCACCCTTCCTGCCTCCCCTCCAAAGGCACCTCCCCAGGCACCACACAACACTTCTGGTCTGGGCCTGACTTCAAAATAAGTCCATGTGCTGGAGAAATATGAAACGTGAATTGAAACAACGCAGCTGGAGAAGACTGTTGTGTCCTCCCAGTCACAGATGCTTCCTACCTGCTCCCTTTCAAATTTCTATTTCTCAACAATTCATATTTTTCATCACTTCAACCAGCCAGAAAACCCAGAAACATACAGACTAAGGGTTAAATTCAGCCTCAAGTAAGTGGGTTTCAGTAATGGCGTGATGAGAGAAATTACAGCTGATGATGAGGTCCAAGGAGTAGGACATGTGCTAATAGAGCACTAAGTAACCATGAGAAACACCCTGCACCCAAAGTAGCCTCTGGCTGTGCAAAAAGAATAGAATAAGATAAAACAAATTGCTCTCCCTGTTTGTAATGCCTAGAAAAGCACTATTCCACTGTGTACATTAGCAGTTTCTAATTTTATTTTTTTAACTGAGCTTCATCTCCATTTATTTCTCCTCTTCCTCGTTACGCTGGGACCTAAAAGGAGCGTAGAAGTAGGAGGTTCATTAGAAAGTGCAGAGCTCTGAGGATGCTGTGAGGGAAAGGACCAGAAAGGATAATGGGATGCAGGTCTGGTCACCAGCCTGGCAAATGAGGTGGCAACTCCAGCAGCACTCAGCCACGCAGCTGAAAATGCCCTGCAGCACTGAGAAATTCTGCAGCCACTAGGGAGAAAAGGCAGGAGGGATATCCAGCTACCACAGTGTGCTCAGCTGCTTCTCCAGAGGGAGGGGGGACCCCACGCCCGACCTTTGCAAACTCTCATCCTACAAGCGAGGCAAATCCCAGCAATCGAGAATACCTGATTTATAATAATTCAAGGAAAAAAAAAAAAAAACCACAACAAAACCACACCAACAAAAACAGGGAAGAAACTAGAAACAAAAATGCAAACGGAAATGCTGCTGTGCATGAGAGGGCATCGTGGTTGTTCATGGCAGATCAGCCGTGCTACAGAATAATTGGAAAACTCTTGTTAACTGATTTGTATCCTTTACGAAGGTGAACATCAGTCATTTCCATATTGGCATCAAATTACTGAATCTGGGAATCCCACTAATGACATCTTCTTGGATATGACCCATAAATGAGTACCATCCTGTCTGCAAAAGCTGCAACAATAGACAACCCAGTCAGCCCTGTCACAGAATCAAGCACCTTTCAAGAGTAATGAATAGCTTTTGGAAAATGTCATGTAAGCAAGTAACTGATTAAACTTCATGACGAAAAGGACCATGGGCTGCTTTGGCTAATCACTCTTCACTCTCCCTGTCCAAACCCCAGTCCCTCTTTGGGCCAATGAAGATATATCTGAACATATACCTGAAATTAAAGTGATCTAATGCATACCAGTAATTGCTTCCCCTCACTTTCAGCGAGAAACTATAGATTAACTTGTTAATTCAAAATGTAGCACATTGAACAGTCTTCTCTCTGCAATGATGGTGCCGGGAAGCTCAGAAATAAACCAGGACAACACTTGTTATTAAATCTTTACGATTTCCAAAGTAAACAAGAATCTGTGCAGGTGCTCCATGACTTTCTGTTTTAACTTCCTAAACACTGTGGACAGAATTTGATGAGGTCAATTCAACAATACGTACATTCTCAGCTGTTTTTTCCTCAAAGAACAAAGAGGTAAGCATCGTGAAGGAAAAATTTACAAAACCACGTGGATTTACAGACACACAATAAAAAGAAAATGCAAAAAGATAACAGCCTTAGATGCTATCGGAACTCAATCCTGGATTTTATGTGTCTGCATTCCTCCCTCAATACATTACAGACCAATATTAAGATTTTATTTTTCCTAGACCTAAGAAATGTAAAGGGAGAAAGGTCATTTAGAGGTTCCTGCAGAGGTGTCTCATAGAATAAGGAGCACCCCTATGTGAAGAAGTTATTTGTTAGGTAGAGAAGAAATATTATTACAGACCACCATTTCCATAGGCGACAACTTGAGGCCATACCAGTGTCTGCAACTCAGTTGTGCCATCAAAGAGAGACCAGATACCACAGCAGACCAGCCACTCCTAACTGCAGAGTTGAAGTGAAAACCCTTTCCTCACCATCATCCCATTCATTGACTCCTTAGGGAACATCCAGCCATCTCTAAGTTATGCTTATAAATTGCTGGAATGTATAGTTTAAAGGGCAGAATCATGGAGAGAAATTCTTTCTGCTAATAAACCAATGTGATCTGATGACTCAAGGCACGTCTGTAATGGAAGAATCAACAAACCCCCACATTTCAAAGTGGCTCCCCAACAGCTCCCCTCTCCACTGCTCAGAGAACTTATCCCTCAGCCTGCACACCCTGTGCTGAGAATCCTCCAGGCAGAAATTTAGCTCATTTCTGTCCTTTGTGTTGGCAAAAAGCAAGCAAGAAGAAATAGCCTGGACTTTTCACATACATAATGAAAAAAATTAGAAGATCACTGGCATTTTCTGACTTTTTGTCTAAACTGTTCTATATACCAGATAGAACTGAACTCAGCATTTACCAAAGAAAATGAAAAAGGTTAAAGGTAGGGCTCTCACTGGGTTACTCACTGTCTGCTGTTTGTGAAGGAAAGAAGAGGGTTATCTGAATGCTGGTACCACTGTAAAGTTAGTCCAGACATAATGTAGTCAGGATTTTTGTTCAATTAAGAGTTTCTTTTGCATTTAACGAATACTCACTGTTTGCTCTACAAAGATGTCCTTTCTCAGAGCATATAACTTTTTAAGGCACAAAACAAGTTGCGTAAGGATGGTAGGCAAAGGCTTGGTCTTTCCTCATAACTGATTCAAATGAACAAACCCATCTTCTTTTTCCCTTCCCACCTTCCTGTTTCAAGTAAAAAAACATCAAAGAACGTCTCTCTAAGGCCTCTCTTTCTCTCCTTCTCTGATCACCTCTTCTTCTGCCCCTAAATACAAGGACCAGAAGTCATAAAATCATAGAATTAGAGTTGGAAGGGACCTTAAAGATCACTGAGTTCCAACCCCCGAGTCCCTGGTAAATCTTGTTTCCTTGATTATTTTCTACATTTTGTGTTTCTTATTTATTATTTATGATAATCATGATGTAGTAGAATAACATGTGCAGCTTCAGGCAATATTAAAGCCCCACCATGCTTTCACTGAGCATGAGTTTAGACTCTAAGCTCAATAACCAAGTGGACAATGAATAGCAGAAAACATTAGTGATAGAAAAAACCAAGGCCCAGACATTAGTTTCTCCCCAGGGCTCCTCCTGTGCCCTTCAGTGCCTCTCCAAGCCACCATTCCTCCTCCTCGCCCACTCCCACAGTCCTAGAACTATACCAAGTTTTGGATGTTTTGGATTTTTTACATTTTCATAGAGATTTAAATGCTTATTTTGAGCAAAACACTATTAAAGTTAATAGAAAGATGGTGTTATGTTAAAGACGGTGTTGGTTAAACCGTGTTTAATTAACCTGCTGACTTGGAACCCATGGGATGTTGAGAGCAGAGCATGGTACTTAGAAAAGCTCAGTAAGATGTTTAGTATCAACTACATATACAAATACATGAGCATTACAATAGTGACTGATTAGTAGCTATATTTTAGGGGCAGAAGACAAACACTAGCTGGAAGCAATCTCTTCTCTGTAGTTTTAAGCTGTTAAATGCATCATCAAGGATTTCTGCCTTTCTCTCCCGAATTAGGCAGCGACAGAGACTAAACGGATCGTCGATCTGTTTCAATATTGAAAATTGGCCCAGGATATGAAGACTGCCCTTTCGCTGAGGGAAACATCTCAACACCTTATCTGCACAAGAACATAAGTGAATTTCAAGCCCTGCTTGGTAACCACATACACTGAGACAAAACTTAATTTTCCACCCCCCTTTTTCATATATCTTGATTTTCTCCCCCATTTGTCTCTGGAAATTTCTGAATTCATCTCTTCAGCTTTATGAATCATCCCTTAGAGGGCAAGAAGATGAAACCTTGATGATTTAAATTAACCCCTTTGATATTGCAGCTGCTGCTAGAAAGTAGAGCAGACCTTATCTCTTGAGTTGCCAGTCACTTTGTGATATTTGCCTAAATTTTTTTTAAAACGCCTGCAAATAACAGTAGAATCCAATTAAAAAATCATTTATAAATTCATTGCAAACGGGGAGATGACAGGGAAATGGTTAAGCAGTTCAGTGTTGGTCACACAAATGGGAACATTCTTACAATTTCACCATGAATGTCTAAAACCGAAAATTTTCTCTGCACCTTCTCCCTGAAATGTGTCCTGAGGGTTCCTAATTGATTGATAAGCCAGTGCCAGCTTTCCTCCCAAATAGGCAAGATCACTTAGCTCAAAATTTAGGAAGTATAAAATCATTATCTACACCATTTAGGGATATACTTCTCTTTCCTTACTTCTACACCGTACTCCTCCTGTCCTCATCTCTTGCTCTTTTGGGGGGTAATAGCAATCAGATACCCCCAAAACCCCATTCTAAACCCTCTCCTTTGTCTTGTGCATCCATTTCTCACCTCTCCATGGTTTAGCATTCTGCACTTGGAGCAGAATTCTCCACCTACACATTCTAATATGCCCTCATCTTTCCATTTCTAAATCTGTTCCCAACTGGAAACAAAAGCAATTTTTACAAATAATAGGAAAGCCTGAGGTTTGGTATGGAAAAGCTGAAATGGGCAAGGGGAAGATGTGATCTTTCTGTGATGCAAATAATGTTCTGCATTAAACGCGTAACCAAAAATAAAGCTCCCTGAGGTATATTTGCTAGTTCAGACAAGAAGAAACATCTTTAGCATATAAACACAGAGGGTAGATTGAAATATTTCTCTGTGTGAAAATAACCAAGGATATAATTAGAATGGTTCTTGGGCTCGATTGTATTTTTCTAAATAGTTCAACTTTCTGCTGTTTGCATTGAAAACATTGACATATTGGGGTATTTGCACAAAGGTAGCACTGTGTACAATCAACCAGAAAATGTAACTGGGGGGAATGTTAAATGCTTTCAATGCCTTAAACATACGAATGTAAGAAAGTTACAGTAAAACCTGAAAATCAGGGCCAATTCTCCTCTCATCCAGTTTGTATATAAGAATGCAGATGTGCAGAACTAGCACGAGTGCTTGGCGAAAGGTGGGCTGAGATTCCCAAGGGCACAATGCACATTAAACCTAAGCTCATCATATTTTTAGTTCTTTGTTAGATATCCTGGACTTTGAAAGTAAAAATCAACAATTTAATTTTACTAAATTTTAACAGAGATAATTCATCGACTGATTTAGGGGAAGGGCAGGTTTAATAAATAAACATGTTTTGGTGTTTATCTTACTCTGAGGCAAATGGCACTAGATTTGATGAGTACAGCTGAATCACATGAAGGTACACCACTTGCTGGACTGAAGAACAGAAGAGACCAAGGTGGTTGCACTGTCATGGCTACTTTTTTTGATTCTGTACCAATGTAATTTCACAGGCAAGACTTGGAGACAGATAATACC
This sequence comes from Scolopax mira, assembly GCA_004320125.1. Classification (NCBI taxonomy): domain Eukaryota; kingdom Metazoa; phylum Chordata; class Aves; order Charadriiformes; family Scolopacidae; genus Scolopax; species Scolopax mira. The sequence continues at coordinate 82,399 of BJBW01002723.1, forward strand.
CAGCCATAGGACTTCTTGCATCTGTCATATGAGTCAGTGAAGACCTTTGGAATCTCAGTCTCCTACTGCATTTCTCAGGGCTGGAGAATCAATGTAGCCTATTACCACCAGATTTTGGACATCTACCAAAGCCATGAGCCCATACTGCTGTGTTTTCTGCAGATGTGATCTGTCTGTATGAGATGTAAGAGAACTTAATGGTCTATCAGGTTTTCAAAGACAGACCGGTAGAGAACGCATACAGCTAGAGAGATCCAATACACCTCATTTTCCTAAAAGACCAGACTAAGAATTAAAGTCTCTAGTCTTTCTGGTTGCAAACAATTCCAGGTCTAGGAAATCAGAAGAACCCAGAAAAATAGACTACAACAAGAGCTAAAACAGCTTGAAAGCATGACTTGTCACAGTCAACTCAATCAGAGTCTAACACAGACAGCTGGAGACGATCATTTAAATTCCAACACTTTTGAGTGTTTAATTCTTCAAATAATGAAGATGGCTATGATTCATGGTTCTGTGCAATTCAGTCTGAGTCAGTCTGGTGCAAGAATAGCTATTCCGTTGAAAAGGACAGACACCCAAAATAGTTTCTGAGACTCCCACACTCAGCTCCATCCAAACAAAATCAGCAGGAGGAGACCAGCAAGTCCCCAGCACAACAACCCATCACACTGTGACTCCTGTGAGCAGCTGAGCAGGAATTCACCTGGGCAAAGGTTATCTGGGGACACGAAATTCTGCTGATTGATTGACTCAGGGATCTTATAGGGAACTACATTCACACACTCACCTTCAATTTTGCAGAAACCTTTTACAATTTATATTTGGTAATTTTTTAAACAAGGTTACTGACTATATACCTAAGTGAGGCTGCATTACTATCTCATATTTTTATATGAGGTAGATGCAGTGCTCAAGCTGTTGTTGCAGATTGTGCATTCTGCATTATGGTAAAAAAGAGGCTTTTATCTTAACCATGTTACTTATAAAAAAATCAGTGTTGAAGACAACAGATAGATCATGAAGGACATAAATATTATTAAAATTATTTTCTAAAGAAAAATAGAGTGTGGATAGTGGTATCTAAATTGAAATGCTTGTTCCTAGGTAAATATAGGTAAATGTACAGGAGACTTCTATCAGTTTTGTTGCACGAGAGATAGGTCTTACAGACTCAATGGAATTTCTTACCCCATTTCCAGGCTGCTGCCTGGGAGGATTCTGGGTGAGGATGAAGACTGAGCTGAGCGAGTACTGACAGTTCCTGTGCTCCAGCACTCAGGCTTCAGAGTTTTAAAAAAACATTCTTCTCAAATCACTTGGTTTTCTTTGATGCATATTCCCCACTGAAAATACCTGTCTTATCAATCTGTCTCACACCAAAGGATATCCTGCCATTTCCTCATTAAAATAAAGTAGAATAATGAACGAGTAAATTCAGTTAATATATATTCAGCCCATTTGTCCACCAAGGCCCGTAGATTCTGATATTACATCAATTTAATTCAGCTATGGGTCAGGTGCATGGGACTCGGATGTGTGCCTTTATTTTAATTCAGATGTGGCAAGCATCCTCAGCTGAAAGAAACTCCTTTTGCAACATGTCAGCAGGAGACAATGTATTCAGCTCCATAATTATGTACTTCGGTACAATCACATAGCATTATATACAAAATCACCACACTGCTGAAAAAAAAAAAAAGCCTGAAATGCTAATTAGTTCACAAATTAACATTGATTTGATTTAATGTTGAATAAGGGTTTGCAGCTTACAAGATAACTTCACTTTCAGGCATGCTCAGACACTCCTGTTTTAAATAATCCCCTGCAGCCTGTACCAGGTACGCAGTGTGTTCATTATCTATGTATAAAGAGGTACGACTTACTCCAAATAAAATCAAGCCCAGAGACTCTAGCACAATGTCATCTGGCAATACAATACCCTTTGGGACTGAGCTACCAAGTAAAAGCCGAGCGGAACAATCACCTGTCTTTGTGCTGCATCATGTCAGGGAAAAGCGAGCAGATCGTATTTCCAGTGTAGTGCCCTTTCCTGTCACCGATGTCAGCACTGACAGGTGAAAATCAAAATAATAATGCATATTCTAATAACATTTTGCACTCCTAAGGCGTCTTCATGGAAATAACTCAGCTTTCAAAGAGCACCGATGATTTCGGTCCCAAACCGGCTCCCATGTAGGCAGGGAAATAACGCCCTCCCTAATTCTGTCCTAATTCTGTTCATTCAAGGGGTGTTTTGACACTGACTGAAACACAGCGATGGTTTCACTCAGGGAAAATGAAGCAGAGGGAAGTTCAAAGGAGGATTTTTCAAGGGAGCTGTTGGAGCTGGGACAGAGAATAAGAACATTAATTCTGGCTGCTCCAGCATCTGACGAGAGGTGATGCTGATGATTTCAGCTCCTGCTGCTGGAGCTCTGACTCCAGCCATGCACACAGGTCACCTCGGTCCCCAATGGGGCTGTGAGAGGGGTTAATGGGGCTGGCAGCTGCCAGTCCTTCAGCCCTGCAAGTACCAAATGCAAGTACGTCCCTTTGGATCCAGCACACAAGCACTGGAAGAGAAGTCAAGCAGGCTCTGCACAGTTCATTAAGTGGGTGACCACTGTTTAACGAGAAGAACGCGCTCTGATCCGGGAAGGGGCAAGACATCAGAAGTGCCACTTTCTGTCAATGGGGAAGCAAGGTCCCTCCATGTGCTCGTTACTGCAATTGCTCTGGCTACTTACAGGGAAAATATTGCAGAAGAAGCTGCTGCAGTTAAGGAAAAGCTTCCTTATCCTTTGGACATGTCTATACTGTGTGTCCTTAGGAGCAAGAATCTGCTTTCTTAAAGGTGGTGGCCTGCGTAGGCCAAGATCATGGGATGTGGAGAGAAGAGTCAGATCAGACCAGGCAGTTGTTCACTCTGGTGAAGGCTGGGGCAGGAGTAAAAGATGCCATGGCTAAAGGGGAGGGAAATGGAGACTGACCAACAGAGCGGGGCAAACCAACATCAACTTCTTTGAAAAGTTCCAACTTCCAGTATGACTGCAGATAGAGAAAATACTTCTTAGGACACCTTGATAGGGGAGTGAGAAACTGATGCATTTGTCTTCTAGATCAAGGAAGCAAATGAATATATAACTCAAATGATCAGTTTCTAAGATTCCAAGAGCTTCTTATCTTTTTCTCTGCTGGCTTGGGATGCTATTTGCATTATCTTCTTTTGTGCAGCTTATAAGCCTGAATACTCATAAGACTATCCCATAACATTCAGGTCCATTTCCAAAGCTATAACAGTAACCAAACCAGTCTGCAGACAGGAGTTTGGACAAGCACCAGGGAATGGGGAGGTAGAATGGTCCCTGTCCCAAATAAATGAGCCACAGGGTAAGCAATACACTGTCTTCCCATCTCAGCACTACAAAGACCCACAGATCCCAGAGGATGAGGACCAAGCTCTCCAATAACTGTTGTCTTCACCCAAGGAAAGGGGTCCTGCTCTCCTGAAGGACTGCAGGGTTTTAGTCTGCATCCAAGCTGCATCCCACCTTCTATTCCTTCCCCATACAGGTGCTCCCTCCACAACACAAGTAGCCCAGTGGAAAAGACAAGATAACACTGACAAGTAAAAGAAATCAAATATTAGATTTAGAAGGATATGTAACGAAATTATTTGGCTTACACCTGAAAATATATATCTAAACACAAATATTGTGGATTTAAATCCTACTTGAAAACATGCTTCCATATTTCTGTATGCTAACTAGACACTTATTAAGAAAACATGGACTGCGTATAAAACCGCATTCAGTACAACAGAGCAAATGTTAAAATCGGGACAAAAGAATCCAGGGATAAATATGTATTTGCTGGGATGAAAATCTAGATGCAAAATAAGTCTGACATTTTTGCTATTCACAGCTGAGGATTAATTTTATTAAATAATTCCGCAGTTTTCTGGTTCACTGAGTGCATATTTTCTGATAACTCCCCAAGAAGGAAACTATTTTGTATCTAGCAACTTACACCAATACATTGCTTCATTCAAGCAGCACTTGACCTGCAATACACTTATTCTGTTATACTTCATTTTTTCCCCCTCTTTGGTTCAATCTCTTCTGCATTTGCTTGACTTAGTAAACTATTCAGCTCACATACTCCATACTGCACATAATGTCATTGTTGAGTGTCACAAATGAATACCTACCAGAGACCACCCCCAAAAATACATCAAAGAGGGGAGTCATTATTAAAAAGGTTAATCTTCTCAACTGCTGCGATCAGTTTGAATAGATAAACTCAGGACCTCTTTTTTGTTTCTTTTATGCAAAATGTCAGCTTCTGTGGACTGTTGCCCTCTATGCCCCACACTAAACATGTTACAATTGCGTTATCATAAAGCATTATGTAAAATAAAGTGAGATTAGCTTTCAATTATTTGGGTCAAAAATTATGCCAAATTGAAACTCATTCCCTCACAGTGAATCAGGTCAGAGAATAAAAGCTCTCAAAAGCAGGATTTAAGACCTCGCACTGACCTGCATGCAGTGTCTTCACAATTTGTGACCAGCACCCTTGGCTTACAGATGGCTCAGGCTCTATGAGGCTGGTTGCCACCTTAATGCACACGTAACCTCTTACCCCGAGATAATTCCATATACCACTCCCAGTTTCAACAAAAAGCAGCTCCACATCAATGGCAGGAACTGGAAGGCATCTGATTTTTTCATTTGCTCCGCACTAAATATAATTGCTAATGCAGTCGTAGCTGTTGCATTAATAAACCAAATCAACCGATTAGAGAATCCTCTTCACTTGTTTCTCTCCTAACCTTTACTGCAATGAGTCATTCCTTTAAAAGTGATCTACAGTTGTATTTTCTGCCAATAGACTCTGCACTTCAAGGGCTGTTATTTACTGGATGGTCACTGGAGATTTAGAAGTGAAGTAACCTTGGCTCTGATTCTATGTGTGCTGCACGTGGCTGGATTTACACCGAATGAAACAATGTACTTACCAACCACTGAGAATGACTTTCAATATGGAAAAATGAATGATTAAAATATATGTACATCTGGCACAGAGAAAACACGTATGATCCCAGTCAATTTAACTGGGGTGAATCACCACCCCAGCACCCAGCTCTCCTCAAGATAAAGCAGTAACATTAAGCTGGCAGCAGAACATGCCAGAGTTATCATCTCCCGAAGCAGCCATTAGGAGGGGAACATGCTGGATTCTCTGAGCTGCGTTGTCGGTCCAGCCTGGGACCGATTCTGCTCGGCAGCCTCAGTGAAGGCCGTGGGAGCTGCACAAAGGCATCTCACAGAATAGTTCATCCACTGGAAAATACCTCTCTTTGACACCACTGCAGAGAAAAGAACTGCAACTCAGCACACAGCTAATAATAAAGTGGGGTGGGGGAAAGGTTGCATTTTTCTTCTGGCAGATGCTTAACTTAAACCAGATCTCCTCAGACGAGTGCTACAGCTCTTCTGGAGCACCAGTTACCAGAAATTGGCAACTGAGAAAAGGAAACAGACATTAAAGTGTGCTTGGCCTTTCAATCCTCTAGGAGAGAAAAGCTCTGACGTGCACTATCCTCTGGTTTGAGTTTAACTTGTGATCCTGGAATAAGGGCAATGTGTTAGCAATGCCGTTGGAATTACTGGTGGACAGTCATCTGCATTAGTGCACTCTGCTTAGGAGGAACAGCAGTGGCACATCTCTGTGAAGAGAAGACAGAACAGCCTTTAATTCCTGCAGAAGTGGCTCTTCTCAAGGCAGAAAGAGGTCAATCATGGGAGAGAGCACAAAAGAGCTTGTATTCCCACAGCTGTAACTCTCAGGGGCACCAGGTGCCTTAACCTTCACAGGTGCATTTCCCAGTTAGTCTGAAGTTACACGGTAAACAAAATTTTGAAGAAGCAAAGGAATCCACTATTTGTGTAAAGAGTTTGGTTCTGTCAGTGAGGCTGTGTCACCCTTTTGTCCTCCGACTGGCATTCCACATACAGAGCCCCAAGAAACACTTCTCGAACAGAAGAATTAATAAGACTGCTGGCATTTTTAAATGTCAGTCAGTTTTTACACAAGCTCCCTGCCTGTGGAAAAATGGGGGAGTCACAATCCATAATTGTCCTGCAGGAGTGTCTCTTTTTAATGAAAATGTTGAGGATTCATTTAGAGGTTGCTCTGGAATGGACATCTCTTGCTCTGCTGTCTGGGGGTTGCCCCCAGAGCTCCTCTCCAGCATCAGCAGGGATGTCAGCTGAGACAGATGATGAGATTAAATGCCATCCTCCTCCCAGGGTAGGCAGCAGCACCCCCATCTCCCTGGGGAGACTCGGCAAAGAGAGTGTGAGGGTCTCCAGGGCTAAGGAAACAAGGGGGTCAGTGACTTCTCCCTGACAAATATCTGCCTTGGAGACAGCATTACACACATGAGCCCCTGCCCCTTGTTCCAGGGCTGGGCAGGGCAGGGCAGGTGCTGAGAGTAAATGTGCTTTTCCTGCTTACCCAAATGTCGTGGGAATGGTAAAGAGAAAAGGGGAGAGTGAATTCTGTCTGCCCCTTAAGGCTCAGCTCCCCAACCAAATTCATGCCTCTAAAACCCCAAATATTTTAGAAAATTTTGCTCAGACTAAAAAAAAAATTATCTGATATTTGCAGCTGCTTACTATTAGTTTTCTCATAAAATCCTTCTTAAAGTCACACCATCAGCAAAGCTCTCAAAGCAGCCTGTCAGATTATGCCTTACTCCTGCAGCGAGACACGTTATCAAAATAATCTAACCTTTTAATTCCTCCTGTTTTCATTTTTCGAAAACCGCAGCAAGGATGAAAACCAGCCAAACAGCAAGAAACAACAAGCATCGTCCAAGTTCATGGTAAATTCGGACACAGATTAGTGAAGATCTCTAAGAGAGTTAGGCCATTCCAAAATAAATATGTATTCCAAGTCAGCTCAGACTCTGCAGCTAATCCTGCAGCCACAGGGGGTCCCTACCTGAGAAGGGATGTGCTGATCTTGATTGCTCGTGTGACCTTTCCTGCCTGTGCTCCAGGGCCACCTGGTGAGCAGAACAAGCTGCTTTTGAGCCACATGAAAGCTGCAGGGTTAACCCTGGAGGCAACCAACAACCAACACGTTTCATCCTTGGCATGGCTGCAACGGAGAACATCACACGCTACCGCTGGTTATCAGGAAACTCTCTCCAGGTCCTAATTTACATATGCACAAATTAATGATCCTTATAATTTTTATTCTGATAAATGGGCAAGCTCTTGTAATACACGAGAATTTAAATTTTCCACACTCATTTTAGGCTTAAATCCTATCCAAATTGGCACAGTGAAGCAGTTTGGCTGCACGTCTAAAAGAAACCACAGCCTTCATCCCCAGGCTCTCAGAGAAGCCAGGGTAAGGGATGGAAATCAAATGGCTTCCCTTTGAGTCCCAGAGAAACTTTTAGCCAGACATGCTTTTATCAATTAAGTTAACTGCTCTTGATATAAATACCAATAGGAAATTTGGTCAGTGGTTCCTGCTACACCCAGGAATGTAGCACCATACACCTCCCCCTACTCCTTCATAGGATTTGGCAAATCACTTAGGTCCTATTCTTACACTATAAACAAGTTGCTTGTTTGTAACACAAACTAGTTTTCCGGCTGTAAACTTTGGGCCAACAAAATTTCTATAGAAATAAAACTAGATGAAGTCTGCCCTGAGGACAGCTTTGCTTATCTTACCCATGATAAATCTGCAGGACTTTGTCTCTGCTGGGATTTTACACCAGGAAAGTCGTGCCTGTTTTGTCTGGTGAAAGCGATTATTTTCTTCTCTATTGGCAGACAACATAAAAACTAAGTGTCTGTGTCTCATTTAATAAAACTAATATTTGTACTCTGTTCCTGTACACATATATAAGAAGGGGTTGTGCAAGGCTTCTGCAATAGCAGTGATATTAGAGTTAGCTTTTTCCTATTTATTATAATTTGAGCTTTTCCAATATCCTCAGCAGCATCTCCCCACCTGACAGCCAGCTACAGCATCTGGGGAAAAAGAGAAAACACAAAAAGCCCCCCACAAAATTGGACAGAGACCAGCCAAGGCAATAATATTTTATAGAAAACACAAAACATTTCTGGGTTTGAATTTAGGAACACGCTTGTCCCCATTTACAGCCCAAGATTGCAGCAATGATTGCTAATAGACCTCTGTGAAGAGTAAAAAATTACGTTGATTAGTTTCCAGCAGTGCCATTTGCCTTTGCAAAAGAGCCTGAAGTAAAACGAGTGTGAGAGCTTGTCCATGCTGTGTGAAGGGAAGAATTCAAATTCCACAGCACTCTGGGGAACAGACACAAAACCAATACCTGTGACAAGGGCACCCCGCTGAGTACATGTGCACTGGGCAGCCCGTTTACTCTGTGCAAACTCTTGCCTATATTTATTGTCCATTTTTAACCTGGGAGGGTTTTTTAATGATGTTCACCTCATTTTAAATGATGTCAGGAAAATGTGCTGGTCAAATGGTCGAGTGCTTAATGCAAAAACACTTCTTGCCAACAGTGAAATGCTAAATGCAAATAAACCGACTGTTCATGCAATCCTGTCTGAAAGGGACAGATTGATATTAATTTTTCTGAAGATACAGAGGAAATTGATAAAAGAGTTGTCTTTCTGTTTGCCTCAGTCACGTATTTACTGGACGCTCGCTGGCAGAACTGGACTAGAGACTCTGCCAGACTGATGTCAGGGGAAAGGATGCTGAAAGTTTCCCAAAGAGAACGCTCTCCTCGAAAGCTTCATCAAGAGGCAAAGGAGTTGAGCACATGGCTTGGGACCTGAAGGGCACTTGCAGGATACAGAGTCACAACAATCTCATGTGGCTCTGGACTTCCCTTTGGAAGTCTTAAATTAGCAGGTTTCCTACTTTGACACTTGTAGAATCTGCTCTTTGGCCGCAATAGAACAGTTATACACTATCTCAGAATAATACATTTATGAATAAGGAGATGTTATTGATGTCTGAGAAGCACCCAGGTGCCATGGCGACCAACAGTATTGAAAAACTTAGGTGGGCAAGTAAGTATTAAATACTAACAGAATTCAGAACAATCTCACTAAACATGACCTTTTTTTTAACTTTTCCTTGTTTTCATTGCAACCTGCTGCCGGGCAGTGATGGCCTCAGCCACTTTTAAAAGAAAAGCTTCTTAAAAAGATATATTCCCCATATCAAACCAAAAGCACGAAAGGTCCAACAAGTGCCACAGGTATTAAATATTTGAAGAATTAAAGCTGCTGCGCAAACGCCGCCAGCAACTGGAACTATTAATGTCCCACCTCAACTGTGTAGCAGACACTGGAAGGAACCTTTGCATTAATGAGCAGCTGAGGAGTGATCTCCATTCCTATCATACAGCTCTCGTGCACTGGGATATGTTAACTCAGCCAATCTCAGCCAGATGTAATTTAATAATAAAATGTTTTATTTCTCAGCCTGTTCAGGGAGCCCAGTGAGACTCTGACAATCCTGAGTTGGCTGTGGGGCCACACACACGCATCAGCAATGCTCCCGCAGCAGCATTTCCCACCCAAAAGCTTATGCTTATCAGACCTATGATGTAGGTGTCATTGTCCTTGTCACCATCTCTTTTGTGACATTCCCAAGGAACAGGGAAGAGCAAGTGGTCTCTGTCCAAAAGCTGGTAGAATCATAGAATGGTTTGGGTTGGAAGGGACCTTAAAGACCATCAAGTTCCAACCCCCACCAGAGCAGGTTGCTCAAAGCCCCATCCAGCCTGGCCTTGAACCCCTCTAGGGATGGGGCAGCCACAACTTCCCTGGGCCACCTGTTCCAGTGCCTCAACTGGTACAGTTGGGGGATTCCCCTTTCTATCCCTCTGTTGTCCTTTAGCAACATGAGGGTGGATGGAAAATAAAGAGCATCCTGCTCTAGCTCTCTTTGTCGTTGCCTGTTAATTTACCTTTCTTTTACTTTCACTTTTCTTATATTTTACCTTTCTTTTACTCTAAGAGGACCCTCTCCCCTCCATTCCCTGCTACGAATAAATAAGGCACTCCCATGGAAGGGCTCAAGCACAGTTGGGAATGGAAAGAAAAAATCTCTCAGCATGAGCACCTCTGGGTTAAGGAGAAGGTCTAACTCTTTCCTCTTTGTGTGGCCATGTGTATAGCTTTCTATTTTAGTCCTGTACATTTAATTTCTGGCACTACCGAGTATATTTTTGAAATAAGCCATTTCTAAAAATTGCTGCCTTCACATGTACACATAAAAAAAGCGCTTAATATTAGTCTATTTTCCATCCTACTCTCCCTGCCTAACAAGGTAGTTTGACAGGCAGACCGACAATAAAAGTAATGCAGGGTTTTTCCTTCATGCCTGCCTACACACCAGTCACTTCCATGCACTGGAAAAAGGCATTTGCTACCTGCTGTGCTGGTCTGCCTCCTTCCGTGGGGTAACTGCCACAGCTGATGCATCTGTGGAGACAGCTGATGCACCTGGGTTTGTTCTTACCTTGCCCTTCACATCGACGGGGTATGATTTTAGGTGCATTTCTGAGTTGTCTCTGAACAGGACACAAATACACATGCACACACATACATTAACACACACAGATTTATGTGCTGGTGTTGAGCGGAATTCTCCACAATTTTTCAGGATAAATGTGTACTTTGAGTCTGATTTTTGAAGGTAACTTCTCTTTAAACACACACTTCAACTCACAAACAGTTAAATACGAGATAATAGCGTTTATGTTTATAACTAATGCTGGAGCAGGGACTTGGGTTCAGTCAATAGTTCGCTGTATGGAAAATCCACCAAAGCAGCAGTTAAACACAGAGACCAGCTGAAAGAAAACGGAGTCTGAAGATGCATCACACACTCAATCTAAACTGCATAACTGGGGACAAGAACTTCTCAAAATATTTAAGGAAAGATTACAACAGAGTCATTTCCAGCGAGATTTAGGGCTTAACGTTCCCTGTTTCTAGAGAGAGCAAAAGAAAAGCCATTTGCCTTGGCTGGTCAGGACTACGTAGGGACCCAGAGATCAAAATGACAGGGCAGGATGTGGAGACAGAGAGCTGAGAAGGCTGTGAGAGGAGAAAGTGGAGCAGGGGCTCCGTCTTGCTGCCTGAAACTGGTGTTCCTCTTATCTTTGCAGATATGTTTGTTCAGCAGATAAGCAGCCAACTGAATCTCCATTTAAGAATGACACTGGTATGTTTTCACATCTGACTGCCTGAACCCAAGCAGACAGCCCGTAATTTTGAATTTAGATGTGACTGGCCTCCCCTTAGGCCACCAGAAGTGCTGGGCAAGAAAGATAGTCAGTGTGTCGGGAGGTCAAACCCATAAAACTCATAGAGTTAAACAGATCTGTGACCCAGACAACCTGTGCTGGAGTCCTGTCACCAAACCATTCTTGGTAAGGTTATGAGTTATTTCTTTTTAGAGGGATATGTGTTTATAGGAAAGGCCTCTGCTGTTCTGGGGACTGACAGCAGTTGTTGGGCAGTGGGATGCCCACAGCAGAGCTGGCTCTAGTAAGTAGTAGCCAAAGCAACCTCTCCTACAACACCCTTGGTCACTCACAAAACTGACACCGGGACATGCTCACGCTCTAACTCTTGCTCTGCTGTTACCTGTCTTCATGGCCTCATTCCATAATCTCTGAGATTATTAAAATACAAGGCCTGACATAAGAGGTGGCTTTTGCAAATTTTGGTCTTTGCTCTCCTGGTTCATGATTCCTATCTGTGAAATGGGAACAATGGGAAATATTCCACAGAGAGATGACACCTCTCATGCATGGGGATAAACACTGCGGTTACCTCCTCTATGGGGCCACTCCAAGGGGTGAAGTATCTCTGAGTTCTGAAAACATTCATTAGCAAGGTTTTGTCTAAGGAAATCTCTGTGGCCATAATAGCCTTATTAATCTGCTTCATTAGTGCCAAGCAGAAAGCTGCATTTATTAGACCAGTATTCTTTTTTCAAACAGCAAGTCCTTCCCCTTTTCAGTTTGTGCTCCTGTTTGCAGGATTCTCTTTCTCATGTCCCACGTTCCTGCACCTCTGGCTATGTACCTCCCCAAGCACTGATGGGAGGCTGACACCTAATTTTGCTCACCTCTCCTTTCCTAATGCATATTGTCAAACATGTTTTTCCCTGCAGCAAGGCTTAGTCAAAAAATCATCTGGAACTTTTTACACTGCTATTGCATTTGCATGCTAATCAGCAAAGTCTTCATCTCCCAGCCCAGAAGAATGATGAAGCTGCAGGCTTACAGAATCCCTTCTCTGGCAGGGTTAGGAATCCCTTATTATTCCCCCAGTCCCTCTCTGAGCTGCATTTAATCTATCAGGATTCAAATCTGGCCTTTAACCTCTCTCACCCCCTCTCCCCCAGTCCCAGCCGGTATCACAATTTGACCTCCCCAGGTCAATGCCATGGATTTTCTACCTCCAGATGTTCCTCTCTATTTCCCTGTGTGAACACTGGTTACTACAAGTATAAGATTGGATTTCTCAACTCAAGGGTGAAGCACTGAAAAGAAATGACCGTTTTAACAACTCCTGCTCACTGATGTCAAAGTGATGATATTATTTTACCATTATTCAGGCCTCTTTTAGGTCCTGGCGCTTACCAAGCTAAACAAAACCCATTTTGATCAGTCCTAACCAGATGATAAATACATATATGCACTTGTGATGCAAAATCCATTTCTTTGCATGAGGTTAATAAACGCTTTGTTGAAATGTTGTCCAATTTATTCTTTTTGCTGATAGAAAGAATTCAAAATATTTAAAGGGAAAGGAATAGTTTCCATGTCCCTAATATAAACCTTGCCTGATTTCGATTTGGTAGCAAATGCTTGTGTTTGATTTCCTTTAAACATTTTTTCTGGTTACATTCAACTACCATTTACAGCACTTTAAAAATCTGTTTGAGGCAGTCATTTAAGTAAGTTTCATAGCTACTGAGCTCAGATTACAAAATCTAAACAGAGATCTGAATTTTCAAAAGGCCTCCACATTCAGAACGATGAGTTTAGGCTCATCTCCAGCAGTCTCATGAAAAGAAAACCAATCCCTGATGCCTACAACACAGAAAAACTGGCAGGGTGCAAGCTTCAGCTGCTTTAGGCTTCTTTCGGTTTACAGAACATAAACAGGGTGCTGAGCACTGCCCTGGTGGCTTTTCTGAACGTAACAGTTAGAGCCACCATGGAATACCCAGTCTAACACCATCTGCATTCCCCTGTTCCCCAGACTAATAATGTGCATGAAGCTATTTGCACATTTTTGTTTCATTAATAAATCAGGAATTTAAATAAGGGAGGAGCCATACAGCAAGCAAGATGTAGACTTGGGAGTCTTCAGTTCCTGTCTTCACCTCGATAAAGATTTTTATCAGGCAGGGTGGCATTACATGGCCCAGCCTTAAGTGTCTACAAGTTAGTTGCCACAGGCTCTGAAAGACAATTTATCTGCCACCGATTCACCCTCTGGAGAAACCAATTCCTTTTCATTAACTCTAAAGGGTACCTACAGCTAACTTCTAGATGCTTAAATTCAGTGAGATGAATCCCACCTTTGTATCCTGTCTCCTCCTATAAAACAATAATATTGACCACATGCTGTGTAGGATATGAAATTGGATGAAAGAAGTGGCTGTGGACTTTTTGCTTTGTCCAGTTTCTCCCCTACAAATGACAGTAATTTTCAGAAATAGCACTGGAGAAAGAACCGAGTGCTGTAAGCACTAATGTAAATTTTCTCTCTTTTCTGCTGGAGGAAAAATCTTTGCTGACAAGAAAGCCTCTTGCTCCCCTGGGTGAATGTAGCTCTGGCTCTGTCTGTTGAGACTGACATGAAGATTATTGCTTGAGATCCTGCTCTTTGTGCTGTGGACATCTGGGACGAGGATTAAAGCCACTGAGCTCATTTGACATATAAGAGACCACTGCCACCTTGGAAAAGGGTAACAGACACCATCTGATTGCTTTTGAGCCAGCTGCCTTAAGGGTGGGAGTCAGGATAACCAGTTTATGGTTATTTACCAAGCACGGGCATTTAACAAACAGATGTGCAATTTCAGTAGGACTGAACAGACACATAGAGGTTCCCTGATACAAAATGAAAACTTGAAAAAGCTATGATTTTCCACCAGAAATGTTAAAATTAAAACAGATCCATCTTAATACACATTTTCCCTTGGTGCGTGTTGAAAATAGCTTTTGCTTTCAATGTATTTTTGTAAGACTTTAAAGGTGACTTACATAGTAACTGTCCTAGATCATTTCTTTCTCTTCCCTGATTTCTGAGAACTGAACCAGAAGCCATTTTAAGGTTTGTTAAGTAATACTTGTAAACAACTGACCACACAAAAGAGCCCAGACTCTGGAAATAGTTAGGCCAGACCAGACAGAGGCCCTAAAAAATATTAACAGCCCATGAACAGATCGAGAAACCCACTGACACCTGACTTTGACAGCCACTATCCCCTTCCTCTTTTCTGGGATAAGAACTCCCATCTTCAGCCTTCTCAGCAGGCAAATTCATTTGAAAATGGCTGCTTGAGGTTTTAAAGCTGGTAACCTTAGGGAAGCATCGTCCTTTTAAGTAGTCCTAAGTATTTCTTCACTTATTTTCAATCCCAGCAATTGACAACCTTAACTGGTGTGTAAAAGCTAATGGACCTCAGTAGGCATCCAACTGAAATAATAACCATCCCTCGAATACAGAAAAGCAGGAACTCAGAGCATCTATAACAAGTGATTTACCTTGAAAATTAGGATTCATGCAACTAGCATGCTTTTATCCCTCACAGCAGCCCCCCACCTCTAAACACAGTGGGCCTGATTCTGCTATTACTTACTTACTCTGTCAGGCTTAGTGGGTTTATACAGATGGAGGCTGGGGAGAATCATGCTTCCTGCATTTAACTTTAATTTTAAAATAAATGAATTTTCCAGAACAGTGACAGTATTGACCTTACATATTATCCAAATAGAAATTTTAATGAAACAAGTATAACACTGAGTATAGCCATAATAGATATGCAAATATTGGTCTTTTCTTAAAGGTCTCCCTATCTGGTCACATGGATTTTTTTTGCCTGTGTGGGGGCGAAAGCAGAGAGAATTTATTCGAAGCAGAGAAGGAAAGGATGGCTGCACAGCCATGGAGAATCAGGCCATCAATTACATTTTCATTCTCATTTCATGAGAATTCTCCCTTGAACAATGATCACAGGAGAGCTGTAAAATTTGCTCCCTTCTTAATTTCTTCTTGCAGCACCAAGAAGATGTGACAGCATCCACCTTCATTTCCACCGGTGCTCAAGAGCAAGCCCTCCTCTAGGCTAGGCAAAAAAAAGCTATGAACATTTTATTTTAATTGTATGTGGCTAAAGAAGATACAGGTGTAGGGAACAATTCACATCAACGGTGATTCATCCAAATGTATACGAGCTAATTAAAAAAAAACAACCACCAAAAACTAAAGTACAACAATGGTGTCTCCTGAGGTTCCCAACCCCAGCAGACTGAAATTGCATTTTGCTTACTTTAAACGTCAAAGACACTGGAAAGCGAACAGAAGGCGGTAACTTGGCCTAGATTCATGCATAAAAGTACAAAGGTTATAAAATAGAAGGTTTGAAAAGCAATCAGAGCCACCAGCTGAGAGAGGTTTAAAATAACAGCCTAAAATCAAGAGCTTCAAAATAAAAGTCAAGTAAAAAAGATCTGCTGAAAATAGCTACGTGATCTGAAATCACATTGTCTGTCTACTCACCAAAATCAAATTATCTACCTACTACATCTGCCTAACATTTTATTAGACCTTATTGCCTAAGACCAGATGGTTAAAGGTATTTAGGTACCTAAAGATGCAGAGAGGTGCCTACTGGGAATTTTCACTTTTCCTAGACTTCTAGTTCCCACTTACGTGATTTCCATGTACTGTTCTGGCTGCATGCAGAGCAACTGCATCCTTCAGCACTCTTTAAATCAGGACTTATGAATGATGTTCCTCAAAATCCACAAAAAACCTGGGTGTACATCTCCTGGTGTACCCACCACCCACAAAGGCTGGAATGCTCCTGAAAACGTGCCTTTTAACTCCCTGAAGTGGTACCTGAGCTGTCTTGAAAACCATATTTTCCCATTTATACAAGTGGGGCACTTAAAAATCTTACTCTTCAAAAGAGGGGTGCTACTTTGGGCTAAAAGGTGGGTGTATTAAAACATCCAGTGGTTATTCATACACATTTGTGTGTAGCAGGTGTTTGGAGTGAATCAGAACAATAACATTATCTGTTATTCACAAATGGCAATTGATTGTCATTTGCAAATGATCCTCAGGGTGCAGATCTTAACATTAACATTTTTCAACTGTGCTATGGAATGATGCTTGGGTTAGAAAAGAGTTTACACAGGAGTCCATTAGTAGAACAACTCATAGGAAACGGAGTGGACCTGCAGTGAGAGGCCATGGTCTCTCTGTTTTATTTGTGCTGCCTCTCACTCCCTCCCTTTTGGCCTCTTTGACTCAAGGTACAGCTTTCCTTTGGGATACTCCAGCTTAGACAGCAATCCATGAACTCCAACTGCTACCCAAAGTCAATTCTTCCCTCAAACCCATGTCATAAAAAACTAACTAGTAATAACTGCAACACTGATTCATTCTCCCAAAATTCACTTCTAAATGCTCATGCTCCCTCCATAGACCAAACTTTCCAGACATTTCTTAACTGGGTTCTGAGTCCCTCCTGCTCTTTGTATCCTGGTGAACATCCTGCTCCCTGGAGACTTCTTTAGTGATGTTGGTCCTTCCTCCTCTTTGGAAATCTCCCAGGGCCTGGCCTGGGCTTATTTCTCCTCTTCTCCTCTTCTCTCTTCTCTTCTCTTCTCTTCTCTTCTCTTCTCTTCTCTTCTCTTCTCTTCTCTTCTCTTCTCTTCTCTTCTCTTCTCTTCTCTTCTCTTCTCTCTTCTCTTCTCTTCTCTTCTCTTCTCTTCTCTTCTCTTCTCTTCTCTTCTCTTCTCTTCTCTTCTTCTTTTTCTTTCTCTGAGTTAACAATGCAGCCAGGTATTCAAGAAACAGAAAATTTTACGTGCTGAGGGGAATGACAGATTGAGCCAGTATGGGATATTGTTTTTGAAATTGGTGGATGACTGAATGTAATACAACAAGCTTTGATTAGAATAAGATCCTTCTGATGTATCTGCTTTCATCAGAATGTGATACATAAACAGGAGACACACATATAAGGAAGTGGGGAGGAAAGTAGGTGAACACATTACTATGTTCTCTCTATATGTGTGTTTGAGCTTTATATATTCTGGATTGACAGAAATATGTATTCTGCAACTCTTCTTCTTCTCTCAGCACTTCTGGGATGCTGGAAGCTTTTAATTTTGTTTTTAGTGTGTTTTTTATATACTTTCCCCCTCTGTGTTGGCCAGAGGATGCTTCTTTCAGGGTTGTGGAGGATCATCAGTATTCCTGGGAATAGATTCACAGGGACATAGCCCACTCATTCCTCATTAGTGCTGCCTGTTGAAATAGGTACGCTCCTGACCGCGAGACAGGAGAGATATATCACTGTCATGTAGCCCGTACGTCCGCATCAGGGCTGCATCTGGTGCAGATTATGAATTGCTCTAATTTTAAAGAAACTCATTTGCTAGCCCTTTATTTTTCAGGTGCACATTACAGATGTGTAAAGCTGGATTATGCCTGGATATTTGCAGTAGGATTTCCTCTCTGCTGTGATTTGCTGAGGCAGAGTAAAAATATTCTCCCCCTTTTTTCTCTTCCCCTCTTCAAGATTCACAGCCCAGATCTCAACTTAAATAGGTACTTAACAGAAACAGTTAATGTTTTAACTGATAATGGGATTTGTTGACCAAAGAGACTATTAAACAAAACGTTTTGCCTGACAACATTTTTAAAATAAAAACACAGTGAATGACAATGTTTAACATGTTTCTGTAATATTTTTGAAAGTTAATTATAAATTGTGGAAAAATAATATATATTCTGCTTTTTAACCTACTAGGGTTGAATCAGAAAGGCAGGGAGAGGACAGAGAAGGGAGGACACTTGTTCTTTCCTCACACATCCCCAATCCATAAGTCATTATTGATTGGGGTAGTCACTGGGAGAGTGCTTTCTGCCTTCTCCACAAATACATGTAGTAAAATCAGGCATCAGTCCTTGAGGGGTTACTAGTGAGAAATAAGAACTGATGTTTGGATTGAGGTTTCTATAAATGGCTGTTTGTCATTACATGATGTGCATTGTTGAAGATTTTGCGTATGCCCCCAGAGGCTGTGAGAATCTGCCTTTTCTTCTAATAGTGAGTGAGCTTTCTAAAGTGGATTATATAAAATATAATATTTCAGGTTAATTTTGACCACAGTGTTTACTTTGTCAGGTTGCAAACTCCTTAAATCCACTCTGAAATGGTTAAACTAGAGCTGTCTGTTGAAGCATTTAGGCTTTCTGAAACAGAATTACTTGAGAAATTGCTTTTAGGAAAAGTCAACAGGAAAGTTTTGCCTTGCACACTGTAGAAATATTTACTTACTGCAGAAGCAGGAAACAAAAGTAACTCCATAGTTCAGATGCTTTTTCTTAGCACCTTCTTTCAGAAGGGCTGGTCCCAGGAAGTCTGTGTGAGCCCCAGCAAAACAGAGTTGTTCTGGTTACGGTGTTATGCAGCCTGCAACGACTTATAGTTCAGCCAGTCACTAAACTAGGGGCTTCAGGTAAAGGCACTGGGACGGCTGAACTTTCTTAGAAGCTTAGAACTATTTTATTTCTTTCCCCTCTCCTCCACTTTTTCCACCCATAAGGGTTAAATGAGTTCCTTACAGAAAATAAAAAAAAAAAAAGGACTTAATAATGAAACTCAGATTTTGACTTTTTCAAATTGTTTCCCTTTTCTTTGGGATGCCTCCTGTACTACATCTGTAACTTCATCAGTCCCAGCTCATGGGCTATGTCGGCACTGTGAATTGGGTAAGAGCTCTGCTTGGACGTGCCTGTTGCCCTGTGTAGTGGTCAGGACTGGTGCTGGCTGCATGGCAGAGACCAGGGCATGTGGTTCTGCATGCCAGGAATGAGTGGTGCAGGCAAATACTGTGTACGTAAACCTCACCCACTGCCTCCTGGCTGTCAGGCAGGCTTTTGTTAGTGCTGACAGCCTGTGCCTTTCATAAGCATCAAATTAATCCCAGCACTGAAATAAATCTTAAATCAAGCCGTGGCTGTTAAAGAATCCACAACATGTTCTTGTTACCTCCTACACATGCCTGTCTCCTGTCTCTGCTGGAAGGTCTCTTTAACCAGCTCTCTGTGAGCAAATCTGTGAGATGGGAAGCGAGCAAATCGAGCAGTCCTCTTTCCCTCTGGTGCCTCAATTGTAGGTTTTAGGTGACAATTTAATTTTAAAGAAAGAAGACACGTATGTTTTTGGCAGTTGTGTAATTAGAGCAGTTCCTTGGCAGATCCACCACTGTTCCTTATGCTTCTTACAATTAGAAGTGTTAGAAATGACAGACAGGTTTTAGCAGAAAGCGGTTTTGCAGGATAGGAGTCAAAGCCCTTGCTGGAGACAGTAAAAGCTCATTAAAAAGATGACTTCAGCTTTATTCCCTGCCTTCAATCTTATCTAGCTTTTGATTTCCAGGCCCCAAACTTGGATGTCCCCTAGGGACTGGCCCAGGGAGCAAGGATAGAAATGGGGAATCTTGTCAATAGGCTTTTATTTGTGGATTGGCGTATTGATCATGCCTATGTGTGGTTCTGTTTTAAGTTTTAATTCTGTTTTTATCACAAATCTTTATGCCTTTACTGTATTGGTAACAAAAATATGAAGACTTCTTAAAAAACACAGAATACATTGAGAAAGGAGAAGGAAAGGCCTTGCATAATTTAAAATTTCTTCTAATTTTTACTATTCTTTATGCAAGGACTTTTCAAGGAGTGAGTGCTGGACAAGGCATCATCTCAACTTCTGTAGGAGTGCAAAGAGGCAATGAGAAAAGCAACAAGGAAGAAAAAAACATTTACTCTAATTCTGAGAAATTACCTGAATTGCAAGAATTATACCTCTGCTTTCAGTCTGCCATGGATTTACCTTCTCCAAAGCCAGGGAGATAAGCACTGACCAGCACCAGCCCACCTTGGAGAATAGTAGACAGTTTGTACTTCAGACACTTGTGACCATGGAAGATCAGGTGCACTGAATATTAATAGTTCCCTGGTGTTCACCCTGGCCTGACTGTTGATGAGGTGCTTTGCTAGCCTGTAATAACCACAGGTAACAAATAACACCTGCAATTCAATCCATTTAATCCTGACACATTCTTCTGGGGAGGCTGAAGGGAAAACAGAGAAGGTTCTTTGTATATAAGTGCTTTCATCCCACCTCAGATTGACAAAACTCCCTTTATTTACACCCAAGCCATGGTTCAGACTACCCCAAACTATTCCTGCTGATCTAACTCCATTGGAAGAATTATGGTATTGAGGATAAAGTTTGGCTACAGATAAGCCAGCTTTCTCTCTGTTGTTCTTGCTTTTCTGCTTTTTCCTTTCCTTTCCTTTTTGTTTTTCTTTTTTTTTTTTTTTTTTTTTAATTGAATTCTATGGTGAGACTGTGTGCCTCTTTGCCTCTTTAATCTTCTACTTTGAATTCTTTTGCAATGTGATAGATTGAGTTTGTATTTCAGGATGTGTCAGTGGGACCATGATAATACATCTTAAGTGCTGAAAGTCTGCATCTTAATTGATTACCAATCATCCTCCTTGGCCCCCGTCCTCTGGTATGAATTTGGCACTGGGGGCCACAGAGAGAAGTGCCTGAGGAGGGGGGAAGGGAGAAGACACTGAAGATTTTAAAAAGGATTTGTGCTAATTCCTCCATGACGTACCTAAGTGATGTTTCTCAGTCAATAGGAGATTAGATTGAAGAGAGGATAGCCACTGTTAATCCTCTTCTATCCGTTCCCACAATGGGTATTAATAGAGGAACAAAACACACACAAACTTGCAGAGGACTTTTTAATTGTTGTTCTTTTTTCTTTTCACTGTGCATCAAGGGGAGCAATGAAGATCAGAGTCTTTTTGGTCTCATTTTTTCCACGACAGTAATAGTCAATGGGGAATTTCACATGAGTGCCTGACTGTGAGACTCTCCGGTTCCCTCTGCAGCTGCAGACCTCTGGGACTAGAGCTGTAACCAAGCCAGGCAGAATGAGACTTTCTCCTTCCAGCAAGGTTGGAGGTACGGGGAAGTGATTTAGGGTCTGTGTTCCCTTTAGGAGACACTATGCAATTCCACTGTGGCATGACCATGAATCTTCTGGGGTTTTTTATAGCACATTTTTGTTAGGAAAAAGCTCTTTTGCATTCACTCAGTATCAGCATGAAGACTAAGGAGACTTTCCAGTCAGACAGAGCCAGGTATGCTGTGAACTACCTCACATCTGGCCTGCTCTCTCATCTATCCCTTTATTAACACGTCTGGCTTATTTATGCATTAGAAAGAAAGGGAAACAGTAATTAATAACTGGTTCCCTCCACATGCACTAGTTGCACCATTATAAGTACTTTCATGGCTTGCTTGAAATTAATTTAAAGAGGTCCTGTATTCCTCCTGTCTTATGCATATTTCCCAGAGTAAAAATATATGCTCTAAAATAGGTCACTGTGCACATCTTTTCTTAGGTAGCAGACTGGCAGTGAAGAGGCCAGTGAAGTGGAGAAAAAGAGGACACTTTCATTCTTCATTCCTCCACCTCCTATTATTTCCCTATTGACAAAAGAAAAAAAAAAACCAAGGGGAAATCCATGAAATATTAATGCAAGATGCAATTCCGATCTTTCAGTAGGCTCTGACTAAATTTGAATATCCTGATTCTTGATGGCAAGTTCCCTACGTTCTGCCAGTATTAACCTTTGAAGAAGACTGAGGTTATGATAGTAAGGACTTCTACAGTTACTTTTATCATAAGGTACTGAAGCGATTCACTAGCACTAGCCTAACCTTGGAATAACCTTCTGAAGCAGTTAGTTGTAAGTTCTGTTCTACATACTGAAAAGCAACACTCTAGAGCATTGAAGAAACTTTCCCAAAGTTGTTTGTAGACTCTGGCCAAGGCACAGGTCTTTAGGGTCCACAACTGGTGCTTTAAGCACAGAGCCACCCTACTTAAGACAGCTCACCACCAGGCAAAGCAACAAGTGGGACTTAATTCCTCATTTTCAGTCAGCACAACAGCAGTGGAGAGTCTCTGCTTCTGTTGCTTTTGGCCAAACCTGTTACCTGCAGGGAAATAATCCATTTACTGCTTCTGTCTGACATGTCATCTAACATGCACTGCTCAGACGTCTATAACACAGGTGACCAGAAATAGAATCTGATTTAAATATATAATTGTCCTATTTCTTTCAAGATTCTGGAAAAATATTCCCTATGACACATAGAAACTTTAAGCAGGTTTCATAGGCACCACCTATCATTTTTAAGCAGATGATTGATAAGGCCTGGTATTAACTTTATCCATGGTGCCTCTTCTTCCCCACTCAAATATGTACTTACCCTTTACCCTAGTATCTGACTTTGATGATCTTTCTGTCAGTCTCCAGACTAGCCTGTCCAACACAATCAAAGCAGGGACATGCCATTCTTCCAGCAGAGTGTGTGAAGGGTAGAGTGGCTCAGGGATTGTTATAGCCCACTAATCCTAGCCCTCCTCTGTTCCTGCTCTCTAGCAGGGGCTGTGAGGTAGGAAGGGTGCATGATAACCTCAACATCCCTACCTCTGCATGCTGGGCTTTAGCTGCTCCTTTAATTGCATGTGACCTTGGCTGAACTCAGTGGGTAGCTCAAGAAAATAATAAAAATCCCCCCCATTCTCCAAACTACAGTGTTTTAATTTATTTTCTTCCCTGGAACATCTGCATGGGTCACAGTTGACCAATTCTTCATCATGAAAATACCGGCCAAGCCTTGAAAAGCAAGTCTTTTTTATTGTAGGCAATGGTGTGCTTTCAGAGACTATGCAGTTAAGGCATGTTCGCGATAAAAGAAGTGGAAAACAGCACATCCAATACTACCCTGATTGAAACAAAACCCAGGCCCAGTCTTTCACCTTCTCTGGCACGTCACCTTGAAGGAGCTTGTGCCACCCAAAGCAGCTATCCCAAAATCCCAGAAGCCTTGTAAAAAACAGCAGAACAAACTTGCTGTAATTATTTGGGTTTCTTCTAGCATCTATGCTCAACTTTCTTTCACTTTTTACCTTTTTCAAAAATTTTATAGCCTCCTTTTTTAACCAAATATAGTTACCACTTTGCTCCAAAGAGCTCAGATATAATTCCTTTCAGGTGCAGCCTTAGTGAACAATAAATTTAACTCTAGTCACCCATAACACACTTAACTGATTTAAACTCCCTCTTCCCTTTATTCAGGGGCTACTCAAGGAAAAAATCTCCCCCATATTCCCCCTCCCCCAAACCAAGGTCTCTTTCACACTGATTGATTCACCATTGCCTCTTACATCCCAGCTGGAGCTGAAAAGCTCCACCTGCTGCTATTACTCAGCAGTAATTGCACTGCAGTTTCATGCAGGCTTCAATCATTCATCATCTGGATGACTCAATAAGGCAGACCTGCATTGATGAAAGGCCTTAGAGCCTTTGTCTCTCCTGCTCATGCAATAGCCACCTTTTGGATAAACGCTGATGTGTGTTGAAAGGGGGCAGGGGAGAATGTGTTTTATGATTAATAACTCACTTGCCAAAATTTCTCCTTTCCTCTGCTACACATTCTCAGGCTAAGAACCAATCCAGTAATCCTCGCAGCTGTATATTATTCCCTGAATATTTTCTGTGAGCGATGCTCCCTGTGTAGCCCATCTCAGACAGTTCCCTGCGAGCATTAAAAATAAAAGCTGCGTGCCAAATGGACCATGTGTTTGCTGTGTAGAATGCAGTCTGCAAACTCAGACTTCAGTGCCTTCCAGGAGGCCCAAAACCTCTGGATCCTTTGCATCTGTCTGCTCCTGGATAGGCAGGTTGAGATCCTTAGGCTGGGCTTGAGATCTGGGCATGGCTGCACTCATGCCCAAGCTTCAGACTGATGTACTGAAACTCATTGTCAGCTGCAGCTCTATGACTGGCCAGGCACACATGCAAGTCCCCTCCTTCACCTCCTTGTTTGTCTAAAACCAGGCAAAGGACCAGACATCACCTGGCACTAATTACCCTTGGGGGCAAACAAGAGGGCAGGAGAGAGCTGGAGATGAAATGTTTCTCTCCAAAGCCATTTCCCCTGCTGCTGTGGGAATGACTGTGCACATGTGGTGCGAAGGAATTCACAGAAACGTTGATTGGTTATTGGGGTGTTATTTCTATTCCTGTGCTGGGCAAATATAACTCTGTGATGAAGGTCTCCAGAGAGCTCAAAATCAACTTTTCATAACCATTATGTGATATTCTCTTGCAGCTGTCTGGCAGAACATTTCTGCTAACTAAATGACCAGAATATATCTGGAAAGCCAGCAGCGCATATACCTGCGGGGTCATACAGTATTTATTTACCACTTGCAGGGTTTTTTTCATTTTGTTGTGGAATATAATTTATCTATCTTAGGGAAGGTGCAACAACCTTGTCAGAAGACAATCCCAGAGCAAGAAACAAAGCTCTGCTCCTTGCACTGCCATAAGCTCTGTCTGGAGCATCCCATCATCTTCTCCAGTGCCTCAGCTCACCCTGACCCTGGACAACAGTGGCTTTTCTTACTGCTGAGAGGCGGTGAGGGTGAGTGCATTGGTGGCTGAGGTGTGTCATATAGTACAATGGAATTGCTGAACAAGCATTTCTACTTCACTTCTGTGGTCTTTCTTTGATCTTCCTTGTGCAGGTTGCAGAACTTAGGAGTATGTATTTTTAGACATCTACAGCTACATACATATGTATCTAAAAGAGTCTCTATATATGCGTATACAGATCTATATATAGTCCCATACTGATAATCATTATCAGTATAAGGGGGCAAGTTACAAATCTGAAATACAGCAGACATGCATACTTGTGCCAGTGGGATTGCATCAAAGCTGGCTAAGAATATAAACAGATTTATTTTTCACCCCAAGTGTCAACACTTTGAAAATTCAGGCTATTTGGCTACTGATATAAAGAAAAAGATGATAGTTGGCATATCTTTCAGATCGGGAAAGCTGAAGGATTTTTTCTCCTTTCAAAATTAAAAATGTGATTGAAAACATGATGGATTTGATCTCCTTTGATTGGGAAACACTGTTCTCTCCTAACTACTTCTGTACCAGGCTTTCTGACATTTTCAGAAGCTATTTGGACTGGAGTGTTAAATGTCTTGCACCTTAAATGTGCCTAAAGATGCAGAGAAGTGCACATAGTTTTGAAAAATGAAACTAAATTTTATTATGCAGTGATAGATACCAAAACATCTTTACAAACTTGGCCCATTATTCCTCTGTAGGTAAGGGTCACAAATGTTAGAGTAATCAATGATTCAATATATCTGCAGTTATTGGAGCACACAATTGCTTGATTTTATCTACTCCATAACTCCTCAGAGACCTGGATCCGATTTACAGAGAGATGAAAAAAAACCATCCTCTAGTTTACCAATTTTATGCACTTTAATTGCTAAATCAAATAATTAAGTAGAAATGTAATATAAAATAAATATTAACCCAATTTATTTTAATTTACTTTGATATAAACAAAACCAATTAATCTAATTATCAGGTTAATCAAACCATTACAAATGAATCAACCACCTTATGAGCTGTATCTAACAGTGGAAGACAGTAGTTAGCTGGCAGCCATAAGTGCAAAGCAGCATTATCAGCACTAGCTGAAACATCTTATTCCACCTGAATGTCAGCTGCAGCAAGTTGCCAGTCTCTCCCAGATCAAAGGTGATACCAGTGTTCATTAAGATAGTCTGTTGAAATTTCAGGTGGTCTGGTGGTAGCCAGTATCTCTGCTTTGACAAAAGAGGTCACATAAAAATGTCCTGGCGTGTGTCAAAATGACACAGCTTGTTACATGCAAAATTCACATCGAAATGTACAGAGAAATACTTTCAGGATTAATCATATAACATTCCTGATTTGAAATTTCATGCATGTATCATTCTGGAAAATGGCTATTTAGTTTAAGGGTGCCATAGGTGTTCAGAGTCTACTAGAAAGCTGTCATTAGTTAAGAAAACCCTTGGATTCTTTGCACATACACACAGAGCAAGGATTATCAAGTATCAGAAGTCCTCTTTTATTGAGACTGATGTTAGAGCCATCTGTCATGGTTTCAGCTGGGATAGAGTAAACTTTCTCAGTAGCATCTGGTGTAGTGCTATGTTTTGGATTTGAGATGAGAAACAGTGATGATAGTGCAATAATGTTTCTGGTTATTGCTAAATAGTGAAAGCCTCTTCTGCTCCTCTCAATGCCCCACCAATGAGGTCTTGGAGTCACAAGAAGTTGGGAGGGGACATATCTGGGACAGCTGACCCCAACTGACCAAAGGGATATTCCATGCCATATGATGTCATGTTCAGCTATAAAGCTTGGGGAAGAAGAAGGATTGCGGACAATGTTGGAGTCATGGTGTTTGTCTTCCCAAGTAATTGTCATGTGTGATGAACCCCTACTTTCCTGGAGATCATACAATCATAGAATCTTCTAGGTTGGAAGGGATCTTCAAGATCGTCTTGTCCAACCATCAACCTAACTCTGACAAAAATAAACACCCACACAACAAACAAAATGCAACACCATCATTAAACCATGTCTCCCAGCACCACATCAGCCTGTCTTCTGAACACCTCCAGGGATGGTGCCTCAACCACCTCCNNCCAATGCCTGACAACCCTTTCAGTAAAAAAATATTTCCTAATATTGAACCTGAACCTCCCCTGGTGCAACTTGAAGCCATTACCCCTTGTCCTATCATCTGTGACTTGGGAGAAGAGACCAACCCCCGCCTCTCTACGGCCTCCTTTCAGGTAGTTGTAGAGAGCAATAAGGTCTCCCCTCAGCTTCCTTTTCTCTAGACTGAATAACCCTAGTTCCCTCAGCATCTCCTCATAAGGCGTGTGCTCTAGACCCCTCACCAGCTTCGTTGCCCTTTTCTGGACCTGCTCCAGCACCTCAATATCTTTTTTGTGGTAAGGGGCCCAAGACTGGACACAGTACTCGAGGTGGGGTCTCACCAATGCCAAGTACAGGGGGAAAATCATCTCTTGGGTCCTACTTACCATGCTGTTCCTGATACAGGCCAGGATGCTGTTGGCCTTCTTGGCCACCTGGGCACACTGCTGGCTCATGCTCAGCCTGCTGTCAACCAACACCCCCAGGTCCTTTACTGTCAGGCGGCTCTCCAGCCACTCTGCCCCCAGCCTGTAGCGCTGCTTGGGGTTGTTGTGACCCAAGTGCAGGACCAGGCACTTGGCCTTATTGAACCTCATTCTTATGGTCTCAGCCCATCCAGCCAGCCTGTCCAGATCTCTCTGCAAAGCCTTTCTACCCTCCAGCAGGTTGACACTGCCACCCAACCTAGTATCGTCTGCGAACTTACTGAGGGTGCATTTGATCCCCTCATCCAGATAATGATAAAGATGTTAAAGAGAACTGGTCCCAGTACCAAGCCCTGTGGGACACCACTCATGACCAGACGCCAACTAGATTTAACTCCATTTATCACCACTCTCTGGGCCTGGCGCTCCAGCCAGTTTTTAACCCAGTGGAGAGTATTCCCATCTGAGCCATGGGCAGCCAGTTTCTCCAGGAGAATACTGTGTGAGACTGTATCAAAGGCTTTACTAAAGTCCAGGTAAACAGCATCTGCAGCCTTTCCTTTATCCACCAATCAAGTCACTTTGTCATAGAAGGACATTGGGTTTGTCAAGCAGGACCTGCCTCTCGTGAATCTGTGCTGGCTGGGCCTGGTCACCTGGTCATCCTTCATGTGCTGCATGATGGCACTCAGGATGATTTGTTCCATGACCTTCCCAGGCACCGAGGTCAGACTGACAGGCCTGTAGTTCCCCGGATCATCCTTCCGACCCTTCTTGTGGATGGGCATCACATTTGCTTGACACCAGTCAGTTGGGACCTCTCCAGTTTGCCAGGACTGCTGGTAAATGATGGAGAGTGGCTCCTCAAGCACTTCCGCCAGCTCTCTCGTACCCTTGGGTGGATCTCATCTGGTCCCATAGACTTGTTTGCGTCTAGGTGTTGGAGCACATCCCTCACCACCTCCCTCTGGATTACAGGTACTTTGTTCTGCTCCCCACCCCTGTCTGCTAGTTCAGGGGTCTGGAAACTTAGGGAACCCCCTACTCTACTACTAAAGACTGAAGAAAAGAAGGCATTCAGGACTTCAGCCTTCTCCTCATCCTTTGCCACTACGTTACCTTCCTTATCCAATAGAGGATGGAGGTTCCCTCAAGTCCTCTTCTTGCTATTAATATACTTATAGAAGTTCTTTTTATTGTTTTAAACATCCAATGCCGGGTTGAGTTGTAGCTGGGCTTTGGCCTTTCTAATCTTTTCCCTACATAACTTTACTACACCTTTGTAAAGTAATAACTTTACTACACCTTCCTGAGTGGCCTGCCCCTTTTTTTGAAGGCCATAAACTCTCCTTTTTTTCCCTAAGCTGTGACCCTTTCTCTTTGTTCAGACAGGCTGGCCTTTTTCCCTGACGGCTTGCTTTACAGCACACAGGGATGGTCTGCCCCTGGGCTTTTAAGACTTCCTCCTTGAAAAACACCCAACCTTCCTGAACATCTTTGCCCTTTAGAGCTGCCTCCCATGGGACTTTTCCAAACAGTCATCTGAATGAGGTGGCTGAACACCTGCATGCTGATGGGAAGTTGTGAATGAAGTCTTGTGTGTGGGGCTTCTGTTTTACTTGTTAACTGTCTTTATCTCAACCTATGTGTTCTCTCCCTTTTACTCTTCTGATTCTCTCCTCAATCCTAACCAAGGGTACCAAGCGAGCAGCTTCATGGTCCTAGTTGCCAGCTGGGGTTAAACCACAACACCATCCTTCTAAAAATAGTGTCACAAGAAGACAGCCCCCAAATCATCTTCTGTTTAGCAAGTATGGTTTCTGTGACTTTCCTCAGAGAGTTTCGGGAAACTAGCATGTTTTTCATAGAATTAATTAGGCATTTCTTTGAACTACATGTTTAATATTGGTAACTTTCCTTAAGCAGATTAACCAGACATCAGGTCTGATGATCCTGTGTATTGTAGCACATCTGCCCACCTTTTGTGGCTGCCTGAGAAGGCAGAGGAAACACAGACTTCTTTAAGAGATGGTAGTTATTTGATGGCAGCATCAGGCACACACAGTTTCAGTGCTAAGGGAACAGAAAGTATTTTTTTGTTGTTTTCAGAAGGGATAGTGTGGCTTATCCCACTTCCTCATAACTCCTGCTCACCAGTCTCTTGGCAAATTAAAATGGGATGCTTCTAAATTCATCAGCACAGCTCGGTAAAACCTGCCCCTCCATGTAAAATACAATCCCGTAAGATCATAAAGGAAACAAAAATCCATCCCATCAGACAGAATTTATAGATGTTTGAATATTTAAAATCATGGCTCAATGGATAGGTACCATTTATGCCATCCTGCAAAAGGCCCAGCTCAAAAATCACTTGTAAGTGCAAAGCTAGCAAAATGCTGGTGCTAAAGACAGTAATTCCTTCAGCTCTACACAGCTGTTGCTAATCTGGAGAGACCCAAAGAACTGCTTCTTGACAATTTAGTGCTTGTATCCAGCTACTTTTTGACTCAGGAAAATTTAAGAGAAAATATTGCCTTTTGTCATCACATTTCATCATGGGGGTTTCCCTATACACACGTTGCTTTTTAAAGCAAAGTTCCGTAGGCACAGATCTGCCTCTGCCTTCCATCACAGCCTCCAGAACAAAAAGGCCTGATCCAAGGCAGATCTCCTTACTCTAACAAGATTAAAGTATTAAATATTTTAAATTAATTAATTAATTAATTAATTAATAATATTAATTACAATTAAAATTAAAAACTGATAATAAAAGTACTAATTAATAAGTAACTAAGGTTTTATGGTAAAGGGACAGAATTTGTGAAAATTTCTGCAACTGCTGCAATCACAGCAAAAGGTTCTTCTCCTCATTATAATATCAGGGACCCACTGGGTTGAACTGTATTACATAGAGCCCTCCCTGCCCTTCCCCCATGAAAGAGAAATATAGAATCATAGAATGATTTGGGTTGGAAGGGACCTTAAAGATCATCTAGTTCCAACCCCCCTGCCATGGGCAGGGACATCTCCCACTAGACAGGATGGGAAGACCAACTGGGTTCTATTGCATTACATAGAGCCCTCCCTGCCCTTCCACCCTGGAAGATAAATATGACTCATTACAGAACAGCTGATTCATGTGAAAGGCTACCATTGTCCCTCCTGTACCACTTGATGAAACTGTGGTACTTTAAGAATATTCAGAAAAATATTCAGAAGCACGCTTATTAGCACAGGAAATGCCACTGCTGGGAACAGGCTCAGAGAGCTTGCAGATGGCTCAGGCTGCAGGTGATCACAGTAAACAAAAAGTAGTGGCCTTCTCCAATAAAAAGCACTATGGACTGCAGTGGTGGTCTCCATGGAGTTTTCTTCAGCATTGTCTCCAGCTGGTTCTTCTGTTCCTGGCTGCTCTTGACACCACAGTATCTTGAGGTTATGACTTTCCTGTCGGGTGAAATCTTCCCAGCCTGATTGTGAGGCTCGTCAGGTTCCTCCTGCTTCCTCCTACCCTGGAAATGTTTGCTCATCAAGAGAAAATACCTTCCTAGATGCATTAAAGCTCCTGATTGACAGGCTGAGCAGAAAGTGTAACTTGTGTTCACTTGTGTAAGTGAAGTTGACAGGAATAAACTAACAGTCTGATTTTTTTGCTTTGCAACTATGTTAAAAGATAAATTGATCTGGGTTCTCCATTGTTTTAGCTGTGCAAGAAGGACTTCCCTGTTTTCCCACAGTATGCAGTCAGAGGACATAGAATGAGGTTCCACTAGATAAAAGATACATATGTGGAAGTGATTGTTCCCATGTACTCAGCACTGGTGAGGCCACACCTTGAGTATTGTGTCCCGTTCTGGGCAACTCAATAGAAGAGAGACGTTGAGGTGCTGGAGTGAGTACAGAGGAAGGCAATGAAGCTGGTGAAGGGCCTGGAGCATAAATTTTATGAAGAGCAGTTGAAGGACCTGGGACTGTTTAGTTTGAGGAAGAGGAGGCTGAGGGGAGACCTCATCACTCTCTACAACTACTTGAAAGGACACCATAGAGAGGCTGGTGCTGGTCTCTTCTCACAGGTTAGTGACAGAACGAGAAGGAATGGCTTCAAGCTCCAACAGTGTAGGTTTAGACTGAACATTAGGGAAGAATTTTTCACAAAAAAGAGTGGTCAGGCATTGGAATAGGATGCCCAGGGAAGTGGTTGAGTCACCATCCCTGGACATGTTTAAGAGTTGTTTAGATGTGGTGTTGGGGAATATGATGTAGGGGAGAACTTTGTAGAGTAGGGTTGATGGTTGGACTCGATGATCCCAAGGGTCTTTTCCAACTTAAATGGTTCTATGATTCTAATTTATGATTAGTTTGAAACCTCTATCTGCAGCCTAAGATTTGCTTCAACTTTAAGACAAGAAAGGATATGTAGTGATTAAATGCCAGGAGCAGCATTCCAAGACTCCAGGGTCCTACACTCATCTATACTGAATTACTTTAATTTAGGGTATATCCTTTAGCCTCCCAAAACATTTCTCTCCTTCTGTGTCCCCTTTCCCAGTAAAACCGCTCCCTTTCTGCTACCATCACCTGAATTACTTATACCTTCCTCTGATGGCCACTCTTAAAAATATATTAAAGACTGGAAAGAGACCAGAAAAAGGAAAAAGAAAATCCTGATGACAAGGTCTGGACAAATTGCATTACTGAAAAATCTCACACTCTGAACATCTAACCAAATATCACTCTGGAAGCCCTTCTAAGTGATTAATCTTAGCCTCACAGGATTTAAAGGCCAAAAAATACTGTTCTGTGTGGCACCACCTCTGCAGAGTCCAGAGGCCACCTAAAAATGTAGGTGAAAGCTATGCTACTTCTGCAACTACATGGGTGTAGGCAAAGCATATGTGTGAAGGCAAAGGGAAAGGAGTTGAGTTCCTACCTGCATAGAGGTAGTAGCAGGGGAATATCTATCTGGAGGGAGTGCATCACATGCAGGAGCTACTGCACTGAGGGTCTAGTGGGCCTGTCTCACAGACTCATCCCATTCTTACACCAACACAGTTGGTTCTGCCTCTGTTCCTTCCCTGGATTTACCTAGCTTTGGAACATTCCTTGGAGACAGAGTAACATGACTGATGTGTGACCTTGACACCTGGAGGCGTGTAGAAGTAGTGGAGAGGCATGGTCATGTTCCAGTGCCTCAGTGGGAGGTGGACAGATGAAGAGAGCGATAGGAGTGATGTTCTCTCAATCTGCCTATGAATTGGGATGGAGAACGCAGGGAACCATGTGTATCTTTACCTAGTGGGCTACCCAAAAAGGCTCCTAAACACCTTGACCAGTTCTTGTTGGACACAAAAACAACAGTTGCCTAAGGCGGGCGAGAAGATAATCTGAAAAAAGGATTTGGCTATGATGTGCTACAAGAAATTTGTGGTCCTTTTTTAATTCCCCCTGGCTGCACGTGAAAAAGTGTGTATTTCTAAAAAATTCTGTCTGCTTCACACAGTTTTTTTAGAATATTTTTTTTTCTTTTTAGTTTATAAATAAGCCTCACTTCCAAGTTACCCAAATGCCCCTGATTCTGGGTGGAGAATGGAGAGCTGGAACACTTATCCAGGCACTGCCAATTCTCTGTGTGTGTATAACCCCAGACAGGGAGGATAAAAATTATGTGTGAGGTCATGCAGAGAAACTGTGCAATGAAACAAAGGACAATCCTGACTAAAGAGAAGAAAGGGAGGAAAGAATAAGTGCGGAGTGGTGGATCATGCTCAGGTTATGGGATAGGGCAGATCACTGCACTCCTCCAGAGCCCTTTGCACAGGCAGCATCTCTAAGCGATACTCCGAATGCTTCTCCTGTTATCAACACATTGATTTCCACTTGACAAGGAAAACAGGCATCAGAGTTTAAATGAAATGGAGTTCTGCCATTTCCATGGAAATCTCCCATGCCTATCAGATTAATGGAGGGCACGTTGCACTTTGCATAAAAGTAAACAAATAAGACTGCTGCAAAGGCAATGGGTTACCTTTTCCATTCAGACTAAAAATTCCATATGATCTCATCATAGTCTCTCTTATTCCATGCTCTCTCCTTCAGCAGACAGACGCCCTGTCCTACATGGAGCATTTATTTCAATTGAGTGGACCCCATGGTGTCTTACTTCTGGATAAGCAGCATAAAATACATGACCGACAAATTACAGGACTAATAGCTTAATCCTTGATAACAAACTATATGTTCCTTTGATATATCCAGTTTTTCTATACCAGTTTTTGGATTTTCCTATGATCCAGAACTGATCTTCTCTTCTAGTTATAAGCACCTTGTGTGGCTCAGTTATGATAATATTTTGACACTACGTGTCCCATCATTCCAGCCTCCCAAGGAAATCAGTCTACTCCTGAAGATTAAACCTTTGGATGCAAAAAAGGAGCAATCAAATATCATCTTAGCCTGTAGTTCCCATTGCAGATTATCAGTGGAAATGGAAAGATTGTTCTCCACTGAGCCGCACAGGCAAGGGCAGCTTCGGGTTTATTTTTCTTGTTTGCATCAGCACCAGCTATCTAGCCTAACAAAACAACAGGCTGTTCATCAGGCTCTAACAGACCAAATGATAGCAATTTATTAATGCCCAAGCACTTGAAAGAGTTTGCATAAATATTAGTGTAACACAAGTTTACCACAGCATGAGTTATTTCCTACCTCAAGCACCAAGACAACATATAGCATGCATTAGCCTGCCTGGAGCTCTGTGTTACCACAACTGGACCACTTCCAACCCTGAAATGGCTGGGATATGTCTATGTTCCACATATTGTACAATCCACATATTGTACAATCCACAGATTGTACAGGGTAGGAATTCTCAGCAAAGATCTAAAGCTGCATCTGCCTCAAGTTCGTCCTTCCAGCCATACAGCAAAATTTCATTTCCCACAAACAGAATCCTGTATTTGCTCTGGCAGTGACAACAGTCTTTGGATGTTCTTCCTTGCTTCCTTCTGGCCTGGAACATAAGCGAGGATTGTTTTTGTGGTCTTAGGCTCAATTCAAAGTCACAGAAGAGGAAAAATGCAGATTTACTCCTTTTTAAACTTATGCACATAAGGGAGCTACAAACCTACTTGTTTTTTTCCCAGCTCTTTTTATCATTTAAGCAGTATCAAGTTGGCTTGCAACCAAACACTGTGATTTTACCACTATGGTCATAGATTTCAGCAAATTTGTTTTCCTCAGACAAAGAGAGACAGGCTAATAAATGTAGATGAAAGATAAAATGCAGCAGAAAGTGAAGGGATAGGAAAAAAGAATGAGTGCTCTTGTCAGGGTGTGGTGATGAATGGGTAGCTATTATTTTCAGTCTCAGACATGAACTGGGAATTGTCTTTGAACAAGATGAAGCTGCAGGTCAAGGTCAATACCTGAGTCAGGATTATAATTCAATGTCTGGATCATGTTTCTTCCTCAGTCTTCACAGCTGACCCCCCAAGAAGCAGGGGCAGTATGGCAACACTAAATATTAATATTTCATCTTAGATACTAGGACTGTTTTTTAAGTGACTACTAATCTACTAAAACTGCAAGCCACAAAGCAAGGCTACATCCTGATGAGCTTAGAGGATGGTGCCCAACTATTCACCAAGGATTTACAGGGCTGTATCCCTAAAGTAGATGCCCTAAGCATGTGTTACAGCTGGAAAAGAGAGAAAGCTAAAACCAACGACAGCAAAAGACTATGTTGTTTGCAACTTTTAACCATTACATAGACACAAAGGTTGAGGGACTATTGCTGTAAGGTCGAATAAAAAAAACCAAGCTTATGGTTCAGCTTTTTAACACACTGACAACTCAGACTAAGATTTGCATGGTAACTTTCAGCCACAGAGCTCAAACTTTTATCCTGAAACAAAATATTTTAAAAAAGCCAAGAAAACACTAGACAGAAAATAAATAAAAACTAAGATGAGCCATCCTCTTTTCTCTCCCAATTTACCCTGTTTTGTGCATTTTGTCACACTGGAAAAAAAAACATTGGTTATTTTACAGTTCTCTACAGCTTAAGTTGATGTCACTAAAGTGCTCAGCAAGCAACAAACTGTCCTTAGCATATTTAAAGACTTTCTTAGAGTGCCATGGTAGTAATCCACAGTCCTAAATCCATCTCAATTTCAGCTGACTTGGTGATATCACATGATACACATATATCATCATGTGTACATGATATCACAAATCTACATGATATCACAAAAATTATCTGGACCTGTATCCATGAAAAAAAATAGAGTATCACTTGCAAGCTTTCACCTTCTGTTTAAAACAGTTTGAAAAAAATGAAGGGCATTGAAGATCCGCCTATGTTTGCACTGGGGAGACAGCAGTCAAGCTGCTCAAAGTTTTGAGGTCTGTAGCAAATTTTCAGAAGAGCAAAAGAAATGTGTGTGTATTTGTGAAATGAGAAAAAGACTAAATGAAAGCCTAATAAACTCCCAAAGGGAACAGGATGCTGATGGCATTTTGAAAGACTGTATGTGTGTGAGAGAGAAATTAGTACATCATCTTGGAATCCTTAATTACTGGCATCTTAATTACACAACAAAGGTATCCTCTTCTAATGAAAGAAATGAACAAATATCAGAAGTGTTGTTCCATTTAATCCAGAGAATGCATGCTGAGATCCAGAGTTGTGTGTGTTAAGTCTGGAAGAACTCCAAAGAAGTCAAGGGAGTTACTCAGTCTTCAGCATATGAGGGCGGAGTTGCAATGCAGTAAGGAAGCCCAAAATGTACTCTCTGATCTCTCTCTTGGGAGGAGGGAGGCTATGAGATTGGTTCTCTTTGGTGTCTGCACATGACTAATGTGCAGTTTAGCTAACGAGGTTCCCTTGGTTGGATTGTTGGCCCCTTCCTGATGGGGTATTGAGTGAGAGGCCTTTGTTTCCATGTCATTCCATACAGAGATTGTTACTCTTCTGCTAATTTGGAACCAGAAGTAATTAAGGGGATGGGATCAATTCAGTGTTCAGTTAGTAACATACATAAATCAAGAAAGTGAATGTTTCACTCAGACACAAATTAGGCTGCTGTTGCCTACACAAGTCTGGCTATATTCAACCTGCTCACCAGGGTGCAGAACACAGACTTGGTCTTCCATAGGGAAGAAACAGGATTTGTTCTTTAAATAAATGTCAGATACACTGGAAAAACAGCTTTCCTGACCCTTAGAATTTAAGTCTGAGTGCTTCTTCCTTGGATAATTTCTCCTTATTTTTTTGAAACTGAAAGGCCTATTTTCCTCATGTACAAGCCTGTAAGAAAAAATTTTGTTAACGTAGGTGTTCTTTAGGTACAAAGTACTTCAGGTATAAGGGACAAAGTAGATATACAAAGGTATAGAGCTTGTTTGTTTTAAGGTTTGGGGTTTTAGTTTTGGGTAAAGAAAAGGGACAAATAAAGCACTATCCTGCTCTGAACCCCTCTTCCCTGCTTGCCATATATTCAGGCTGTTGCAGACCACTTTTTGGTGCTAGATGGGTGAGTTCAAGTGTTCAGATCACTGAATTCCAAATTTCAGCATCATTTTTGGGATGCAAAATAATTCATGGACACGTAAGCAGTGCTTCTTGGGGTCCATATGCCAACTTGCTAATTCACAGAAGCATAGAATTACTTAGGATGGAAAGGATCTTTAAGATCATCAAGTTCAACCATAAACCTAACACTGTCAAGTCCACCACTAAACCGAGTCCCTCCAGTCTGCATCTGCACATCTTTTAAATACCTCAAGTGGCGACTCAATCACTTCCCTGGGCAGCCTGTTCCAATCCATGACAATCCTTTCAATGAAGAATTTTTTCCTAATATCCAATCTAAACTTCCCCTGACACAACTTGAGGATGTTTCTTCTTGTCTCCTGTCACCTGTTACTTGGGAGAAGAAAGCAACCTACCTCTCACTACAGCCTCCTCCTGGAGAGTTGTAGAGTGGTAAGGTCTCCCCTGAGCCTCTTTTCCTTCAGACTAAACAAGCCCAGTTCCCTTAGCAGGTCCTCATAAGACTTGTGCTCTAGACCCTTCAACAGCTTCTTTGGTCTTTGGAGACACTCCAACAGTGTCAAGTATGGGGGGATGATCACTTCCATAGTCCTGCTGGTCACACTATCTCTGATACAAATTGGCCTTCTTGGCCACCTGGGCACACTGCCAGCTCATATCCAGCTGACTGTCAATGAGCATCCTCAGGTCCATTTCTGGTGGGCTGCTTTCCAGCCACTCTTCCCCAAGCCTGTAGCATTGAATGGGGTTATTGCAATTGGAGTGCAAGACCCAGCATTTGGCCTCGTTGAATGTCATACAGTTGGCCTCAGCCCATTGATCCAGCCTGTCCAGATCCCTCTGTGAACATTTGTTATCCTCAAGCAGATCAGCACTCCTGCCCAACTTACTGTATTCCTTTAAAGCAGCTTTTTCCCATTCCAAAGTGAATTAAAATTTCAATGGACTATTCCTTTGACTATAACTACATGCATAGTTCTCAATTAATGCGATGTTTGCTTGTTTCATAGTCTTCTGTGACCTTCAGGCGTTGGAGTCAGAGCCTGAAAAGGCCACAGCCTATTACTTGCTGACTTGGTGGGACTAGGACACTTTATTCTGGCTATAGGAGATGGAAATCACTGTGAAGGAGAATAGAGCCTAGGACTATTAGAGTAACTGTAGGAATGGCCAAGAATAACAGGGTTCAGATGAGAAGTTCAACTATTATTTAAACATGTTAATAAAACAAAACCCCAGGAAAGGGGTGAACTATCTTTTACAGTCTCTGCAGTTTCTAGCAGAAGTAGGATAAGGCTGCCATTTTCCTGGGTACTACTCATAAGCAAGCCTTTTCTGAAGTTTTCATCATGTACAGAGTGAACAGAGTAAAACAGACATTTCTGTACTTTAGAGAAGTACTTGGGCAAATATTCCCTCATTTCCTTTAGATCTGACTGCTTAGAATTCATACAGCATGGGATGGCTGGATTTCATCAAAGTTTTCTTTTCCTTAAGGGTTTGTTCCTCCCCTAATGCGCTCTTGTGACTCCCACTGACACTAAGGGGGAGTAATGCATGCCTAGAGGACAGCTCTGTTCTCCCTCAGTGAGCAAGGAGAGAGTGGGTTTATCAGGGAGCAATGGGAAACGAACAGAAGGAAAAGCAAGGCTTTGAAAGCAGTCTAATTATAGTCTGGTGTGTTAACCGCTTCACCAGCCAGTGTGCAGTACTGAGCACTTGGCACAGAAGACTTTTGTTTTTCTGGATTAGAGGGGAGCACTCGAAAGAGTGGTCAACGAGTGGGGAAAAGAGGAAAGAGAAAGGCTCACCTAACTGGTAAAATGTAGATGTGGCTGCTGAATGGGTTCCAACGATGCATTAGCACCAATGGGACTGAAACTGCAGCTCTTTCTGTGGGTCTTGACTTTCACTGGCAGTGGTCTTGATTTCCATTAGACTGAGCAAGCACAGAAGTACAAGAGTGTCCATAAAGAACCCAAAGAAGCAGGTCCCATAGGTGGTAAGTGTTACAGTACAGGGAAGGTCTTTGCCTTTCTCCACAGGTGTCTTAAACAGGAGTTTAATGTTAACCCCAGAGACACACTAGCTCCTACTCAACAATAGGTTTTTGTTATAAGGATCCCTATTCAGTCTTCTTGGGCAGCTCATTGGGAGGAGGCAGAGCACTGTATATTAAAACTGAAGAGTGAGATTACACAGCACAAAGCATAGCTGTGAAATGTACCCAAATGTTCACACACGTGCTTACAGTACTTAACAGTGATCTATTCTTCCAGGTCATGCCTGAGTAGTGGAGACAGCTGTGTTGTGTCCACTTCCAGAAGGCCTCTTTCCCAAAAAATTATATTGTAGACACAACCCCCACATGACAGAGTGCAGTCAGAAAACTGCAGATATGTGTCTTTTCTTGCATTTAAGCAAATAAATCATTCTCCCCCTCATCCCTTTCTGTATGATTTTATAACCAATTTCAGCTTGACTAAAATGCACATTAGTTCAAAGAATAGCAGTTTAAAAACATCATCTTAAAATAGATTTAATTTTCACTTCAGTCCTGCTGCCAGACCTTCTTACTGTTTTCCGCCTCAGAGTCTCAGTCAGACCTGGCCATCTCTTTGTTGATCTGTTTAATCTTGTCACTACCAGACACAAAGTGACCTTACATGAGGTTGTCCCGTTTACCCGGGGGAGGACAGTTCACTCCACGCAGAAAGGACCCAAAACTAGCCATCAAGGAAGAAAAAGGTAAGGGAGACATTTATAAGATTGCATCTACCAGTCAGCAAAATCCCCTGCTTACAATGACCCAGGAGGAAAAAAAAACAAACTCCTAAATCTGATGATGTGGCTGTTTGCCTCTTTGGCCATAAGCCCAGTGAGAACTTTAAATGGTGCATGAATTTCAACTGTGGAGGCAGAAGAGCAAGGAATGTGCATATTACACTAAAAGTTGCATCCGAGATCTCATGTGAGATTGCTGAGTTCACATGCTTAACCTGGCTTGGGTTTGTGTATCTAAACTTGCACAGCAAAACTTGGAAAACCATGAATGATGAATCCTGGGAGAAGTTTCTCACAGTGCCTCAGTCTCCAGGTCTGGATTGAAGTTGTCATACCTCAGAGGGTCAAGGAAACCTAATAATACAGTTACTATAGATTTTGTAGCACAGGTTTTAACATTTTTGGGGGGAAAGGCTGGTCTGCTGCAATGTGCCTCTGAAGAACCAAAGGCCTGAAGAGCCTGTGCAGGCTGCTGAGGGGCAGGGGTCTCAGGCATGAAATTTGTTAAGTGTTATTCCCACACCTTCCCTCCACCCAACGCACTGTCCAAATCATTCAAATTTAAGTAATGGTTGGGCAGTGTTAGGGTTATGGTTGGACATAGTGATTTTAAAGGTCTTCTCCAACCTACATATTTCTATGATGCTATGATGCAGGCAAATGACAATGTGCCTGAGGGTATTGCTCTCTCAGAGGTACTGGGAGTGTATTCAGAGTTTAAGAGGTTGGGGAAAGGTAAGATGGGATGTCGGCTTGACTGAATATGGCCCCCCTTTTGAGAATACAGTTTCAGTTACTTCATCTCTACAGTCTTACAATCTCTAAAAGCAACTATGAAATAGATATTTAAAAAAGCAAACTTTAGGAACTTGTGAATTTGCTTCCAGTTTGAGGTACAGTCTTAATAGCCCTCAAGAATTATTTATCTACAGAGGATAATCTCCTATTTTACAGAGTAAAATCTCCTATATCTTTTCTTATTCCATTGCCCATCAGAGGACAAGTGGGAAATGAAATCCCTGGAGTCCGTACAATATCTGGCCTCTCCATTAAAGTAAAAGCAGTAAAAGTATTTTCTCATGTATTTAAGAACCTCCAAACCAGTGGAATAAATTGTATAGATAGCTATAATAGGTTTTTCTTTGGGAGTCTCATGATTTGGAGGAGATAACACATGAATGAAAGGTGTGGATAAGAGAAGACAGAACCCAGAGCAGACAGTATTCTGCATTACCTTTGTAATTTCATATTTTTCTGATATGTTTGATGCTGTGTGCAGGTTCCCTTTGCTGTGTGTGATTTCCATATAAAATCCGAATAGAGTTCAGTTCCACAATGGCAGGGATTGCTGTGGTACGTTTCATGTTTGGTCTTATAAGTGCTGGACAAAGAGCCACTGATTCTTCACAAGCAGTGATGTGGTTATGGAAATACTCTATTTCCAGCTGCAATTTTTCACTTGTATGGTTGGCTTAAAGAATTTCAAGCCTGCTTCCTGATCTGCTTTGTGACAAAATATTATACACTGAATTTCCACTATCTGCATTACTGGGATGTGCAGGTACAACATGTAAAGAAGAGGTCCAGCCTGGAGGCCTCTCCTTTTAAATTTCAAAGAAGTTCTTTTGTGGTCTAAGGAGGTTTTGAAACCTTTGCAATTTCTATTTTTTTTTTCAGTAAGGAGAGCTATTTCTTCTTCCTCTCATTTATTTCCCTCTCCTTTTGCTTTCTGGAGGAGAGGGTATTGCTAGCTGGATTGGATGTACAAACTCAAAGCATGTGTTACTACTTACTGATGGTGTATCTTCCTATGTTCTCTCTGGGGCTGTCAGGGGTTAGTTTGCACTGTTTGCAGCTTGTCTTTTCCCAGCAAGGCTTTCCAGGAACACAAGTTCACTACAGAAAACTCGGAAATTTGGGGGAGTTACTATAACAGATGTCAGAGCAATGCCTGAAGAGTTTTCCTTCATAGACAATATTTCTTCAGGACTTAAAACAGACCTTTAAGACTCTAAGAATGCCTTTAGCCTCTCCTCATAACAGTTTCTTGTTGATATATTGTGTCAAGAAGGCAGTAGTCCTAAATCATGTAAACATAATGTTATTCAAGGGCCTGATGGGCTTTAACTGGTCCCAGGAAACTACTGTACAGGGAGCAGCTGAGCAGTCTGTGCTCACACTTGCCTCCAGTGTCACAGAAAGTGTGTCCTGCAGAGCCCTTCTGTATCTGAAGACTGCGTATCTCTGTTTCAGTGCTGACCATCACCCCATATTCCACTGGCTGTCATTAAAGATCAAGACACTTGCCAAGTTAATGGACATACTTCACTCATCATTTTATCACCTACAGCTGCAAATATGCCTGAGAGGAGCCTCTTATTGTGCGGCTGTCACAGACATGGATCTAGGAGTGTCTTTTGATTTTGCCCTTTAAGTTGTAACACTCTGACTTAACCGTGCATATGCAGGCTTGTTTCTCATCTTTGCTCTTTGTCAAGGTGAGAGCAGCACATGAATGCAATACGATAAAAAGTTCTTTTGGAAACTAATCCTGAGTTGGATGCTTTTTTGCTTTAAGACAAGAAGTATTTTTTTGAAAGTAGTCATGGGCCAATCCAGATGGTAAAAATTGCTCTAGCTTCACTAATAATAATACAGTAGTTTAAAAGAGGTGGAGGAGATTCTGTGGAGCCAAGAGGTTAAAGAACAAACAGGTCTCTTCCAGCAGTTTGTAAAAGACAGATATAAGAGACTAGATAATTACCAAGTACATCTTCCTAAAGTAGGATTGTTCTTGGTTCATTAACTAATACTTTATTCAAGTAGTTCCAAATGATAGGGTTTCTACCATTTTCCTCATGATTTCCTCATTATTAAAAAAGAAATCGTAATATAATTTCCCTAGTCTTTAATACAGGTGCAATTTCTTCCCATTTTCTGCTAGGGCAGACTAATGATAGAGACCTTGAGCTTTACATGTGATCTTTCATCTTTTCTCAGATATTTCCTACTCTTAAGATCTTTGGAAGACTTTTTTTTTTTTTTTTTCTATCAGTATATCATACAGTTCTTTCATGGTCAGGATAGAGTTTCTGACTCAACTATTGAGTGAAGGATATGCTCTCTAAAAATGAGTATAATACCTCACAACTGAGAGGCAGTTTTTGAAACAGAACAAACGCTAGTCTGCCTGGGAGGCAGCAAAAGTTACATCTGAATAGCACGAGACCTGGTCCCCCTACAGGACTCTTTCCCACTTCATGATTGAATCTATCAGCACTTTTAAGTGCTCTCCTCCTGTCATGGTTGGGCCTCAAGGATCCAAAGGCAACAAAGGACCATATGGCAACTGCTCGCACAGAACAGAGTCCCCACCAGAGGTGCGGCTGGGAGGGGAAAATGGAAAGAAAAAGGCAAAACTCGTGGGCTGAGACAAAGGCAATTTAACAGAACAGCAAAGGGCGCAAGAAATAACAACAATAACACTGACGGAGGAGTATACAACCACGATTACGATACCGCTGCTTGTCAACACACCTGGAATGCACCCAACCACCCTGCTCTCCCTGGTCCTTTTCCCCCGGGGGCGGGACTTCCTCTTCTTCCCTCACTTCCTGTCCCTCCCCTTCCCCGGTTAGCTCTGGCCATCCCCCTGGGCGTGGCTCACATGGGATGGAATAACCTGTGTCCCCATATTTGTATTTCAGCCATCGTCCTCCATACCAAACAGGCTTTAATCGCTTGGCTTGCTTGATTGCAGCACACGTCTCACATTCATGGATGACCTGTGCAATAGCGTCCATG
>BJBW01002724.1:0-62420 GCA_004320125.1 Scolopax mira
GCCACACTTCTCTTGATGCAGCCCAGGATGCGGTTGGCTCTCTGGGCTGCCAGTGCACACTGCTGGCTCATGTTAAGCTTCTCATCCACCAAGTATTTCAGAGGACAGGCTCAGAGTCATTCGCAATGATCTTGTCAAAAAAAAAAAAAAAAGAGCTGTAATTCAGTAGAGAAGTGAAAATTAATACAGAAATAAGAAACAGACACACAAAATGTGGATAATATGCAGTTCAACAGAAAGTTCTTTGGCTATTTGGAGTGAGGAAGACAGAAACTGCTTCCACTTGACTAACATTGAAAGAAACATTCATCTTCCCATGTTTTTAGGTGTGGAAGGTGAAAAAGCTTAAAGGCATTATAATCTGAAATGAGAAGGTGATAGATTTCCCACTTCCAGTGTGGATTGTGGGTGGGTACAATGACAGTAAGAATGGAGCTACTGAGAAGAGTTTTCTTAGGAGTGCATCCTTCTTGCTGTGCTGAGAAATACAGACCACAGAGAAGAATGAGAAGCAGAAAGAGGACCTCATGAGTGAGACAGCAGTAGAGAAGGAGATAAAAAATGGAGCTTTTGCTTGAGAAGAAACAGAATAATTGGTGCATTTAAGACAATTCAAATCCAGAAATACTTCTCTGATACTGCTTTTATGAAAATCAAAATTAAAACGGTGAAAGACTTGTGTGTTATGAGATCAAGAGAAGGCAGGGAAAGAGGCTGATATTTTCAGAAGTTTGTCTTAAAATATTATAGCACTTGAACAAACATGAATACATTTAATATTTTCTTTTCTTTTTTTTTAAATAAGCCTGAGTGGTATTTAACACAAGTACTCATGTGGATTGGAAATCACGCAAAGTTCCTTGATGAAAAAATCCAGCCAATACTGGACAAGGCAGGATCTTCAGTGAATGCTGGGGTAAGCACTTCTGTGGTTTTATATAGATGGATATGTCAATCACCTTCTGATAGATGTTTGTACAAGCCCACTTCCACTGATTTCTCCACGTATGCGGTGACACTTAACTCAGTGTAGTAGCAGTTTGTTATGTACATGTTTGCACCTGTTAATATTTCCTGTCTCTGGCAATTTATTCACCTGTTTTTCTTTCAAAAGCTTGAATTCTCTCGTGGACTAGTAATGCTGATTTTGGAGAAGCTGGCTGCAGACATTCCATGCCTATTGTATGACGATACACTCTTTTGTCACCTTGTGGATGAGGTACTTCTATTTGAGAGAGAGTTATACAGCGTTCATGGTTACCTCAGCAGCTTTCCCAGTTGTATGCATATCCTGTCAGAAGAATCCTGCTTCCAGAGGTGGCTAACTGTGGAAAAAAAATGTAAGACTTCCGTTGGATTTTGTTGGCCTCTGTATTGCACAATCAGAAAGAATGTATGTGTGTACTTACACAAATAGCCTTCTCA
This sequence comes from Scolopax mira, assembly GCA_004320125.1. Classification (NCBI taxonomy): domain Eukaryota; kingdom Metazoa; phylum Chordata; class Aves; order Charadriiformes; family Scolopacidae; genus Scolopax; species Scolopax mira. The sequence goes on from BJBW01002724.1 coordinate 1,426, forward strand.
AACAGAGTAAGTCATTTGGACAGGGCTCCTATGTAAGACATACATGTTTTTATACTCTGTGACTTTTTTGACTAAAAAGCGGTTAGACTCTCACAGCGCTTCTGGAGTTTGTAGGATTCTTGCCCCTAAGCTGTATGGAATCCAGGACGCTAATTTTTAGATAAATGTTGCATTTATATGTGTGCCAACAAGATTTTAAATTTAAATAGGGGAAGGGTGTTAACTTTTGAGAAATGAAGAGGAAATACATTAGAAAGCAAACCACCCCCAGTCAACAGTGGTGCAGCTGGTAACGGCGTTGCACATGCAGATATGTTAAAGCTAGTCTTGTATGAAGCCAGTCATCAGTATTTTTTATAACCTGATAATGTAAAATGTAACTTAAGAGAGATAAGGCTTTACATTTTTATATGTTAGAGGAGGGCTTGTTAGACAATTTTTTTTTATTAAAAACTTAAACAATTTACAAGTTTTTGTATGTCTCAGTTGCTCTTCAGAAAATGGACTCTATGCTTTCATCAGAGGCAGCGTGGGTTTCGCAATACAAAGATATCACTGATGTAGATGAAATGAAAGTCCCAGACTGTGCTGAAACTTTTATGACTCTCTTGTTAGTTATAACAGGTAATTATTAATCTATGGCCATTGCTTTGGTTTGTAGTGATAGTAAAAAAACTTCAGCTAACAGATTTCTTTACTAAGTATCCATTGTCAGCAAAATAAACTGCAAACATCACAACTTTGCAATATTAATAAAAGCTTTCCTGTTCTTTTTGTATTTTGGACACTAACTCCAGCATGAATAATCTTGTGCTAGTGACATGTTTTACAAAATAATAATTAAAAAAAATACATTTGATATTTATCATATTAAAACTCGCTCATACTTTAGAGAATATAATATGTTATAATGCAGTAATAAAAAATCCTATGATTCATTTTGTCTTTGTAACAACTTAGAAGCTATTAAGTAAGATCTGCTTTCTTGGAACAGAATATAAGAATGAGTAAGTTTTCAGGAGACACTTAAATGCATACTCAATGGCTTTATCTTACTCTGAGTGAGTGTGCTTTAGAGGCCACATTGGATGGTGCGGCATAATTGCATATTGCTTAAAGTATTAGAAAATGCTAGTGGAATCAGGAGGGGAAAGAATGTAGTTTCTTTACATGTTTAACTTTTGCATTGAATAGTTTCCTTGAAATTGTTAAAGTATGTCAGCTGTTTTAAATACTATATGATGTTCTCACAGGCCTATGGTTTTGTGGTAAGACAACTGCAAGTTTCTTTTTGAAAAGCTTTTATTCAGTGTTGGAAAACCTAAAACATTTTATTAATGTCTTTCCAGACAGGTATAAGAATCTTCCAACAGCTTCCAGAAAACTACAGTTCCTGGGCCTGCAGAAGGAGTTAGTTGATGATTTCAGGATACGATTAACTCAAGTAATGAAGGAAGAGACTAGAGCTTCCTTAGGATTCCGATACTGTGCAATCCTTAATGCTGTTAACTATATAGCAACAGTGTTGGCAGACTGGGCAGACAATGTAGTAAGTAGTTATTTTATTAAAATCAAAAAATGGAAGTTGGATGTTTGCTTCATAACAAACATTTATTTTCTGCATTGCTTATCCAAGTGTATTCAAAAGAACTAATTACTGAAAAAATAGAATGAAGTGCAAATTCAGATTTAATAAAAGATGTATAAATAAGAATGGATTATTGTTTGAGATCTAAAATGTATTAATTATAAACTTTCTAGGGAAATGCAAAGAGCCTGGAGGATGGAATAATCTGAACAGACAAAAAAGTAGTTGTGTTTATGTGCTTTGTATTGTAAAAAATTAGTGAGTTGATTTTGGAGCCAGTGTTAACAGCAGTGATGTCCAGGTGTGTGCAGTAGCATGTGCACAATGCTTGAACTACTCCTATGGCAGGCTGGTTTAAAAGGGTTCACCTTGGGGATTTGCATTGCACAATTTGCAATGCAGAAAGGCTGCCCACTGATAACTGGGAACTGGAAATTGATTATTTTGCTGTAGAATAGCCTGGTGGCAGCATATCTATTCTGTAACATTTCAGCTTTTCTATGGTTATTGGTACAAAAGGTAAAAAACCCCAAACTGTTGCACCTTAAATGTGTAGAAAGAGGCATTGGGTGCAAGACAGGCAGCCTCCAAATTCTTTTTGTCTTCACAGGAAACTCTAGCTGTAGCAGAGGACAATCCTGACTTGACAGGGCAGCAGCCTTCGTGTTGTGGAGCTGCCTCTACCTACGTATATTGATCTGCTTGAAAGGAAAACCAAGTTGTTAGCACTATGTCACATCAAACTCAATCCATTTTCTTGACATTGTCAGCCCAGCAAATCTATGCTTTAATCAATAATTATTTCTAAACACATTGCAGTTAAAGATTCTGTTTTACTTTTGCAAACATTTAAAAGGTCAAAATCAGAGCATTCTGTTGTCAATTTTAAAATATCTTTTTAATGTTTCTCTAGATCTATTCTCATCACCTATCTGTTGTTGCATCTGAAACTAAGATTAAAGCACCGTGTTTTGGTTTTCACTAAATAAGGAAAGAAATTGTTTTTTAAAATCCTAAAATTTTAAGTTTATAACTGTGACAGGAGTGTGTTTTTTCTAGAACCATGCCTATTAAAGTACCAATGAAAAGTTCAAATGGTAAGATTATTTTTTGTATTGCTCATACCTGGTTTTGTTTCTCTAGTTCTTCTTGCAGCTGCAGCAGGCGGAGCTGGAGGTTTGTGCAGAGAGTGAGAGTGTCAGTAAACTACAGCTGGGGCAGCTGGCCTCCATGGAGACCTCCGTCTTTGATGAAATGATTAACCTCTTGGAACGCCTGAAACACGACATGCTGACTCGTCAAGTGGATCATGTCTTCAGAGAGGTGAAAGATGCTGCAAAACTGTACAAAAAGGAGAGGTGATTCTGTCCGCTTACTCTCCCGTTACAATATTATTTCCTGTTAAAAATAATAACCTGGAAATAAAGGTAGGAGTAGCTAATAGGCAAAACTATTTTCCTGAATAGAAACAGCACAGGGTAACAAGTTTAGAAAGATTATCTTAATGATTACTTCAAGACTATTTTAATGTTATGTTTTCTAAAGGAGTTCCACAATCAGTGGGGGCATGATCTTAACAATCCTGGGAAGAGTTAAAAATCCTGAAAAGGAGGCTGAGGGGAGACCTTATCACTCTCTACAACTATCTGAAAGGAAGTTGTACAGAGGCAAGGATTGGTCTCTTCTCCCAAGTCATAGGCAACAGGACAAGAGGAAATGGTCTCAAGTTGTACCTGGGCAGGTTCAGATTGGATATTAGGGAAAATTTTTACACTGAAAGGGTTATCAAGCATTGGAATGGGCTGCCCAGGGAAGTGGTTGAGACACCTTCCCTGGAGATATTCAAAAGATGGGTTGACAGTGCTTAGAGACGTGGTTTAGTGATGTTTTTTTAACAGAGTTCAGCTGATGGTTGGACTTGATGATCTTAAAGGTCCCCTTCCAACCTAGACAATTGTATGATTCTATAAGGATTCTGGATTGTTGTAGTTTGGACAACAATTATTTTCTTCATAGTAGTATTAAAGAGTCAATATGAAATGGCCTGTAATGACTATTCTGTCTTCAGAGACTCACAGGGCTTCTTGAATGTTTGTTCCAGAGTAGAATTTCTGAAGTAATTCATTAAAAGAATACAACAGCTCAGTGATTTTTCTAGATTAGATGGAGTTTTTTTGAATGGCACATTCAGAGATGTATAACTAAAGCATGAGTATAATATTAAATTCAATTTAAACATACATTAGACTCAGACTACTAGATTTGAAATGGGAAAGGACAACTCACTCTGAGCCATGGTAAATGGGCAAGGTTTTTTTTTTTTTTAAAGGATAATTTTAACTTCAGTTATTGTAATATGAATATTTTCACTATAATGACATCAGTGTGATAATTTCTTTCAGGTGGTTATCTTTACCATCTCAAGCAGAGCAAGCAGTAATGTCTTTATCAAGCACAGCTTGCCCAATGTTGCTGACCCTACGAGACCGCTTGCTCCAACTGGAGCAGCAGCTCTGCCACTCGCTGTTCAAAATCTTCTGGCAAATGCTTGCAGAGAAAGTGGATTCATACATCTATCAGGAAGTAGGTATCAGCAAAACGTGACCTATGCAATGCAGTGTAGGTGTCAGTGAGGGGCTTAAACAGCATATGGACCTCTGTCTTTGTAGATAATTATGGCAAATCATTTCAATGAAGGAGGAGCAGCACAACTCCAGTTTGACATGAGTAGAAATCTGTTCCCTTTGTTTTCACACTACTGCAAGAGGCCAGAAAACTACTTCAAGCAGTAAGTAGGCAAACTTCTCATCTTTTGGTATTTCAAAAGTGAACGTCCAGATGAATAGATGTGTTTTAGTTCTCACCAAGACTGTTTCACAGTTAGTTTTGATCCACACTTGAAATAAGCAGCTCATTTATGCTTCCAGTATTTACGACTAGGAAAGTTTTGATTCTGCAGCAGATACTCAGCAGCAGATTGGGGCATGTGTTCTGGGACATTTTGTGCAGTCAGGATGTCTAGATTAATTAACTTACAGAAGGAATATAAGTAGCACAGACTTCTGAAACTGGGTCCAAAGAAAACTACTCAAAGATACAGTTATAGCACAATAAACTTTCTTTATTCTTAGAAGAAAACTACTTTAAACTCTGTTCCTGCTCAGAATTACTTTGTGTAGCAGCCTAGTTTCTGTTATTGATGAGAAGCTGCCTTCTCTGTGGTTACTCTTTTTCAAATAGTCTTCTAAAGAGTCCAGTGTGAGAATCCTAACCTAATTGGGGCAGAAATTGTCATATATTGAAATCACTGCGGAGCGTGGCATTCAGTCTTGAACACTTGAAGATAAAGATTATAAATCGGCATTTTAAAATTTGAATATTGACGTAGCATCTTCAGGTTTAAGTTTTTTTTGAACACATCACTGTCACAAAAGTAATTGATAAATACAAATTAAGAGGACACAGATGCGCAAAGGAACCATAATAAATAATGGATGATGGCTATCTATATGGCTATCTAACATATCTGGACTAGAGACAATGTGACAAAGACAGGGTATCTGTTTGTACCCTAATGATATTAGGGAAAATGTCACATTCTAGCAACTGTCTGTTAAACTGTGCTCGTAAAATAACTGGAAAATTCTTATTCAGTATATTTTAAGTGAAAATGTAGTTAGGGAAAGCTAGACAAATTAAGTGGTAAATTCTAGTCTGTGTTTTTAATACCACTAGAAAAACTTAAGAAGCAAAAGCTCAGCTGAGCCCTGGGATGCTTATGGAATACATATGGGATACATACATCCATAATGGAAAAGGCTTAGACAGTAAGAACAAGTATAGCATTTCCTGTGATCTAAAGCAGTACTTTACAGTGCAATAGTTCTGATCCTTTTCAGCAGTCCATGAAGGTTTTTTTTTTTGTTAATATCTGTGTGCACAAAATTAAGTGTATCTCATGGGTGCTTCTCATACTGATTCATACAACTTTTTCCTCTAGCATAAAAGAGGCCTGCATTATCCTGAACCTGAATGTTGGCTCTGCCTTGCTTCTGAAGGATGTACTTCAGTCAGCTTCAGAAAATGAACCAACATTAAAGCCAAACCAGCCATCTGCAACAGCAGCACTTAATGAACTTGGCATTTATAAATTAGCTCAAAAAGATGTTGAGATTCTTCTCAATTTGAGAGCTAGTTGGCCAAATACAGGAAAATAAAGACTTCTTTAGAAATGGTGCATAACTTGGTCTAGATTACTGATTTCAAACAAAAGCGAAGCTAATATGTTATAATATTCTTATTTTTGCTTCAATCTGTATGCTGAATGACAGATTTAATCTAATCTTATGCCTTACTGTATACAATTTCAAAAAAAAAAGGCAAAATGTTCCTGGCTTGGCTTCAAGCTGCACAGATCTTATTTTCCGCAGCCACCTTGCCATTGCATTTAGAAGCTAAAACTGTCTTCATCTCTAATGAATCTGTCTGCCTTGTCGGTGGTGTGTGCTGTGACATCATTTGAAGGAACATTTGCAGTGTAAATACACCTGTGGACAATGTGGACGACTCTTCCTTCTGCACTGGTCTAGCTTCACGTGAACACAGATGTTTTACATCTCTAAAGCCCAGGTAATGGATGTTGTGTATTAAAATGTGTATATGCAGAACACAGAAGGAGGAGATGAAGGAGTATGTCATCTTTGTTTTCTTTACTTGTACTAATTCAATTTTTTTCTTTGCTGTACCAGAGTCCTCTTTTTTTTTTTTTTAAAGTTCCTCCTTAAAAATGGCATAAATACTGTGTTATAAGTTGAAAATGGCATTTTACTTGGAAGTGCCACCTTTCTTTACCTGTGGACATTTGCCATAACTTGCTGAAGTTGGTCCTTAAAAAAAACCAACACCCAGCACATGACAAGCCAAAAAAGCAACTTAAGAAACAGCTCAGCTCTTAAAGTTAATTTTATTCAATGGTAATGAGCCAACAAGTAACAAGCCTTTACTGTAAACTACAAGCTGAAGGAGAGAACTCCAAATCACTATTTTAATTGTGTAAAAGAGATCTTAGGGTTTTTTTTTAAACTGCCTAATTGTAATTAAAAAAGCAATTTTCAGAATATCCCCCTGCCGTGCCTGTAAACATGAACAAGTTGTCATTTATCCTTTTCATCTGATTGCTCAAACAGAGGAGGGGAGAGGATGGAGATGAGAAAAAGAGAGTACTGCTAAAAACCAGCTATCCACAGCTGACAAACCAAAAGAATTGAGCAAGATGCCTATTTTTAATATATATAGCAGACCACTGCTCAAACTAATACGCAGCCCAGCTCTCCAGCATCTTTTTCTTCCTAAGACAGAAAAAGAGTTCTAGTTAGATAACAATGCGGATTAGTTCCAGTTACCTTTCAGTGATTGTGAGAGTTACCAAAAAATTGGTAGAACCACAACCTTAAACATGAAAAATTACTACGACTCTGAGCTTGTTTCATCCACAGGTGTGTTGCTGCCTCTGGCAAAGAGGACAACGTTGCTTTGCTATCTGTCTCCCATTCCTAGGTCAGTATCCAAACCCCTGGGTCCCTGATAACCCTCTGTCTGCAGTGAGGGTGGGGGATCCAAGAGGTGTGGTGTGAGAGGATCCTGGAAGGGAGAGGGTGGAGGGAAAAGCCGAGCTTGGTTTAGGTTACAGCAAGCCCAAGCATTAATTGACCTTTTTAAATCTTGCAATGCAAAGTAAAGTGGTTAAACCAGGAAGTCCTTTTGTTATATAGCTATGTAAATAAAAAATAAATCTCAGTAATGTATATCCTGTGCATATTCCACCCCCCTAAAAACCCCTTTCAATTAAGCTTACACTTCTTTCTTGAATACGTCCAGTGTGATGTTCATGTCATCTCCAAGCTGCAGATCTTCAGTGCTCAATCCCAAAGTTTTAAGAGCTAAATTTAGGAAAAAAGTATTTCCTGTGCATCTTGAAAAGATCAATTTTACATCTTAAAGGGGCCTAGATAGAATAAAAGGTAAACATACCTAACTTAAACATACATAACTTAACTTTTCGAGTTATTAGGCAGATGTGCATATGCTTTTAAGCAATACATATGCCTAGCTTTGAAACCATTTTAATAATTCCGTGCAAAAACCCCCCGATCCCGTTAGCATGACCTGCTGCCCGGGTGCGACGCACCTTCCCTGTACTGCGCTGCCCTGATGTGGCCTTGCCCGACAACGTCCAGCAGCTCGAACATGGCGGCCAGGTTGGCCTCGTCCATCAGGTAGGGGTACTCCCCCTCCGCCCGTTTTCCAGCCTTCACCCTTTCCAGCGCCTGGATAAGGAACTCGCGTGGTTTTTCTGCAACGAGGTAAAATTGCCCGCAGCCGCGGGTCACCCGAGGCCACACACTCCCTTCCCGGCCACCCGCACCCCCCCCGCCTCCCCATCCCCACCCGGCTTGTCGCGGCGTGGGGAGGCCCCACGGCAGCCCGGGCCGAGACAGGGCGCCCTGCCCGGCCCTGCGGTGCCGCACCGGGTCGGTGGTAGAGCAGGAGCGCGGTGAGGCGGTGGAACAGCTCGGGGATCCGGTGCCGCTCCAGGTAGTCTCGGCACTCCCGCTCTCCCGCCGCCATCCCGCGTTGCCGGGAGACGGCGAGCGCGCCGGCCGTTAAACCGTCTCCGCCCCGCCTGAGGGCTTCCCAGCGGCCCGGGCTGAGGGAGCCGGAGGGTGAGCAGCGTCAGGGGAGAGCGGGAGGCCTCAGGGAAGGCAACGCCACACAGAAACGGCGGCGGGAGGGAGGGCCGGGTCGGTCGGCTGGGGGAGTGAGGCGGAGTGAAAGGGAAGGGGATTACCGAGGCTTTACCGACCCTGCTGCAATGGGTAGAGAAAGGGAAGCAAAAGTCAATTTGCCCAGAGGCCGTCGCGTTAGCACTAGAACAGAAAATAATCGCCGCTTCCAGACAAGTTACTAGTTTGTGACGCACTGCCAATAATTCACCGGGAAAGTAAACTACACGCTGTTGTTTTTAACATTTATGCAGGTCTTTTCACTTTCAGACACGTTTCCATCCATATCCGGTAACGCTTTCCCTTTTCCCCGTACACCGTCCATTACCTGGACTCCCTTGCTCCCTTGCTAAAGGGAGCTTGCTTGGTTAAGCCGAATAAATGTGAGGGGATTACAAAATGTTTAGATGCCACCTAGTGGAACGTGGGCATGTGTACTCAATGCTGGTATGATAATGCAAAATCAAGGATTAGCAAGTAAAAAGTAAGAAAGGTTACCTTTTAAAATGATTTTGCAGCATAACCTGTGCAGAGAAGACAAGGCAAAGAACATTTTTATCGTACTACTCAGTGTGAGCACGAGAAAGATAATAAATTGCCCCACTAAAAAAGAAAAAGTTCAAACAAATCTAAAAAGACATAACCTTCTGCTATCAAATAAAAATAGACAATGATAAATGAGCCTATAGTAAAGAAAAAAAAAACAGTATTGCTGTGAAAAGTCTAGCACTATGTTTATTTGCCCAAGCTAAAATATCATATGCCAGTAATATAATCCACCTTTTTTTTTTTTTTTTCCTTAGAGACTGACTGTGAGAAAGGCAGCATGCAAAACTGCAAAGATTGTACAGCCATGCTTTGTCTGTATTCTTTCTTTAGCATTTTGAACTGGTTATGCTACCTGCTACAAGCCTTAATTAGGGCTAGAGGAAGTTACGACCCTCGACAGCAACCTGGCAGTGATGAAAACCTCCTTTTCCTAAGGAATACAATTAATTAATAGGTACTGAACCCATTTCTGCATTTGACTTTTCTATGTCTTTCAATAGAGTCTGCAAAGCACTACCAAGGTTTTTTTCCTAAAGAAGAGCAATAGGAGAAAGCATAGATTGTAGTGCAGAGAAGTGCAAACAAGACTGAGCTGGCTGGCAGAGGAGAAATAAAGACATGGAAAATATTGGACTGGAGAGAAAAGTAGGTAAGTCAGTGTTTGGGGCAGGGAAAACAGCATTTGGCAAAGAAAGTTTCTCCTCCAGTGATTAACATAGATAGCCATATGAAACACGTATCTTGAAGGCTGAAAGTTTGAAAATAAACACTGGAATTACAGGTTGAAGTGTGTTTCTCTGAGGAATGTTTCAAAAATCACTAAGCAGAGCAAACCCTAGTTTGGTTTACAACTAGGAATATTTTTTTTTTCATTTCATTTAAAACTGTTAAGAAAGCAGTTTTATTTGTTTCTTTGAAAAAAGCCATACTGCTCTGTATCATGTAGGGAATTTATTATCCTCAGTTCATACAATGATATATCAATCAGCTATATATATTAGTCCTTAAAGTACAACAGTTTAGGACAATTTGTGAGGAGCTCACATGTACTATTGTAAGAGAACTTGAACTTCTGGTGGCTAAGAAAAACAGGGTTTGACAAACATCTCAGATTTTTCTGGTTCCATTACAGAGATGCTGCTAGTTCAGTTTTAATTAATAATTCAGGAATCAAATCTATTTTCATGTGTTCAAAGTGTCCTGGTTACGTAAAATTGAATTTTGTTGAAAGACTTAATACCTGTTGTGGCAGAAGCTGAGCCTTTTGCAGAATATCATTAATAACTTAAGCATTTTATCTAATTGCATAGGACTAAATAGACTACGAGGAGTCTTAAGGGTTGTAATGAAGAGGAACAGGGACTGCAGGTCAGATATGAAGCTGGTTGCAGAACAAGGACAACAGGCATTTGGAAATGTTCTTCTAAATGGGAGCGTTAGAGAACTCAAGTCTAGGGCTGTGGGAAGAAACAGGAGCAATAAGGGCTGAGAAAGATGCCTAGGTCTGCCATACACATACTGTCAACGTGCTGAGTGGCAGCTCCTTTAATGCTTTACCCACCTCTGCTCCTCAACATGGACATTAGCAAGCGCTCTGTGTTAGGGAGCAGAGATTAGGTCCTGCCACTTCTGTAGCTGCTTTGGAATTGCTACACTGCACCCTTCCATTGTGTATCCTCGAGGACTTACAAGACACAAGGAAGTTCCAGGGGGTTTACACTATACATTTATAAGGGAAAGTGCTAAACAGCAAAAATATTAAGCTTCTTGGTATTCATTATCTCAACATCCAGAACCACCCCTCCTCCTTTTTTTTTTTACTGTATAAGATGGGAGAATAATTGAGGTTGGAATGGACCTCTTGTGATCAAGCAGTTAATCAGCCCCTCCAAACTGGGCTAAAATATGCATCAGGGCATCCACAGCCTTCCCCAATCAAGTTTTTACTGTCTCCAAAGTGGAGATTCCACAACATCACCTGGTCCCTGTTCCAGTACATTGCAAAGAATGTGTCTAATGAGAGTTCCCCTTGCTCTACCTTATGTCTTCTTGCCCTCTTCTTGTGCATTACCAGGAAGAGTCTGTCTCCAACTTCTCTACAGTCACCCACCTTGCAGTTAAAGACAGCACTTGGACCCGTCTCCCCCTTTAATCTTCTTGTCTTAAAACTGAACAAAACATTTTTTTTTAGCATATCCTTATTTGTCATATGTTTTAGCTACCAATCATCTTTGTAGTGCTCCACTGGACTCATTTCAGTATGTATGCTGCAACCTGTATGGTAGAGGCCTAAACTGGACACGGTTCTGCAGGGTCTCACAAGTGCCAAAACTAAGGGTGACAATCGGTTCCCTCTGACTGCTGTTTACAGTCTTTCTCCTGCAGCTTGAGCTATGGTTACCTTTCAGCACCCTTGGGGCCTGGTACTGACTCATGTTCAGCATGTCCACCTCCCCCTTTTCCTGCAAAGTTGCTTTCTCGCCAGTCAGCCCCCAGATTGTTCAAAGTCATGGGGTTATGCCTCCCTCCCAGGTTTAGGACTCTGCATTTGTCTGTTGAAGCAAATAAGATTCTTGTCAGCCCAACTTTCTAGCCTGTTGAGGTTCCTCTGAAGGACAGTCCTGCCCCTGCTCTATCAATCACCTCCCTACTCTTCAAATTGTTGTTATCCATGAGCTTGCAACCTATCCCAACATCCAGGATGGTAATGAAGCTCTTCAGCATTGTTTTGCCCAGTGTTATCTCCTGAGGCCTGTTTGTAGTACCAACCAACCAACTGGACTTCAAATGGCTGACCACAACCCTCTGAGCCCTGCCGTTGAACTGATTTTCCACCCACCTCATAGATCACTCCTTAAACCCGTATCTCTCCAATGAATTGTAAGAATACAAACAGCTGATGTCAGAAGCCTTGCTAAAGCCAAAGAAAACAGCATTCACTGCTCCCTGGCCAGTACCTGAAAGCGGTCATTTCATCACAGAAGGCAAGTGGTTTGGTCAGGAATGGTTTCCCCTTGATAAATTCATATTGTCTGGACATGGCTTCGAGGAGAGTTTGTTCCATAATCTGCCTGGGATTGAGGTTGGGCTGAGCAGCCTACAGTTCCCTGGGTCCTTGAAAATGGGCATTTGCCTTCTTCCAGTCCTTGGAAACCCTGCACCCTGTTCACCATAATCTTTCCAGGATGACCTACCCCTGTAACAATGCCGGCCTGCATCCTTGAATGAGTACAGCCTTTCCCACAGATTGCTACAGATCCAGGGTAAGCAGTCCTTAACTCAGGCTGCCTCTTACATAGGTAGTACCTCATTCCCCAGGCTCTCCCAAAAAGCTAAGCACAGACCTCTTGAGTTAAAACCTAAACCAAAGGCATCACCGAGTGTATGTCAGTTGTTCCTTTGTCACTAGGTTACCCACCCCATGTGGTGGTGGCCACATTTTCCTTACCCTTCCTTCCATATTAACACACAGAAAGCGTCTTTTACATCCCTCAGTAATTCCAAGTGCATCTTTGGTTTTCCTTGTTCTGCTTCAGCAAGTCTAGGCAGTATTTCTGTACTCCTGCAGGGTAGCCCACACCTGCTTCCAAAGTCTGTGTACTCACCTTTTGGATTTGGTATCAGTCAGGAGTTCCACATTCAGCCACGCTAGCCTTCTCCCATGTCTGCTCAACTTCCTGTATATCAGAATGGACTGTTCTTGTGCTTCAGCTAGCTCCCCTGGGCCCTTCAGGGCAGTCTTCTGGGGGAGTCTGCAAAAAAAAAATATCTGCAGGAGACAAAGTCTGCTCTTCTAAATTCCAGGGTTATAATTTGACTGTTTATCTTCCTCACTTCCCTCCAGAAACTTACTGTCTCGTAGTCACTGCTGCCAAGGCTGCCACCAATGTCAATGTTCTCAGCCAGCCCTTCCTTATGTGTGAGTAGCATGTCTAGCATAGCCAGGCTCAGCTTGCTGAGCACTTCTGTCAAGAAACTGTCCTTGATGTAGTACAGAAGTAGCCTGGATCACTTGTGCCTCCAGCACATTGTCATCCCCTCCTCTTCTAAGAACAAGAACCTGCAGTCATAAGACTAAGCTGTGAATGTTGGGGTTTTTTTCCCCAGTCAACTGCAAAATAAAGACTAAACCTGCCATCAAAAAACATATACTGAGAGAAATTAAATATTATGAATTAGAAAAATATTTTCAGTTACTGTTTAAGAGCAAAAAAGTAGTAAATAATAGGTCACAAAAAGGCTAGTTTAATATCAGGAGACTTAGTTGTCATACAGAACTGGACACTTTCCCAGTTGACTGAAAACCCAAGAGATTGATTTCCTGGAACCACAGTGATGCTTTTGCTGAAGGCAAAGGGAAAAAAGAAGATATTTATCATGAGCCTTCATTGGAAATATATAGTGTATTTGTCTGTTTAAATGTGGCTAAATCTAGCAGTAACTGTATAGGGAATTCACAGTATGCAGGGTGGTGGAGATCAGAGATCTCCATCTCCATCACCTTAGTTTTTATGACCCCCCTCCAGTCCAAAAAAAGAGACATTTTGAACAAGAGAAGGGCTGGGCATGCAGTTATAAAGTAACTGGGGATTACGCAAGTTACTTATGAGTAACCTTAGTCTTTTCCTGTATTTGACCATTAGTCCACACGTCTATTCTAACAGCAGTCACTTCAGCCCATTCCTCTAAAGGCACAATTACCAGGAAGAGGTCTTGACCGCTTCTTGGTGTCAGCATTGCTCTACCAAATCCACCTCTTCTGGATGCATCAACATTTGGTGAAGGTGAATGTAACACTGCATGTGCCATAATAGAGAATGCACCAATTACCAGTACATAGATTTAGAAAATGATGCTATCTAGTCTGTTACACAGTTAATCATCCTTAGCCTAAGATGTTTGTGATTCCTCAAAACCAAAGATTAACATTCTTGGAGAACACCTGAAGTGGTTGGTTCTGTGAATGTAAAAATACAAGACATAGAGTGGACAGTAGGTTCTCTGCCTCATCCTGTGCTGTCTTGGAAATAAAGCAGATATATTGATTCAGAGGAAGTTCTGTGGTGTATCTCAGGAAGAGAGTTGGAAAAAAAAAATCCAGCAGAATATCTATCTACAAAAGACATAGTAGAGTGAGAAAGGCCAATGATAATGTGTCACCAGCTTTGAGTAGGCATTATAGCTACCAGAAAAGCTGATAAATGAATAGTATTCAAGCAACGAAGAGAGTTTGTAATTAGGAAAATACCCTAAGAAAGCACTGGGGGGCATTTCTGAGAAAAATGACCCTACAAGATCAGTCCTTGAGACAGGAGTTAGACCATCATTATTGCTTTCTTCACATTTGGATCATAGGACAGAAGGTCTGTAGTCTAGCTTCCTGCTCAAAGCAGGGTCAGCTCTGAGGTCAGACTGGCTGCTCAGAGCTTTATCCAGTTTGAGTTTGAAAATCTCAGAAGTCAGAGATCACAACTATCTCTCTAAGCAACTTGTTCTAATGCTTGACTGTCTCCATGGCAAGGAAGTCTTTCCTTGAATCCAGTCTGAACCTCCTTTTTATCAACTTATGTCCATTGTTTCTCACCCTCCCACCGTGCAGCACTGAAGAGCCTGGCTCAGATCTCCTTGTGACCTCATCATAGGTATTGACAGGCTGCTGTTATGTCCCTTTAAGTCACAGCAAGTGGTGAGTTGGAGCCAGAAGTTCATTACAGTGCTGACCCACTCGCTTCAATTTCTTTTTTCCTTTTCTTTTCCTGGCAACCTTGTAAGGGATTTTGAAGGCCAGTCTGGTCCCAAAAGCCCTGGACAGAAGTTTGAGCTGGAGAAGCTAGTATCTTTCAGGCTTCATTGGCATTTCACTGCAGCTGAAAGGAGTTTGGGATTGGAAGATCAGTAGTGGAGGCCATGGGAGTGAGTGGTCCAGTAATACTCTAGGGGCAGGTAGAGGAGCCATTAGAGAATTGTCTGTTAGGAAAGAAAGGGCCAGTGCAGCCTGTTACCTGCTCCAGGAGCAAACATGCACTTGGCTTGTCCTCGGTTGAAAGATGCACAAATGGAGCCATTTCCCTTTGACTGTTTTCTTTCTTGGGAAGCGTCCATGCTGAGGGGGTGAAGCTGTAGGCCTTGGAAGCACTCTGCAAAAAACACAAGTGAAAACCAGCTTTCTGCACCTTCTCGGTGTCTCCTTGATAACAAAGCAGCAAGCCCAGTGTGTTGGTATTAGTGTTTAAGCTATGTGGTCCAAACACAATCCTAATGGGAATTAACAAAGAATGAATAGCTGAAGGCAAGCTTAAGAAAACCCCACAACACACCCTCCCTCCCACAAAAAAAACAACAAAACAACCCACACCATAAAACCCAACTGATTACAGGTCAAAATGAAAAAAAACAGAAGAAAAAGTAAATAGTTGCAATTTAAGAGTGAAGCTGACCAGAAGGGAAATTTTCTTGCATAGGCTGTTGAGTGGATCTTCAGTGCTGAGGCTACAGACCCAGATATTCTGTGTCTGTGGTGAGAAAGGCTGAAGGGTTGAGCCCGAGTAATCCTCTTCCAGTGACCTGTACACTCACCTGTGACACAGCTCTCCAAATCAGCACCGAGTACATTTGCCACTGGGAAGGGATGATGTTTTTCCTTTTGCAATGATGCCTGCCCTGCCACCATTCCCTCCTGTCCCTCAGCACACAGACAGGGGACTCACAGGGCTGCCCTCAGGATTGCATCAGGCCATTCATTGTATTTGCACCATCAGCCCCTTACACCTGGAGCGTTCAGTAAATACACTTTGTTCAGGCTAAACTTTCTGAAGAGCTAGTCTCCTGCCGTGTCACATCAACCGTGTCAGTAACGCTCCAAATTAATCACACCCAGATTTAATTTCAGAGCTAAATCTTTCAGGTTTGGGAAATCTGCAAAGGGGCAGCTGAATGTTGTGCACCGTCTCAAATCCCTACTGGTGTCCTTACCCTCAAAACCAGTTCCCCTGGATCCTGATTCTTATTTCTGGCAACCTGCCCCTAAACAGCTTCCCTTCTCCCTTCTGTTCAGAGGGCAGATCAAAGACTAGATCTAAATATTACTGCAGGTCAGCCATAAGCAACACAAACACCACACAAAAGAATCCTGCCCGTGTCATTTCTGATGCATTACAAAATTAACAAGAATATGTATCATCTACCACAGATTCTCTGGTAGAAAGCCAAACAGGGACCTGCTGCTGAATTACCAGCTTTAGTTTTCTTCTACTTAGGAAAGCATGTTTTAAAGGAGGCCTGTGCTTGTTTTGAGTAATAGCTTTCAAGAATTACTCAAGGAGCAAAACAGCATAAAAATTTGCATGAAATAAACATTCTTGTATTCCGATCTGAATCTCCTGTATGAATCTCCTCCAAATATTTCTGGAATCGGTATTCAGTACTTCTTCCAATTGTGAATACTGACAGACTTGGAAGAGTAGAGCAGATCCTGGTTGCACACAGCAATGACTTTCTTCAAAAATAAATATTTCTGTGGTAAAAATACAAGCATAAAAACTAGAGTGCAACAAATAAAAAAGTTACAGTGTGATCTGTTTCCCTCTGAAACTGGTGGTATTTAGAGCACGTTAGAGAATATGAGAGTACTGCTACAAGCAAAATACTTGTTGCATAACCAAAAAAAAGGATGAGGGAAACAAACTCCAAGTAGAGAACAGCTTCTAAATCATTCAACAAACCTGCAAGGGATAAAAATGACGCAGTCATATTTGGAAAAGAAATTTAGTGGTCTTCGGCCTTTGCTGGCTGTGGGTAATGATGGCAAACAACTAGTAGCTTCTGGCTGAAATATTTCCATTTTTCTGTCCGTAGCTTTAATTTCTAACGGCTGCTAAAGCCAGCAAAGCATCTTACAAACGCTACGCCACTTCAGCCATACACAGGCACGACTTCATCAGATGAAACTACTGTTACTTCACGATGTTCAGTTTTTCTATACTAGAAAAGACAACTCAAGATTAAAAAAAAAAAAGTTTTCAAAATATAAGTTGCTCAGATCAAGGCACAAATTAGACAGCAAAGAGGAAGTTCAGAATTTGCTTTTGTCACATGCATCAGAATGCACAAGCCATTCCACAAAAAGCTGTTTACCTAGAAGGTAAAATTTCCCTCCTTTGAGGACTGTATCTTATAACGCAGGCTGGCTTTCTGGCTCCTCTGCCAGTTCTCAGTGTGTGCGTATGAAACCACAATTTCCAGTCCAAACTTCTTGCTTTTAAAAAAAAGATCATACCATAACTGGGAGCATCTTCCCTACGATATCTATAAGACTGAATTTCCAGATACTTCATAAACACAGCATAAAATTGTGCATCTTCCCCAGATTTGCAGAAGAGGTTTGCTGGGAGAGAAAAAACCTGCAATCTCTCTGCAGAGCTGACAAGCCACTGAACAATTTAAGTCTCATTTGATCTGTAATTGGAACAGGCTTTACATAGAACAAGAATCTTAATGCCTAGATAAAAGTTGCATTCTTAGTATTAACAATGATAAAAGACCGGTTATAAATTTGTACTGCCCATTGAAGTGAGAATTCTTAAATCTAACAGCTCAAGCAAAGTTAATACTTACACTGATAAGGAATGAGAAAATGCAGTCAGCCAAGCAAAGGGATTTAAAAATGATTTATCACTGCAAAAACCTTAGTAGCTGATCGTCACACTTGTCCTGACATGTAAATACAGAAATATTTCAGATGCGAATGCCAAAAATAATCCCAGAGCAATCTAGCCCTGTAGAGAGCCGGGCAGAGCTGCTGAACCACCCGTCACAGTCTCCCTGCTGGCTACTGCTACGGTCTAGTTCAGCCTCTGGGAAGAAAAAGGGCAGTCTTGCAATATGTACCATTTTCGCTTTGCAGGGCTAAATAATGACAAAACCCATCTGTTTCTTACAAACATATAAATTATTTTATTTACAAAGCCATGTTACAAAAAAAAAAAAATAATAATAAAGCAAAAAAACAAAAAATACAATCGCTCACTAGAGAATATCTCCAGGCCCGGTGTTGAACCATGGCAGTATCAATCAGATACATGTTTGTTCTGTTTTCCTTTTTTAAACTGTAAGCCATAGAATTTACTATTTACACCTACTTTAGACATTTATTCTGCTTACAATTATCACAAGCATGGAATGAATTCTATTTGATACTGCTAATACATAAAGGTGCAGGACAAAGAATGAAAATACTTAGTGTTACAAAATATGGATTGTAGAAAAGAAATTGGCTGTACAAGTATGGCATTTTTTTTTTTCTTAGAATGATTGGACATGCTTTCTTCAAAAGTCTTCTGGAAAAGGTTCTAAAATCTGTAGTAGGAAAGCACAATATAGCAGGTGCAAATTCATTTCTGTGCAACAACAGTTATTTAATATATCCCATGACTGACCAGCTATGCAAAACCCACAGAGTTTTGTTAAAGTGCCATGGGTCAACAGCATAACAAAATATAAGGTGTAAATAGAAAAATTTCTTTTTTTCTTCTTTTTTTTTAAAACAATAGTTCACTGAGAATCAGCAATAATAGAATATGCTGTATAAACTATTCTCTACAAAGGTCGATCAGCACTATGTACAATTGTTACATCGATACAAAAGAAGGCATACAAGTTATCCAAGTCGCTTTTTATGGCTGACAGGCCTATGCATTGCGTATGTGTAACAACCAAAGCTTCTGAGCCTCTATTGCTGGAAACAAATCACAAGATTTTCAGGCAAATGGGGAAGAAAAAGAACTACCGAGTGAATGCTACACTTAATAATGCATTATAGGCTGGTCCAGTTTGTATCCATTTTTTTTCAAATGTTTACTTCCATTTAACTTTTCAGGCTGAAATTTTT
Source organism: Scolopax mira (assembly GCA_004320125.1). NCBI lineage: Eukaryota > Metazoa > Chordata > Aves > Charadriiformes > Scolopacidae > Scolopax > Scolopax mira. Next base: position 20,231 of record BJBW01002724.1, read on the forward strand.
GATACAGATAATTAAATAATGAATTCTTTGATGATGAAAGAACACTGTGGGATAATTTACTTGGTGGTTAACTTTCCTGAAACGCTGTCAGGTGTAAGCCAGTTGAAAAAAAAATTTAAGCAGCATTCAAAGGACAGGCTCCATATTCCAGCTTTCCAATTAAAAGATGCATGGAAAGAGCTAAAGCTTCCTAAAACTACAAAATTGCTCCTTCAGTTGTTGATTAGCATTATGTCTCAGAAGCAACCACTGAATCTCACAACCACTGTTATCCCTCAACAACTAGAAATAGCAGTTCATTGATTACAGAGGATGACTTTGTTACTGAGATTTTTAAACTCCTGCAGTTTTATAACTCAAAATAAATTAAAAAAAATCAACATAGTACTGCTCCTAAAACTGAACAAGACAAAAACTGTGCAAAAATAACAAAGATATGTACACATTTTTCAGTCTGAAGAAATGTACAATAAAAACATAATTCAAAGAACATTTTAAAAATATAAACATTGCTTAAACTTTCCTAAGTTTCATACTGTTTCTGAAACTATACCGGTCAGTTAGCTCTGAAGTATAGCAAAACATAAATTATTACAAAATTAACACTATAAAAATTTATTTTAAGAATATTTCTAAACTTTTTTCAAAGGGTCTAGCCTTGTTTATAATTGCTTAAACATTTTTAGTCTTAAAATTTGCCTTAAGCCTTCTTTTTTTAAAAAAGAAAGTAGTAATAACCTCCCTATTTGCAGTCTCTCGCCTTTCCCCAAGATGTAAATAAACCAGCATATAAGTGCACTTTTAACACTGTAGAAATAAAAATTAACTTCTCTGTACTATTGTTCCAGTACCTAGTATTGGCTTCCTGATTATAAAATCTATATTTTATTAAAAAATTATTCAGTAATCCTATAAGAAACACTGTCAGTGCAATTCTATTAATGCAAGCCAATCTGCTCAACTCCTGTCCTTGCAAACCCAAACTGTTCACTGAAGTTATCAAGTGCTGTGATCTTAAGTGTCTGGAAATCCACCACGATACGGGGATTTTACGTGTTGAGCCACTGATAACATTAATGACAGTTTGGTGCAAAAATCCTCTACGTATTGACTGAAGTACAGATTCCTTAAGAGCCTGATCCTGGAAGAGGCTGAACACTCAGAAATCTCGCTGAAATTATTAAATGCTGTAGGTACAGAGCACCAATCAGGATTAGTCCCTAAAGTTGCAGTGCCCCAGCTGTTTGCAAATTACTAAGAAATGCACTCAATTTTTATCCATAGGACAAGCTTAAATACAGAATTACTGTAATTTTTAGTTAATGAAAAAATTTGGAGATTCTTTAAATAAATTCAAATCATGATCTGGATTTTTTTGGAATGTCCGCTGTGTTCTGGTAAGGAAACAAAGGGAGCATTGCAACGCTAACAGCTTTAAAAGGCATGAAACATAACCAAGCAGAACGCACAGATCAGTGGTAAATACAAGTGAAAAACTAAACAAATCACTATTACAGTTTTCTGTAAATGTAATTCTTTTTTAAAACCACAAATTCATAAAAGGTTAAATCCATCTGCAGGACATAGAAAAGAAAAACCCTGTGGAGTAGGGCTGCTGAGAGCTAGAGATTATAGGCTGGTTCCTTTTCCTTGTTATGGAAGAGTCCTTATTCTACCAGTCCGGTTTGATGTCTTCTAAAAGAGAAACCAGAGCCAGGTTCAAAAATCACAAAATGTCTTTCAGTATATAATATTTAATAATATCTGCGTCTGAGGGAACTCAAAGGAGGAATTTATTTCAGGTCCCTGAACTAAATTGCCTCCCTGTTTACTGATTACGTTAGACCTTTAAGAAAAGGAACTGCTTTGAATAAACAGCATATTTCCTTTTGGGACTGTCTGATTTTAGAAAGCTTTGGCGAATCTCATGTTCATTAACTTGGTGTATCATTACAAATAAAGAGCAGCAATTAGACGACAACTCTGAAGAGTCTTTTCCTCTACACAGCATGTTTTCATGCACAAGGAATCCCCACACAGCATACACGTTGTCACCTTCCCTTAATAAAATGAGCTAGTTACTCAGTATTTAAAAACCACCGCATACTGAGGTCTTGAAGTGTTAACACATTCAGGCACCTAAAAGCACTATGAAGACAAAAACACTCGATTAGTTATAAACCTAGAACAAGGATAAAATCTGGAGAAAACAAGCTTTTAATACATAATTTGTATTAACAGGCATAAATAATTTGACTGTACAACTACAATTTCATTAATGTTTGTTAAAAAACAAGTAGGTTATGTAGGGAAAATATTATTTTTTTTATTAAAGCAATAATATTTGGAAAAACAGGCACGCTTTTATGTATACAAGCCCTGTTCGGGTATGAAACAGATGCAGCAACATTCAAATTAAACATGAATTGGGAACAATTTGTCTGAGTTTAACCTGATTGAGCTTAATGCGAGGGGAGAGAGCAGACAGGCCCCCAGCAGTCATCCTCACAGCCACCGGTCCCCCTCAGGAATACCCAAGAGTACAGTCTGCTTCTACAAACGTAGCAAATAACCAAAAGAAACTACTTGTGTGAAATCAAAACCACCACGGGGCACCTTTATGTCACAACTCAATAATGAGAATCGCCCAATTATGGGTGGCAGGTGACTTTCACAGCACTGCTGCACGTCCTCTCAGCTCTGACCAAACCCCTTTGGAAGGTGAGCAGGGAAGCTATAGCTTTCTCACCAGGACTGAGCAGCCCATCACAGGTTCCAATGAGACTGGTTTTACAGCCTGCTGCAATTTCCCAAACGCCTCATTTTCACCCATGTTGAGTTAAGGAGCCCTCTCCCTTCTCTTGAGAAACAACAATCTTCTTCTCCCTTCTAACTGCTGCTCTGCACCAGCAGGTGACCCACACAGGCGGCCTGAGGAGGCAGCACAGCGGAGGCAGTATGGAGTAACCTCTCTGTGCTCACTTTTACCTCGATGCTGCACTTCTACTGCCAGCTGCATTGCTCAAAGTCTGTTGTTCTCACTTGTATTTGTGAAAACTTGCCTGTTTTTTCCAACTATAAATGTGCAGCAGAGATTGCCTACAGACCCTGCTTCACTTGGACTCCCTGATTAGCATATTTATAACACCCCTAATGTTAAAAACAAGAGAGCTCAGGCTCCTCCTGTAATACCTTTACTGACACAGCACATACTTGCAGATCCACTTATTGTTACCTAATTAATAACACCTTTATAAAGAAATATAGCAAAGTTTAAGATTTTCTTTAGAGACTACAGTTGCTAAATTGGAGATGAAAACTATCAACAAAGCAGCTCAGATTTATTTTGACAGTGAAAAGCATTTATTAGATAGGTAATCATTAGTCATGGTTCTAAATACTAAAATTCTGTGGTACAAGTTAAAAAAAAAGTTTACTAAAACTTAATACATCTTGATTTTCTTTTGTGTTTGTATTCTGAGCTCCATATTCAACTGACATAAACTGACCAAACTGATAGAAACATATTTCTAAGAATAAAGAGTTTGTGGGGTTTAAAACAAGCAAACACTTCTATTTTTGATAAAAGTTATGGAAACAGGCAGCCGAAAAGCTCAGCAATAGCCTCTGTTTACATAAGGCTGCCACAAAATTAATATTTTGTTCTGCTAGGTTTTCCCCATGGGACCTGGGCAACAGATCCCAACAAGCTCTGCTCCTCGGGTAGTGTGTATTTTATACTAACACAGGAGCAGGCAGTTAAAGCAAAAACAGTTCTGCACCTCAGACCAGCTTTATCCCGTGTTTACAACTGGCAGTTGGACAACAGTGTCTCACGCAGGAAAATGCCACTCCCTAGAAGTAAGAAGAAACTTTCTACTTTTTTTCCCTTCAGATTGCATACTGTATGCATACTGCTTTGCATTCAGCACCGAGAGAAAAAATAACTTGCTGTTTGGCAGTTCAAGATGTGAGCGATATTTTTAATGGGGATACAGTTAGGGGTTATCATTACTACAATCATTACTATTCTTTTGCTGTGCCCACACAGCAGAAACTAAGCAGCACAGCCATTTGGAGTAATTACTCCTGTATAATTTAGCCAAAATACATAACAGAATTCTAAAATACTGACTGATTTTACGGAAAAATCCTCTGGAATTTTTGTTCACTCGTAACTACACCTTGCTGAGGTGGGAAACCTTTTTGGACCAAGGATCTCGATGATGAATTCTTGATAAACCACTCAACTTGGAGAGTCAAACAATAGAGGCCAAAATTTAAAAATAAGCTAGTCTATCAGTCCTCCAGAAAGATGAGGCCTGGATAACAGGTCAAGCACCTGTCCTCACAAAAAGACTGAGTTACAGAATTTATTCTTTTCTGTGTACTTTTATTTATTCTTTGCTCTGTGCTTTTCTGTGTGATAAACAGGTACGTTGGGAGCGCTAAGGATTTCTCACCATCTCAAAAGAACTCAGATTATGCTTAGCTCAGTTCTGCTGTCCCATTAGTTTCTCTGAATAGTCAAGTGCCCTGTCTTCTCTGTCCTTTTCTGTCCTCCCTTTGCTACTTCATTCCTGGCCTACTTTAAATGCTGCCCCCTCGACGCCAGTTTGGGGACTCCGCTGTGCCATCTCGCTCAGCAGAGGAAGTTGGACAGAAAAATGAGCGTAGCTGAGGCTGTGCAGTCAGTTTCTGCTGCTGCTGAGTTTGTGTCACCAAAGCAACAGCCAGCGAGCAGCACATAAGCCAACCTGAGGCTTATTACAGGTGGTGAAAAACAAGCAGAAAAGTTGCTATTCATAAATCTCGGAGGGGAAGAACTAGAAAAACAATATTAAGCGAGAGGAGAAATCTAATACTAGTTCACCAAAAGACAGCTTCTATAAAGAACTGTATTCATAAAGAAATCGTATTTTAAGATTTTACAATATAAAATATTTCAGAACTGCTTACAGGCTACTTAAGTACACTTGTTTTAAAAGCAACTTACTTGTCTGTTGTGTACTGGGTTTGATGTACTCGAAGGACTGGATTGTGACAAAGCTACACTGCTATTTTTTCCAATCTGAAAGACATTAATTGAGCAGTATTGAGAGGCATATTTGTCAGTTGAATGCAGACGCTGGTAATGGCCTTCCCTTCCCTGCAAAGTGGCACTAATTGCTTTGCATTTGGAACACAAGTATTTTGCTATTGCAGAAGATACCAGATAGAATCATAATTATCTCTCAGAGCTTGTATACTTCAAATCAACTCTTAAAAGGCACATGAATACTATTGCAGAGCAAAAAACAGCATAAGAAACAGTTACCCAGGGAACACAAAACCCCACCTCTTTAGACTGAAACACCAGTTTCTATATTTACGGGAGACAGTGCAACTGGTCAGCAACTGAGAGGGCAGGGAGTGCTCGGGGCCACAGACTCCTCCCCAGGGACCCTCCCCACTCCCGGGGAGTTTAAAGCAAGTGGCCAAGCACCAGGGCATGCCCTGAGTCATTCCATTTTCTTCCATATAGAGTCTTCATTTATTATTGTTCAATAAAGCAAATATTAACCAGAAGAATCAAACTCCAGAGGTTTAAATGTGCAATTGTATCAGTTTACTGCATCAGAGAATTTCTTTGAACAAGTGCAAATTGAAAGCACACATACATACATTTTAGAAGTATGTAGTTAAAATATTGCAATATTCTATCTGTGTATTTCCATGCTTGAGAGATTACAGCACTCTGCGAGAGCAGTCTGCCTCTTAGGTTTTTCTACAATGACCCATAAACACAGTGTAGATATTTCTGTTGCGATACAACAGGGGAGACAGCTGTTGAGTGAGAGAAGTAGTTCCTGAAGGGTTACAAGGCTGATAAAAATTAACCACGGGCACCTGCTGACAAATGGCAGGTGACTAGAGTTTGAATAGTTATTCACAAGGTCAACGGACGTCAAGTAACATCAACTTTAATCATTCGATGGAGAGGTAGGAAGGACCTGTCTTCTGAACAGTGAGAAATGCAGTTGCCAGTTTTTTACTGAATAGTGGCATTGGCTGGTGGGGATTTCACCACTATCATTTTGCTCCTTCCCTTCTGCAACAGCACTCATTATTTTGCCATTTCACATATATAAGAAAAGGTAGCCTCTGTCTCCCTCTCCACATCTGCCCCATCTCATACGGTGTCTGTTTAAAACAGTGTTCTCTCTGTTCACATTCTGTCCAGAAGAAATATTTCAAGTTTTTGTTTACAGCTAATTCTGAAGGCAGCTCCCGTGGTGCACAGAGATTTAAAGGGCAGGCCTCTGCCTATCCTGATCCCTTCAGCTTGTTGTTTTACCTGCCACAGCTGTTCTCTAGGTAGTAACATGCTTTTATTCAATACACGAATCTTGACTAAAACCAAACAACTTTGTAAAATTTTTCCCAGCCATTCAGAACATGGTGACAGACTTGCAGACCTGCAAACTTTTCTCCTCTACATCCACCATCAGAGCATCCATAAAAGCCTTCCATAAGGAGGCACAGCTCCGTCTCTTAAATGGAAAAACAGCCACTAGGGAGATCGACTTGCTGAGACACTAGAAGCAGGAGAGGAAACGTGATTCCTCCTGAGGCTTGCGCTCACTCGGTGCTCCTACAACTACCAGATGACTGGATAAGGAAGCAGGGAGCACACAGCCTGCAGCTCTCAGCTCCCACCTGCTTTCCCAGCGCCGCGGGAAGGGACAGACCGGGAATTCAGACAGATGGAAGAGTTACAGCACTCAGCGAAAATAAGAAAGATTCCCAGGTGTGCTGGGTCTTTAATGATGGGAACAGCATTTCAAAAGGATTAGGGTGAGGCCAAGACTCAAATACTTTTTTTTTAAATATAATTTATTCTCTTTTAAAATAAAGTATACGTCAAAACCCAACTGTTAACACTTTCACTTACTATCTATCTGGGCCAGACTTGAATTAAATTAGAAAAAAAAAATACCTGAGCTGATCACCAGTCACTTCATCTTTTTTCTGTGCTCTCAGTCTCTTAATTTAATTTGCCCTGTTACATCAGGGAACAGGAGCAAGAGTTTAAGTAATACTGATTTTTTTTTTAAGGATTTTTTACTGTGATTGCCATCCTAGAACACAGCAAGTCGAAACCGCACAGCTTAAAAGTGATTTCAAGTATTGTGTTCTCCAGAGCTTTAATAGTCATATGTAGAGTACGTAATATTATTTGACCCATATGCTTAAGTGGGTACAAATTTCATTTATTTATAGCACAAATAAACAATAGGAAATGTCTCTTTTGTATTGCATACAATTCAGTATCCTTGCCAAAGACAATGAGCTGCCAAACACACATCTGAAATACACTGAGCTCCACCTGACCTCCTATTTTTGAATAATCATGTAGATCCAAAGACCAGCATTGTAAGACAAAGTGTGACCAGCTATTACACATACACACACATATATGCATGTATACATATATATGTGTGTGCACCTGCACGTGTATAAAAAAACATTATGTTTAAAAATCTGTATATTATTACACTCATTACATATATTTAATCTTTTACTTAAGGAAAAAAATATTAGCAAGAATTACATATTTACAAATATTCAGAAAAGACTTATGATTGATTCTCTGTAGTTTATTTACTTCCATGACCATGCAACATGCTAAAATACATCACAAGCTGGAACAGCAACGTCCCACAGGAACAGATTTAATCACTTGGGGTGTTAGAATTGGAACTTGGAACCTCCTGCATGTATCTATCAGACTTCCTCAGACACAGCCCAGGTACTGTGAAAAGATGATACAATCCATTTCCTACTACTGATGTTTGTACCAAAGTAACAACCTGTACTTACTTTCTTCCCATTTAAGATCATATATCTTAGAGCAATTTAATCAGTTTGGGCACACACATATTTCAAAAATCAGATATGTGTCAGAATGAAGAATTTACAGCACCCTCCGTTGACTTCAGTGACTCAAAAGATTAGTTCTGATTTCAGGATGCATTTAAAAGGCTTAAACAGAAAGACAATGCCACTCCCTGGCAAAAGCCAAACATCATCTCAGGTGTACCTACCTCTGCTGGAAGTAGGAAAGAGAAAATGCACCTGCTAACCCGTTCTTTGACACCTCCATTCTGCCAGCTATACCAGTTTTAGAGTTCATTTATTCCTCTCTCCCACTCCCATTTCTGTCTGTTATTACCTATGGATTTCTTTGCCCAAGGTCTTACTCTCTTCATTTCCAAACTCCATTTTATGCGCCATACCCTTAGCAAATGAAAGTTTCACAAACAAAAAAAAATTTCCTAAGCTACCTTCTCTGGATTTTCTGAGGTATTCTATTTTCTGTGGTTTTGTCTTCCTGACACCAGGGCCAAGCTGTGTTTCCTGTGCACTGCACAGCATTGGACACGGCAGCTGAATGAAACAGTAGCTCATTATAAAGATCATATTGGCAGTTTTTCCACCAAATGTTAATTCACATATACTTTTGTCCTTATATATAGCATCATTGAAAGAGAAGTCAAAGCTCTATTGCTGGTGACAATGCACCGAGTGTGTAACCCTCTCTGTTGCACTGACTCCAACATTCTGAACACGTGCACACTGAAAAAGATAACCAAATGTCCATTAAAGGTCATCTGGTTAAGATCTCAATTTCTTCATTTTTCCAGTCTCAAACAGGAAACAGCATCTGAGGTCAGATGGGAAGGTAGACGTAAGCGTTTTACGTGAGAGAGTAGGAGACTTGCATAACATTAAGAAACGAATCAGCAACAAGTTTGGGAAAAGAAACAAACAGAAATGCTGACTCTTATCTTCCTGTTTTAATGATACAATTTATTTCAGAGAGATGAGAATTAAGATAAAAAATGGATTTCTAAAAACTGTTTATCCATTTGGGACATTCAATTGTACTTTCAGAGATACAAATGGCTACTTTATTAATTGAATAAAAAAAATTCATAAAAATATTTTAAGAAAGTGTATATATATATATTTTTAACTCTCAAAACATCTTTCTATGACTGGTACAAAACAAATACAAATACGTTTCTGTATAAACCTAGAAAGTAAGTTGTGTGATGAAAAACAAGCTGAAGCAAACATACTATTTTCAGAATGCATGAAATATTTCAAGTAAGTCAGACATGACCTGCATAAAAATAACTGGAAGAGTCCCTTACCTGCCGAGAGATGGAGCTGCTTGTAGGATCTGGCACCGCAGAAATAAGGTTGGCAGTGCTCTTTCTATGAACACTATTCATACCAGGCATTTTAGTGATTTTACAGGCTTTGCTACTAGAACTAGAGTTTTTACGTTTTTTTCCTTCTGATTTGTCAAAAGAAAGGGGTAGAGAAGACACTGCATTATGTGCTCCCAGGGAGTGGTCCCCTGAGTGGTGCACAAGAGAGGATACAGAGAGATTAGAAGAGTCAATACTGCTTACTACCATGCTCATGTGTTTCACTGAGTCTGTCGAACTACTTGATAGTGAAGTCCGTCCTGAGGGCTCCGATTTGGCACTGAGTGGGCTTGTTCCGTTATTTGTATTGTGCACAGACATACTGTTATAGGAAGATGTAGCCTGATAGGAGTTCAACGTCGAACTGGGGTTCAGGACACAGTTCTTTTTGTGGGACCCTGAAAATGAAGATGAGGAAGATGTCTGCAAAGATAATGAGGACGATGACGACGACGACGAGGAGGAGGAGGACTGCGGCTTTTTCTTTTTATTACTTGAAGACTCGTCACTCCGAGATGACAGGTCTTTCACTTTTGAGGATTTGCTGGTTTTTGTTTTGGATGGCTTGTGGGATGGGGAAGGGATGACTGCTGGCACTGGTGACACAGCTGACGGCGCCTTAAAAGTTGAGTCCATGATACTTAAGCTTGCAGCCACATGAGGAAAAGCTGTAGTGTGTGACATAATGGAATTCGTTTCTGCCGTTGTCACAAAGGCTGCATTTGATAACATGGCTGATGTCATTATGTAAGAAGAAGAAGTGATTCTTGAACTGAGAGGTGTTGAAGGAATATACACAGCACTGGGGTTGCTGAAGGGCTGTAAGACCGATGCTGGAAAAGGAGTGGAGACGTGTGCTGCTGGAGAAGGCATGGGACTATCTGCCGCAGGAGGAATTTTCCTAAATAGGGGGGGAAGAAAACAATAACAGAAAACCAAAAACATTTCAGATCTATAAAAAAAATCCATCTGTACAATGCAGATGCAGTTAGGAAATGATTTCTGGAAATTATTATTAAAAAAGGCAAACCTAGTTCATCCTAATTTTTATTCCTACTCTTTCAATCACATATATTTTAATATTCACAGTTCAAAATCAGCTCTGCATTCTATAAAATCTTAAAAATGCTTTTACTTTTGATTTTTTTCCTCGCTTTTTAAACTTGCGATTCCATTATGAGGTTCTTTGGGACTTAAGACAAACAACAAAACCCAACCCAAACTACGCGCGTTTTAATTTTGTAGAGATTCAGGAAAGGTGGATGATAGAAGCATCTTTTCCTAAAAATTAATTTTGGAATGAGGCACATTAGATCTGTGAAGGCAATGGAGACCAAACAGAGGATAATTAGGTAAAGAACTACCCAGTGTAATTTTCCCTATAAAATTCTGTCACAGCACATGAGCCCTAAACTGTGTAACTCAGTTAAGCCAGAGCTGAGCTCCACCTCAGCACAATTAATGGAGCGATTAAATACATAGTGTTACAATTCAATCACTGTGTTATAAATTAATCTCCTGTTTCCCTCTCCTAATTTACCAAACAATTAAAAAATGCAAATAAAATGCCTAAAGGCTAGATCTATAAACATTGTAGTCACCATGTTTCATTCTTTGCATATGTTTTGCTTGAAAGTTCAAGCTGTGGAACAGTGTCAGACTCTACCTCAACTCACAGGTCACGTTTGATGAGGGCGGTGGAGGAGCCAGTGTGGGGAGCTGAGAAGCCCTCACTTTCTCTTTAAGCTCAGAGAAAAGCTCATCCCTTTCCCAGGGCAGTGGTATTCCCCAGAGCTCATTTAAGAGCTGGTTAGACAAAATTAACTAGGTAAGTTATTAATTTCACTGATAATGAAAAATTGACAAAATATTAAACAATCCTTGATACCTAGTTGAATACTATTCTAAGAATAAAATTTAATATTACCTGTGAAATTAATATTCTGTATTCAAATTCCTTTTTATTCAGCCACCACCTTCTATTATTTTATCTAGTTCAGTGTTAACAAAGAACCAGACTTCCATAATGTGTCTTGGGAAATCATCATGTGAGCTTTTCTCATTATTTAGACTAAAATTTAATTCACAGTTTAATCCTATTTCTCTTTGTTAAGAAGCTGTACATCACTGTAACTCTGCCCTTGTTATCCTCACTACTGACACCTTTTTGGTTTTTAAAGGCTTACTTTCACCCTCAAAGAAGGACGATGAAAGAGCAGCACCGGGCGTGCTGTTCTATCAAAAATCCTAATTACAAGTGTTCTCTCCTGGTATTCTTCCTATGGAGACCGTCAGAAAGAACACTGTTTATGGCACAATTACATAAGGGATTACATACAGTCTGTGCTGCCAGAAACGAGGAAGTCCCATTGCCTGTGACTTGCTGTGTGAACAAAGCTGCTTATCAGATCCCTTCCTCCATTTATTTTTGAAGAAGGGCCGATAATTCTTACCCACCTTTGTGAAGTAGTTTGAGAACTAGGGATAAAAAGTACTTTGTAAATGTTATCGTTCTCAAAATATGGCCTTGTACCCCTGTCCCTTTAGCCACAGCTACAGAGCTGCATTAACCCCCATTATAAAATAACAGCTTTAGCCAAACCCCTGCTTGGGAAAGACACGAAAAGATCAGTCCAGAGGAGGGCTGGGGACAACAGAAGAATACAATAGGGGTTAAGCACTGGGAGCTTCCTGTGTTACACAGAAAAGTAAGTACGGATGGAATTCATTAAAACATTAGAGATTACATAAACAGCTAGAATTTGGATTTAGTGGGAGCAGGATGAGGCCTGTTTATTTCTTCTATCATAAAACTACTATGGAGGTTATTTTTGGTTTTCATGATAGTAGTGGTACTAGTGACACGTTTTTGCAGATGCCCAAGTGTCTCTTCTCCTGACAAACAAGCCAACAGATAACAAGTTTTAATCTTTCTATTTAAAGAAACCAAATTAGTTTCATTTGTGGAAGGAGACAGACACTAGTTAACAGCCAAATTTCCAAAGTAGGAGAGAGGAACCCTTTGCAGATCAAGCATAATCTGTCTCTGAACAGACATGAAACTGGCCCTTTTATGGCAAACCCAACCATTTCCAAACTATGTCTCCCAGCACAGTAGCACCGTTATCATCAAGTTACCAGGTTAGTCAGACAAGCCAAGCTTTAGTGCTTCAAAAATAGATTTAAATAAAAAAAATCAAACCTTGTTTATCTAATGGCTGGTATCCAATGAATATAACACAGTCCTGATAATAAACAGTGACACGAAACACTGTACTTTAGTGTCATCACATTGGAAGAATGCATGTTCTGAAGCAAACAGAATCAACCCTATCTGCAGACGCCATGATCTTTTCAAATATTTATTCTTGAAAAAGAATTAGCATATTTTTTACAAGTGCAGACTATTTTAATGTATCTGTGCAGCCAAAGCCTATAGCACTTGGAATGTGCGCATGTGATAGAGGTGCTTCAATAGTGAGTAATAATCTGAATTTTAAGACCCCAAAGCCAGTAAGGGAACTATGAACTAAAAAACGATCATATTCCATCTTACACACAGAGAAATGTGTACTGGGTTCCTTATCTTACACCACGAGTCTGTCAGAGCAAGGTCTGAATGGGTGATGGGGGGCCAAGAGAAAAATTGTACTCATATCGCCGCTATGACTTAATACAGAGGGAATTTCCCTCTGTATTAACAGTTCCCATGGAGTGTTTTATTTAGAAGTTTTACTGAATTAAAAATGTTAAACTACCCACCAAGTGTAAAAATCCCACTTACTTCCACATCTGTGAATTCAAGTGTTTTTCTACCATGGAGTTTAGTGCGAATCGAAAATGGTCCCATCTTCTGTCAAAGACATAGTACCCTCTTCCCATTAAGCGACTGCCGTAGGAACAAAACTGAAAGAAAAGATATTTCAATGTTGTTTATAAAAACAATAATAATTTCTACATAATAAAATAATTATCATTTATAGATCAAGGAACACCTTTGCAATTAGTACCATGCATATAAAATGCCTTTAAAAATGTGGTTTTCACAATCTGCAGCATGAATACTTTTTGCGTGATATGAAATATATGTGTAATGTTTCAGTTTAGGGTAAAGTACACTTCAACGTCATACTTCACTAATGAGTCTGTTTACTCTCACACTATGTGTGACAGGGAAAGAATATAAATGCTGAGGTCCTGTTAAGGAAGCAATTTTGGCTAATAATGCTCTTACTGCCTCAGAACGACAGTTATGCCGTTCTGTGCGCATTAAATCTCGCAATTGTGTAACAGGAATGAAAATATAACTCCAGAGGAAAAAGGGGCAACAGGAGTATCTACTTAAAAACCAAACAAACCAGTGACATTTCAGTAAAAACATATTGTCCATGGCACCTGCACTACAACAGAACACCGGGTACACTCTTCACAGTGTATGGAAATCATCTAGAGGAGCAGTAAATATTGTGAGAGGGAAACCCATTACAAAGCATCCTCAGAAGACAAGACAACTCTCCATCATGCAGGGACCACGTCACACAAATTCTGGCTGAGCACAGAAGCTATGGATGCAGTAGAAAAGCATCCGTTTAAAGCACGTTTCAGCTTAATAGAGAGAGAGTAGGGACTGTGTTGATCTGAAGTCTGTTTCATGACAAGGTTAAACAGCTTAATTAAAACCACCACCTACATGGATAAACTGGTCTTACCTCCCAGTGATACAGATCAGTTACCGCTCAGAGGTAGTTTAAGAAGCTACTGCCTTTTCTCTGACCATTACTACCACCTAACTGGGAGAGGGACTATGTAAGAAAACGGTCCATTTCGAAATTTAGGAATTCAGCATGAACTGTGCTGAAGGTGATTTCACCATCTTTTCTGAGTTCACCTTGATGGAGACTAAGAACAGTCGCACTGTCAGCACCTGCTTCATGCAGAGATGCTGGGATTTCAAAGAACAGAGCAGTAATTGGGATGGGCCTTGAAACACAACTAGGATCCTAAACCAAACCAGCTACCGACGGCCGTACCTCACTGATGAGGCCTGCACAAGAACTGGCTGCACTTCAATTATTTTCCAAATTGTGGAGACACACATGCAGCGAGCTTTTAGTTTTTAATTCACGAAAAAGCAACCGGCAAAAATGAAGCTGAATGAATACGAAGAGTCCCAAGGAAGCAGGAGGTTACTGCATATCATAGCATCATATGGACTATAATGATTCTTACTGCCTGTGTAAGAACCAAATACGGAATTTCATCTGACAGTCATTTTACATTCAGCTCATACTTTTTCCTGGTGGCTGACAGTAACAAGTTCTTCTTTGCTCTAGGGAATAGTCAATGCTACAGCTACCACAGTGTTCGTTTTATTCTGCGTATCATACGGAAAACATGCAAGTGAAGTCTTCATTAATTTTATTCCTTGGCTCAATTTTTATGAGAACCAACTGCTTAGAAGTTGAAGAACTCTCCCATTGCTTCTTGGTTTGTACAGTGTAAACAAATTCCCACTACAGAGATAAATGCCACAAGGCAGCTCTTAATACTTACAATGGAGTTTCTCACTAACGTGGGAGAAAGACAAAAGCAGCTGCCAGAGAAGCACATACTTGAGCCATCACCAGTGCAGATGGGCTGTATCATGCTCTAGACTTCCAATTTTCAGATGAATGAAGTAGCTTCTAAGTCCACATACACTCACATAAATGATATTTATCCTTCAAACCACTCTACACAAGTCCACGAAGCACTGTAATAGCCTTCGTTGCCATACGATTTTCAGAACTATAACCAACTGCAAGGCACAGATTTGTAAGAACTATGACAACAAAGAGATTATCTGTTTATATCACATTTAAAACAATGGAACTTTTCTCAGTTTAGCAGAATTACACGAGCTGCAGTCTACTGAGAGGAAAATCTATAACTGGAACGTCTGATTTTCTGCTGCTCCTCCTGTCCTGCAGCCTAGCAATGTTTAGCACATCCACTGAGCAGGCTTCTCCTCCATCCATACCAGTTGCTGTCAAATACATTTGTAGTCTTTAGCATACAGTTTTCAGAACATAAATTCCTCGTTCCTCACATTTTGACTAAATGACTTCTTTTTTCTCCCCTCTCCAATTACGTAAGAATAATGGCAAGGCATGCCAGAGACAGACATACCCCAAGAGGTCTGGGATGGTGTCCAGAAAAATGGCAGTCTAATTTCTCAGATTCTTCAGCTCCTTCCGCTTCTCCTTCATCACTGGACAATCTGCTCGTTATATCTCCTCCCATGGAAGGCAGCGGCAGTTCTGGTACGTACCCACTGTGGTTTGAAGAACTGTTGCTGTTTATGCTATTTGCAGAGGATGGTCTAGGAGAGGAACATACATTTAAATCATCAGTGTTCAAAGGCTCTGGAAACCTACCTGCAGGAGTCAAGCGCCAAAGTAAATAATACAGAGATGGTATAAAGGAGGACAGTTAAATATACAGAATACCTGACATATGGTCTTGTCAGAAATATGTCACGGCTTATCATCAAGTTAAAGTCTGCAGAAGTACCTTTGTATTGCCTGAAATTTTAAATTTGCTGCGAAGTTGAGTATAAGATCTTAAAAGAGGCAAAGTATATTAAAAATGCAAACAAAAAATCAGATGTGTCAAATCTTCTTACATTGCACCATTACTCTGCTACTCGATTAAACCCAAGGGTCCAGCTATGAAATTTTATTTCATACCAAAATCCTTCTGAAATTAGTGTGCTAAATATAATGAGAGTGTTCAGCTGACACACTCTACAGTTAGATTAGTGAGTGAGGTAACTGGGAGGACTCTTACACCATTGTACGTTTTCTTTACCTTTGTCTAAAATCCAGTAAAACAAAGCAGGAAAGCCTTTGCACCACAGGGCGCGATGATGCCTTGTCTTTCAAAAGTAGCTTGGAAACAAACCAGGTTAGAAGTGGGGGTGGAAAAGGACTCTCAATTACAGTTTTTACAACCAAGTATGTATGTGGACCTCTGAGGTTGGAGCAGATGTATGCACTGAACAAAATCTGAATAAAATCTTCAAACTCGTAAATCTATGCTGTCAGGAGACAGCAGTCACTGAGACTGTGGGCAGGTGCCCTCTTCTGAACAGAACAGGGATTGCTCACAATACCCACCGGCCAGAAATAACCACTGCAGCTGCTGCTGCTGCTGCTGCAAGGGACAGAGTGTGCGAGTGCTCCTCAGCACTCCTGGGCAGGTCAGGCCAAGCCACCTTCAGTGGGACCAGGAAGCTTCGCCCCAGCAGAGCAGGGAGCACAGAGCTGCAGGCTCACTGCCTCCCGGAGGAGAGGGAGCAAGGCTTTCCTCTGGCCTCATGGCTTGCAAAAAGTGACAGGAGGACAGAACAGAGGCACTGCAGCAGGAACAGAAGTGCAGATTGTACAAACACAACCGCTAAAATCCTCCTTCTCATGTACCTTTGCAGTTTCTTCACCTGACTCTTCACTGAATTGCTCTCCAGTTGTGTTCTTTGCCTGCGACACCTGTAACAATGTCTGCCTGTGCCTCTGTGCTCCTCTCTATGTAAGGACTGTGTAAGGTCACTCCTTTTACTAGAATTATGCAGATTTCTCACCACTTCATGTAATTATGGGTTTTCTTTCATTCTCCTTTCACTCAAACCCTGTAAGACCCACCTCTGTCACTTGTATGAATAAAATTCCATTATGGCTTGACAAACACACAGAAAATAAAGGAAATGGCTGTCTCTGTAAGACTCGAGATAGCAAACACAACAATCTCTGAAACAGGGACTATCATAACACTAAGCCCCCAAATGGGCACTCAATCCTGACCAAGGCTGCTGCAAAGAAACAAAATATGAAACAAAATAAATATGAATAAACCCAACTAGTTCAGCTCTATCTACTGCAGCCAAAAGTACAAACCAAAAAAACCCCAGCCAATGAAAGAAAACATATGGGAAGTTTACCAGAGAATAGAAATACCAGAGAGTAAAATCCAGTAGGTCCAATACATCACATTAGCTTTTCTAAAGTTTGCACTGTTAGAAGACTGTGTTTGTCCTTAACAAGGAAAATCTTCAAAATGAGGAAAGACGTGTTACGGTTAATTTCAAACCAAAAGTTTTAAGAACTAGCTGTTTACAATGTCATTTACACTGAATTACAACTTTTTTGCAAGATATTCCATTAATGTAATTGGTGAAGTATTTGTGGAGAGAAATTCTACATACATGTGCAGAATTTCACCACTGGTAGCTACCCTTATTCGTGCCAATAGACTTTTATTCCCAAAAGCATCAGAATGACTCAAACGTAAGCTTTCTTAATTATTACTGACCATTTTGGCAAAAAAATGCAGTTAGTCTGAGACCTGATCAGAGGGTGGACACAACTCCTCACCCCATTCCCAACCAGACGACAGGCTACCACGGGCAGATTGAGGTTAATATAAACGTAGTCTACCTTCTACTGCAAAGTGAAACGCTTATATTAGTAAGATTTAGCATGCAATAGCCTAAAGAAATACCAAGTGCTTATAAAATAAGCTGTATGAAAGACTATGACTTCCATCAGCACCTTCAGAGTGCAATATTGCACCCGGGAGAATCGCTTACCTTGGAAGTACAGAATTTGGTGGTCTAGATTTTGCAGGAGATGTGACTTTAGATTCTTGCCCAGAGTTCACTGAGGATCCTGACAGAGAATCTTGTGCTGGTGCAGGCTGGCTCTGGTAGCTTTCCCTTGCAGATGGTGGATGCTCTTTGTCTTTTGCAACTTCTTTTTCCCTGGATCGAGCTTTGTGTTCAGCTAGAAGGATGTCAAACTGTTTTTTACGGCCTGGAACTGCTCGTCGATGATTAAGTGAATGAGTCTAAAAATAGGGTGGTTAAAAAGCATTTGTGTGTGCATGACATTGTTTATGAGTCCTCTATACTTCCGATACACCACAACTCTAAAAGATAAAATCTACTTC
This sequence comes from Scolopax mira, assembly GCA_004320125.1. NCBI lineage: Eukaryota > Metazoa > Chordata > Aves > Charadriiformes > Scolopacidae > Scolopax > Scolopax mira. The sequence goes on from BJBW01002724.1 coordinate 38,473, forward strand.
AAACAACTTTAGCCACAGTTATGGAAATAAAGCTGTTACTCCATATTATTTTTGATAATTTATGAACTCATTCTTAAGAAATGCCAACATCAAGGCTAAAATTGCTTTTTGCGACCATTTTCATATAATAGTCTATTGACTTACCTTTTCCAAGATAGAAAATACAGTTCTAATAAATTTAAAATATTAAGAAGTAACATCATTGTAGTTCTTAACTTACAATGAAAATCTGATTTCATTGGATTGCAAAACGTGAATACATTTTAAAGCGGATTTAACTCATTGTCTCTACTGACAGGCAGCATATACACATACAAATGTTCATTACAAATATCTGCTGCTACTTTTTGACATGAGATTTATTACTATCACAAGCGCAGCCTCCAAGTAATTTATTATACAAAATCATGTTAATTTTTTACTAAATACTGACTATATGTACTTCAACATGGTTGCACACATGGACCAAAAAAGGAGCATTTAAAATAATGCTTGTGCTTCTATACGAAACGTTAATGCTTTTTGCATAACAAAATGATAAAAAATATCCTTTTAGAAATATCAGTGGAATAATGCAGATGCTCTGATTCAAAGAAACAGAATTACTCAAAAGAATTACCTGAAGACAGCGTCTGAATACCATACCCATTGTCTGTAAGACAGGAGCAGGTATGACCTCTCAAACTACTGCGGTAGGATTTAAACTATAACAAAGCATCTGATATTTTATCTTCTAAGAAAAATACCTTGCAGGTGAGCGATCTTGTGCAAGGTTTCTTTGTTTCAGGATCCAGTACTCCACAGTGTTTATTTGGGTCAAATTCTCTTTCTGTTTGAAGGGGGAAGGTGGATAGAAAAAGGAGGAAAAAAAAAAAAGATTATTATAGAAATTTTAACCAGAGTAGGTATAATTTTTGCCCGATAGAATTTAATTCAACCAGGCTCAACCTGAACCACCCCCAGCACCCCGTAATAGTGCCACATCCAATTATTTGTCCTTCCAGATTTCAAACTATTTAGAGCAGGATTTGAGACACAGACTTCCTCGGGGTAAGGCTGCCAGAGGCCAGAAGACAGGACCCAGTCAAGTGGCTGGGAGTTCAGTCCCCTCTCGAGCAGCCGCTGCCCCTGGGGCCGTGAGGAGCAGCACCTGCAGATGGGCCTGGCCAGCTTGGCTGGGACACCCACAGACCAAGGGCACAAGGGCTTTGCACAACATCCCTTTGACGTACTCAGAAACTCTGAAAAACAACCCATGTGTCTCAAAAGTGAACGCAAGATTGCTAGTGGCATTTTAAAACCAAGATTTATCTAAACCTGTCCCCTAAGTCTGTGTAAAAATGACATGTATGCTCCTTCTTATTTCCCTAAGTGAAGGAAGGCACGGAGTTTAAAGTTTGCAGACATTATGAAAAAGAAAGGCATTTACTTGAGTTCTACTCATGATTAACGTTAAAAGTGCGTTAATATTTAATATGCTGTATTTGCATATTTCATTTTCATTAATATTTTAGTATTTATATGCCACAGATAGCATCACCTCCTTTAGGATATATTAATATAATTTTAGGATTTGCACTACAGAGCTGTAACAAAACTAAGGACAAACACTTCTCAGTTTATGCCACCAAAGAAATCTACCACTATCTTTATATCCCTTGACATATATTTTAATTGGCAGACTGGTTTGCTTTGGTTTGTTAGTGGAATATAAACTATTTACTAAAGCCTATTTTAACTATGCAGTGGTGTTACATTCAGATATAATAAATATCCTGTACTTAAATACAATATTTAATCTGAGGATCTAAAGATTCTTTCTAAGCAAACAAATTGTAGTTAAGCTGCAGACAGCAAATTGCAGCGAAGTTACAACATCATGGCAGCATCACAGCAAGCACAACAGCTGGAAGAAGAAAAGTGAGACCAAATCGCCCACATTAGAGGACAACTCTCATCCAGACATTGCAATTATTAGCAATTTTATGTATTCTGCTAAATGGACTTAAAAATAATAAAGCAAACATTAAATAAATGGTTATGTTATTAACCTATCAGCAAGAAGCAAGCTTGGAAAAAATAGAACATTTTTTTGTGTGTGTGTGAAATCGATAAAGGGACTGAAATCTGTCACAAGTTTCTTTACAGCACACAGAAACGGTGAAGTATCTGTGTATAACTATTATAAACATCTTTTTCTAGCTAACAGATGAAAAGGCATGCTCATGTGCTAAAGGATTTAATTACTCCTGGTTTTTGAGCATATGACGTTCTTAGTGCAGTTTCCTGAATCATCCACCTAAACCCCTTTAACACAAATAAAAAATAAAAATAAAAATCAAGCTAAATAGACTATATGCACTAATAAATATACTTTCAAATTAAAAAATCCTGAGGATAATCATAAGGCTGTGGAATGTGTTCTGAAAGTCACCAGGCGAGAGGACTGTTTTCAGCTAACATGGAAACCTCCTTCCAAAATTCCAAAGTGCTTCCTTTGGGAGCATCCAGGCTGCAACTTGTTAGTTAAGAGTGTCCCAGCCAAGACCTGGGGACTGGCAGGACTGATTACAGAAAAAACAGGTTTTAGGAAACCATATAGAGGTAAAAATAAGGTAGTGAATTATAGTCAGAAATAGCGGAAGCCATTTACCATCTACAGAGCAACAAAATAACATGCTTTCCCTGAGAAACAAAATACCAAACAAACAGGGAACCACTTCTCTCAGCCGAAGCTCTTCCAGGGGAGTCAGAACATCTAATTGCCAGCTACAGCCGTGCCTGGTTTGGGCAACACATCGAGTGAAGTTCATCACCTTCTTATCAATAAAGAAACGCAGCTTCTGGCGACCTCTGCATTAGGAACTGTGCAGCAGGAGAAGCCTCGGCTGCTGTGCACGGGCACTGCTTGAGGGGGCTGGTTTTCCAAAAAGGATTCCACTTCATTTTGTCGGCCAGAGTAACGGGGTGCAGTATAACCTCACTGAGGGAAGAGGAAGGGTCAAAACTGAACTCAGTCAAGCTCCTAATTGCAACACCACAGATATGCTTGGTTTAAACCGGGCATCTGCATTCTTTAGATTCACCCCAAAGAGAATCGCGACTAAGGAAGACTTAGGAAAAAAGCTATTTTTTTTTTTCCAGTTGGCTCCTAGGGAACACTGATCCACTTATCCTGGGCAGCTACACACTGTCTTTTGTGGCTCCACGAGCTGCTTCCTCTCTCTCACCAACGACAGCACGCCTGAAAAGAGGGCAGGTTCATTCATCACCCAAACAACCACCAGCTCTCAGCAAAGAAAAAAACCAAATTTCAGCCACAGTCAGTGAAAGGGTATGAGAGTGAGTGGAGGTTGCTAAAAAGGAAAGAAAACAGATGTAAACCAGCCAGACCTATTAAGGAGCTTCAAAAATTAACAGCTGCACAGTTCCACAGCAGCAGACTGAGGGAAACCTAAATCCCCAGAGCCACTGTCTCATTCTTTTAATGTGAAATGAATGAAATTTATGGGATATCTAAAATAATCATCTCATTGACCTTCCATGATCTTTTTCTCAGCCTTTCACAGTTCTGTATAATAATGGAGAGGAATCCATCACAGTGACACACAATCTGCAGGCCATTCATCTACGGCGCTCTCAGGACTTCTCCTATTTGCATCATTGCTAAATTCCTGCATCGATACACGAGGCAGCAGAAACAAGACTGAACAGATTCTAAATCTGATAACGACAGAAGAGCTTTAAAAGAAAAAAAAAAAGGTATAAATTCTGTGGATTTGTTAACCATGTAAGAGTAAATGCCTACTGGAGTGCCCCAACAGTTCTCTGCAGAGTCCGAGCCTGTTTGGAAATTTCCACCCGTGAAATTTCCACCCAGCCTAGAAGACACTGCGAGTGACAGCTCAGAGACAGAACAGCGATGGAGCCACCTCCACAGAAAAGGCAAGCAAGCTGAAAGAAGGCCCTACAGAAATGATTCTGCATTACAAAATATTTCAGCAATTTCACTCGGAAAAAAAAGGTACAAGTATCACCTACAGCTCTGCAGTGGTAGGTGGTGATGTGAGGAAAACAAGTGTCTCAAAAAGTATCAGTTTCAACTATTCAAGTAGGAATTCAGAATTGATTCACTAAGTTAAGCATCTAAGCCATTAAAGGAAATAATGGTTTAAAAGAAAACAATATTTTAAATTAATTGGAAAATAGAGAGAGTTTTTATCAGAATAACAAATTGGATCTTAGCAAATGAAATGTAAGGTTTAAAAGCCTGATCAGCTACTTTCTCTTAATATTTTTTTCATTTTGTGAGACACAACAACGAACAACGGTTCTGTTCTCTTACATGCCTCTAGTGAAGAAAGCAACCAGCTTTCTTACTGAATCCTCTCAGCTCCGCACCCCGCGCAGCCCTTGCAAACACCTCGCACCTCTGGCACCACGCCAAGGGAGCAGGACCCTCGGCCAACTGCCAAAGCTGAGAAAAATGAAAAAAAAAAAAACCAAAAAAACCCCCTGATATGCAGTCAAAAATTAGGGGCAGACTCATTAACTGGAAATGAAAGCATTTATCTTGTACATACTTGGTTCATAACTAGTGCACATTTAGAAATCATGTGAACTAACTTCCTGCCAAACTGACGAGCTAATGCGGATCATGCTGCCATTAGCAAAATTAGCCTTTCAGTACACACAAGAAGTTCCTGACCAAATCACAAAGCACTGCCAGCTGATGAATAGACCCTGCACAGCTTCTGAAGCCATAGACTTAAGTCAGTTACTTTTGTTTTAAGAAAAGCAAAACAAAAATCCCTCAAAATGCTCTCCTTTCATTCAGAACAAAAATATGTTTTCAGCTTTAGGGGGCAAATTCTCTACTTGCTGCCCAACAGCTGGCATCTGGCACCTCTGGGAAACTCCATGGAAAAGAATTCCTCCTCCCAACAGATGGCAACCTTTCTAAGGGAACCTCCACCCTCCCGTGATGTGTGCTGTGGTGTCCACGCTTTGGTGGCAGGTTTGCACAGGGACCTACATCCTCAATGCCACTCACACAACCCCACCGTCCCATCTTCCTGACAGAGACTGAGATCCCCACGCTACATATGTCATGTGAACCACAGAGGAAGAGGGATGGAGGGGAATTATGACTTTTAATGATATCTTCTTAGAATTTTCTAGTATTGAAAAACCAAGAAAGAAGATTCTTTAAAAAAAATCATGACTTGATGGATAATCCAAAGTCTTAAATCTCATGTTCAACCTGATCATGACTAAAGTCACCCAACCAAGGCTTGTTTTCTTTTGTTGTAAACAGACCCAAATTACATTCCAGAAGGCTTGAGAAAGCCTTCTGCCTTTCTGTTTTAATGAAGTTGCTTCCTTAAAAATTTGTATTTGGCCTGTTGACCAGTAGAGAAGCGCATTAATCACTAATTTCAAGCTAAACAGAATGTGTACTTCAAAAATATTTTACACATGCTAAGAGTGTGAAAGCTTTCTTATTCATATATGCAAACTGGCATCTTACAGTTAAAAAAAAAAAAAACCAAACCAGAACAGCATTTTATTAGTACATTATTTCCGAGCTATAGAAATATTAATGAAGAAAGATGGACCACCTCAGAAGATGAAATGCAACATCACTTACCTGAAAGTCTTTTGTAAGGCTTGTTACTGCTTTTAGTGCCATTTTGGTGTTTCTTGTCTATTGATGGGGCTATAATTCCTTTGCCGTTCAGAATCTTTTCTGGTGATGGTGGCACTGACTTGGATGTCAAACCAGCTTTAACCAGGGTTGGAGCAGGTACGGTGGATGAAGAGGCTGAGGAGGAGGTGACGGTGGTAGTGGTTGCAGAATTCATTTTAACATTGGCACCATCTGCCTTCACTAGGTTAGGAATTTTCTCTAGACTGACTACTGGAACAGGAACACTGTAAAACCAAAGAAAAATCTTTAAGTTTTATTTTCTGTGCTAAAGATTTATAGTTCCTTAATCCCCTTTCACAGATATAAAAATTTTGATGCAACTGACACAGTATCTTCAGACCAGACTAAAATGAAGTACTTAGTACCATTATTCATTATTTTTGTTCAATCAAATGTTTACAAAAACAGGCATCTGTGAAGCCTGGCAGCGTATAGAATTATGAAAATGAACGTTTGTTTGATTATTATTTTTTTTAAGATCCGATCCCTACTATTCATAAACAAAATAAGTCTTTGGTGCTAAGAAAAACATACCCCTTACATATGTGGTCCCCCACCTTTAACACAAGCACGTATCAGGTGTCTGTGTGCTGCACTAAACTCACCATGACAATGAAGTAGTTTGCTAATAATTTTAATAATTTTAAACAAACACAAAAATAATTAATTTTGTGTCTGAATGACACACAACTTCTGGAAACAAGGAGAAAAGAGATTTTAAGCATAGATATCTTAACTGCGGTCCCTTTAAAAGTATTAAATACTTGATTATTTAAATTTATTTTGAATACAATTTTATGAACCTAAAAATAAAATTTCCCAATAGAATTACTAGCTTAGTCAGCCCTTTTCAGAATAAAGTTTGCAATAACTAACTTTTCCTAACTGAACTACCACCACAGCATATTTGTGACACTAACAAATGTTACCTTCACCATTTGGCAGCAAAAAGGATTGAGACAATCAATTCCAACATTATTTTAACATTTCCGGCTCCTATCTGCATCAAGAAATGGCCAACACTGATTGCTGCTTTTTACTTACCCAACAACTCCAAAATTGGATGTCTTGTGACTACCAATTAGTATATAAATGATATATCCCTCTTTACTGAAGCAAACACAGAGAAAAAAAATTATTAAACCCCCTAAATTCTCAAAGCTTTCAGCCCCAGTTTCATTGGATGCCACAAAACTAAACATTTTACTTATTCAGTTCTTCCCCTACACTGCCTGAAGAGCTGATTTTGCTAAAGAGTTTACTATCTTTCTTATAAGTGAATTCCCACATGGATCATGCAAAAATGACAATTCTCAGGCTATTTTTCTAGACTGAGCAAACAAAAGAAACACAAGTTTCCTTAAATGCAAACACAGAGATGATATTTAAAAGGTAAAACAAATTCCTCACCTAGAAGCATGAGAGTCTCCTTAACAGTATTCTTTATTTTACGCTCTAAATGCACAGAACTAAGCTAATTTCCATGATTTTAATCCCCGGCATAAAGGTGACAGTCGAGGAGGCCATCCCACACAGAAAAACTTAAAACTCGGTGATTTTTTAATCTATTAGTATTTAAAAATATTTAACTTGATGTATACACCTAAAGGTGAAATGAAACATATTTGTAAAGAGTGTGAAATTAGTCCTTAGGAAACTGCACTTGAGGAACAATCGGCTTCTTGCAGCCCCCTGCAGTGACTCTGCGTGGCTGCGGAGCTTCTGCAAGGGCATTACTCACGTGACATTTGTTAAACAGACAGCAGCTGTCAAACCAGATCTATTCTGAAGCACGCTGGCACCTACAGCTCAGGGACCCACAGCTTCTTGCCAGAGACCACCCCGTTGGCCGTGTCCCAGGACAGGCAAGACCTGTCTGTCTGCACAACCCTGTACAGGTTTGGGGCTTCCCCCCGTTCACAAGTCTCACATAATTTCAGTCTTTTGTGTCTGAAAAATGGCACCTTTGCTGCATTCTTCCTAAGGAAGGAGCGGTTAACAGCTGTGGAGCTTTAGAATCAGAAAAAAAAGATGACTTTGGGATGGCATTCTGCATGGGGCACCCTTTGGAAAGACAGGAACCCGGGTCCTCTCTACAGCTGCTAAAGGTGATAAGCAGAGAGCGGAGTGGAGACTCTCCCGTACTGCAAAGCTGTTTATCTTGGTTCTAAGGGTACTTTAACGTAGAAAAAAAAATGTACAAAACTTGATATAAACAAGACACAGATCAAATTAAAAGGAAGATTTAGACACCGAGACATATTCTGGAGCTGGAATTAAAATTATATGAAATTTCCACATTCTGCGATAGTAAAAATACAGCCATCAGCTAGTCAGAACACAGATCTGACTGCAATAAAGTACAGCGAGGTAACCAAGCAAAAAAATGGAACTTACTCGTAAAACCAGAATTATGTTAAGTATTTCAATGAATGCAAACATGGAACTATGAAACAGGATTTGATCCTCTGCTTTTTAAAACTGCTCTGAATTTATTGAGTTAAATGATATTCAAAAATTGTAACATCTCAGGGTAGGAATTAATTATATTTTTTTTGCTTTTAAACAGATGGCAACTACATTTTCTGAAAATAGGATATTTTTTTGCTCTAGATCAAGTAGTTTTACTATATAAAAATATGTAAAAACATATGAATAAATCTTAATGCCCAGTTTCTAAGAGCTATCTTAATTCAAAGTACTAATACACAATAAAAGGGCCAAGTGTATTATCTAGTGTAGTAGCAAAATACAGTTAATAAATGAAAATGTTTTTCTGTTGTGCAGTGCTCAGAACCTCAAATCCTAGGGCACATATGGATGGATCACTGTGGTAATGAAAAAAGCCCAGGGGAGGGTACATTTTTGTTTAATTTTGTTATTGAACAGGTAAACCCTCATTATGCATTTCATTGCAGTGTAGAAGAAAAAAGAAAAATACTGCAATATTTGAAGACAGAAATTCTATAGGACTCCTGGCAGACCACAGTAAATTAGTTGAGATTTTAGAAGCTTCAGGTGGTACTTTTTTTTTCTTTAATATAAGTGGATGCTAATATTTTTATTATATAACACAAAATGGACCTGTTGGAATGGGTTCAGCGGAGTGCCACGAAGATGATCAGAAGGATGGAGCACCTCTCCTGTGAGGACAGGCTGAGCGAGCTGGGGTTGTTCAGCCTGGAGAAGAGAAGGCTCCGGAGAGACCTTATAACAGCCTACCAATATCTGAAGGGAGCCTACAGGAGAGCCAGAGAGGGCTCTGTGTCAGGAAGTGCAGTGACAGGACAAGGGGTAATGGTTTTAAAGTGGAAGAGGAGAGATTTACATTAGAGATGAGATTACATCTCATAGATTAGAGATGAGTTTAGAGATTACAATGAGGGTGGTGAGACACAATTGCCCAGTGAAGTCGTGGATGCCCCATCCCTGGAAGTGTTCAAGGCCAGGCTGGATGGGGCTTTGAGCAACCTGCTCTAGTGGGAGGTGTCCCTGCCCATGGAGGGGGGTTGGAACTCAATGATCTCTAGGGTCCCTTCCAACTCTAAACATTCTATGATTCTATAAAGATGAATCGATAACAAAATGGTCAGTTGGAAGCTGTGCAGGACCGGTGACCATCGTCAACTACTAAGGACTACTAGGGGAAATAAATCACAAGTGCTTACATTTATATTTGATGGTTAAAAAGAGTTCTCCTACCAAACTGAGTTTGAGTGAAAATTAAGGATTTTTTTAAAGTTTTTAATCTCATTTACTGTATTTTAAAAAGAATTTTTGAATGAAAAGTCTGTTGAGAATTATTAAAGACAACTGCTGAAAGGAAAAATTAGGAAAACTACATGCAACAAACAAAAACTGAGGAAGGGCACACGAGACTGGGTGTATAGAAAATTGCCCAAGATAGGGTGAGGAAAAAATCTGTATTCCGTAAAGACAAGTTTACTTTCTTACACAAAAGAAATTCTAGGAATAATAGTGATAACTATCTAAGTGAGAGTAAAATAAGTTATTATTGATGCAAAAATGACAGAAATATTTATACTGAGAAGGCAACACGATAACGCTCTCCAATCAGATAAAAATGTTTCTTGATTCCATCAGTAAGTGTAAAGTGCCAGCTGAAAAACCATGTTGTTGGTTTTCTTTGTTTTTTGTGGGGGTTTTTTCTGGGTTTTTTTTTACATAAGCAAATCTGGATAACGTGGCCATGAGTTCCAAAAGAGCTGGGTCTCAGCCTATTCATTTCTAATTGAATCTTGGAATATTTCACTCCTCAGAGAAGCAAGCTGAGTGCTGCTCTTGTGTCCACACTGAAAACCCAAATCAGAGTGTCTTGGAAAAAATAATGGGAAAAACCCCAACAACAACAACTTATAAACAATTAGTTCACGGGGTTTTGCAGAAAATCAGATCATGGCAAAGAAATCTGGTTTCACTTTTTGATGAGGTTATGAGTTAAACTGAAAAGATAGCTGTGAAAAGGTTCCAACTTTTGAAAGGCATTATAAAACACAAATAAAAACAGTTTAAAAGCAAATGTTAAACAACATAAAATTAAAAACTCGTTTTTCAGAGATTTATGATCCAATAAGGTTGCTTGCTAGGAGGACATTTTAGTCATCATTACCAAGTCTGACATGACTGAACACTTTATTGGTCTTCAGAAATAAAGAAAAGATTCCTGGTAAAAACATTTGCTGATGGAATCAGGGTCGAGGGAAAATAAATAATGAAGAGACAAAGGCAACTATAAAAAAAACATGGTGTGTTTGGTAAAACTCATTAATTCCAAAAGATATTTTAATATAAGCAAATGTGAAGTTACACATGAAATAAGCTATTCAGTCTGCAGTGACATTCGGGGAAACAACAGACTGGAAAATAGTGACAGAAATATTTAGTGGTTAGAGTGGATAAGCAATTTGAGCTTTTATTGTATTGTTATTCTTACATTAAAAAAAAAGGGTCTGGCAAATTAGAGTAAGGAGCATATTTAGTTTTCGCATGTCCCTGGTTATACTGATACTGGAACATGGCTTCCACTGCTGCTGACCAGTGGTTAAATACCAGTGTTGAAGAATTAGAAGGGAACCAGAAAAAGGCTACAAAAAACATCTGAGGGCTACACAAAGTCCTTGATCGTGACAGGCTTCAAAAGCTCATTCTCTTTTTTAGATAAAATAACTGATTTTCTTCTGCTTTTTCATGTTCTTGGTCAGGGAGCTGGACTCGATGATCATTATAGCTCCCTTCCAACTGAAATCCTTCTATTCTATTCTTTCAGCAGAACCTGTGACAAACTCCCAAGATAAGTGTGAATTTTCCTCCTCAGTATCTTGTAGCAATATTTTTTAGTTCCAAGCCACTGCTTGTCACTGTCATTCCCCAAGCAAGAAAAATACTTGTAGTACATCACAACACTCCTCATACCTGGAGCTCCTTATTATCTCTGTTTTCCTTTATTCGGGCTTTTAAAAATTATTTTTCCTTACTATGTGATTTTGCTGGGTGGTTTTTTTTCTTTCCCTTTTTTGTCATTCATAACTATATTCATTCTAAAATGTCATCCACTCATTCAACTCTTATCAAATTTGTGAGAAAAGAAATTCACAAACACTAAAAAACCTAAAACATCGTTCTAGTCTACATTGCTGAGATGGCCTCTACAGAGTAGCAAAGTATTTGTGATTTAGTGGTGAGAATATGTGGTCCAAGTTAACTGATGAATTTTTGCTCCAATTTCATGTTGCATTTCATAAGGAAATATCCTTAAATCTTGAATAGCTTCACTTTTTCAACCTCAATATGAATAACAGTATTTCCTAACCCAAACAAATAAAGACTAAGAGATGATTGAAAAAATCCTTAGAGAAGTGACATTATAAATTTTAAATTACTACCCATAGATATATACCTTTGTGATCCTATTTCTGTTTACAGTAAGAGTGTCAGTTTTCCACATGTGGATAAAAACCATATAACTTCCATCTCATTTTCAGAATTTCTGGCAGGCAATGGCTAATCCTCGTGGAGGGAGGTCAAGGAGACTTACTTCAGCTGGTATCTCAGGATTTAGTTTACACTTCAACACTTTACCCCAAATTTTCACTGCCTCAGGATCATGGCTGGGTGGAAATGGACACCCTGTAGCATCACAGCACCAAAACCCTCCAGGGCAGCGCTCAGAAGCCGGGCTGGGGCAGAGCGAGCCAAGCAGCATCTTTTGGGCAGGTCATCAGGGAAGGAGAGCGCTCCTGGCCACAGGAATGCCTTTTATAAAGGCTAAGAAGAGTATTCTTATTAATTATGATCCCTTGTTCAATACTAATATTATTACTACCAACCACCTTACTCTTTGCCTTTTTCTCTCTGTTTTCTACCCTTTTGCTATACCTCCTACCACCTCAACTGCAAGCTTCAGAAAAATGATTTATGTTTATCTTGTGTGCAGCACAGTGGTGCTCCAGCACCACTCCAGGCTCTGAGTGCTGCTGTATTAATAGCAACGATGTTAGAGATACAGGAGGAAAAAAAACCAGAGCTGACATATTTCTAGATGATGTATGCACAATAATCCTTCATATTCCAACTACAAGAAGGTAAGTATTAAAACAGTAGCTACAAAAATTAAACAATTCCAGATCTCTGTAATCTGATCATTCAGATCACACTGTTTAAAGCATTAGTCGAGCAGCAAGCTGAACCTGTGCAGAGCATCTCTGAACAACACAGGGTGTGAAGAAGAAAAAGAGCTACTCAGTCAATGTTTAAGATTATGGCTCAACCAAAAAAACCTCTAATGAATTAAGCAACGGCAGGGGTGGGTCTCCACGCAGGCAGGCGTGACGACAGACACATCTACTGGGCCTTGCTGCTGCAGAGGCCATTGCTGAAACCCTGCTACAAATGTAACAGCTAACATTTCAAAGAGATGCTGCTGCATGAAAGATTCAGGCAAGCACACTCAAGGTTACTCTGGGTCTGGAAAGCAATCATTACAAGCAATATGATTCCTGAATTAAGCTAATTTGGTAACTGTCTAGAAGAACCTATGTCAAGTAAATATTTGTGGTATGAGAGTACAACATAACAGACAAAAGCACTGAGTAACTGGAAGCTTCTGCAGATGACAAAGCACAACACGCTTGGATACGTGATGAATCCTCTTTGCATTTTTGAGACAAATGTATTTGTGTCAATTGAGTATTTCTTTCTAAAAGATAAGTGGGTGAAATTCTGTGACTCATACAGGCACCTGAATGGAAGATATGATCTTATCTTAATAAAAGAATCAATTTTATTAATAATTGCTCCTTTAAGAAAATCAGACTGCTGAGCTTTTCCTAGAATTCTAAACAAAAATTATAATCCACTGATGAGATAGCAACAAGTGCTTTCTTCCGTAACAGCTGTCAGCTCTATATAACCTGTGATGATTATCAGACTGATTTTAATCTTTAACAAATCAGGTAATCTAAGGCACTTAACACTAAATTTTGAAAGACAATTGCACTGATCTCTGCTTCAGAGTTTTTGTGATTTGTTATGTGATGATTAAAATATCATTAACTACTATATGCCTCATTTTTCCCACTGGTAAACAAACCCACAGTATTATCTCCCAGCAGAGCTGAAAGAATTGGGTAATTCACAGGTGCAACTACCGACATATTTGTTGCGAAAGTATTAACAGAGCAGTACAACAGTTTTAAATGGCTAAATTTACCTTGTTAATCATCAGCCAGCGTTTGGGACGTTCCCAATAAAGGGAAAAGGGATTGGTGGAAATGCTCAGATATTTTGTTCCCATCCAGCTTTTACTGACTGACAGAATGCCATCTGTTACCAGAACGGAAGATATTGTTTACAGATTCAGTTAGTGTGCTGAAATGTGGGTATGTAACCTGCTGTCTGCAGCACTAGGATAAGAAACAGGTTTATAGTCAATAGTGTTAATATTCTGAAGTTCTTTCTGATTTTGTTTTAATTAGACTTAAAAAAATTCCTCTTTTGTATAAAATTCCTCTCCAACATACAGAAGAGGTCACTATTCGGTGAAGAACACCTTTATTAAATAGTAAATGAGGCACTCACATGTTAACTAGAATAGCCTCTTTCTCTCATCTATGTGTGTGAATTCTAAACATCCAGATTTTTTTATTTTCAGAATTACAAACCGTAACAGTCCAGAATGCACATCACATCATGCTTATAGAGATGGTGGATTCAGATTTATAGGAAGATCAAATTTTGATCAAGTTTGTTCCAGTGCAAGGTAAATTCTACAGTTAGGCAGAAGCTGCTCTCATTGAAATGATACCAGCTACTGCCCGTTTCAGGCAGAAAACATGGGCTATTACTTAAACATAATTTGAGTTTAGGCTTTGTCTCTCATGAATAAATGGTCCACATTAGATTATTTACTGCTTTAAGGCAGTTGTGCCCAGAATTATGACTTCCTTATGCTAGATATTACATATAAACAGGAAGGATGTTTACAGTTAGCAGATAAAATTTAAGAAAAAGGAAATCTACTATCTCAAGTTTACAGACACAGAACTGAGGCCAAGGAGACTAAGGTGTAACAGTAGCCTGGGCAGAACCAGGAACTGAACCCAGCTCTCGAGTCACCAACGTAGTCACCTAATCACAACCCATCTTCTCTGTAGATAACTGAAGACAAAGTAGTTTCTCATGGGATAAAATAGTGACCCAGTTCTGCTTTCATTTACATTTTTGCCACTCTGCTGCTATCATCACAGTCACGGGAGGATGGGCCTGGCAGTCTCAAAGCCTATATGTGTATATATATCACAGTACATGATGTAAGATGCCCCCAAAATAGTGATTTCTGCAGTCAAAATTTTCTTGTGTCTTCTTATAAGGCATCAAACATTATTGAAATACAGAATAAACTGCAACAGCAGCTTGCAGTTGAAGATAAATTACTATAACAGTAAGTTTTCATGATCATCAGTTAAGCCAATATTAAGAACTCTGCAAAAAAACATCCTATTGATTAACAGCATTCAATTTAAGGGCGGATACTGTAACGGAAGATGGACCTTAAATATAGCAAACTGGGTCAATATCTAACTTGGTATATGCATCTTAGAAAAGCAGATATTTGATGGAACATCAGAAAAGCAATTCAGCCCCCTTTGGTCCTTTATATATATGTATATATATAATCATATATACGTATAAAAATTTAAAACATCCCAGTTTCCTCCCTTAGGAAATGTAGAGGCTTAAACCATAAGCTTAGATAGAACGAGAATATGGATTATATTTTTTTTTACAATTGTGAAATATGCATAGAGGTAATTACTATTTTTTTGAACACCAACATCTTTGGCAACTATTATTTTAGTACTTACCATGGTTTATCCCGTGATACTTTCGAAGGAAAGACTGTGTGCTGTTTGCTACTGGAGGTAAGTAGATTGTCTTTGGGCGTTTTGAATGGCTTTGAGTTGCTGCTGACAGGGTTATGGCCGCTGATACAGGATTTCGGTTTCATCTGTACTAGGGATGTCCTGGAATTGCAGGCTGGAGAAGCTGGAGAAGGGGAAGGTTTACACATTGAACCGTGTCTTCGTTCTGTAATGGAAAAATAATAAACTTTATAACATTTTATTGACTAGAAAAAAAAAAAAGTTAGGGAAGAGGAAATTGTTCCTCTATGCTAGTTGCAATGATTTCATCACTCTGAAGAACACAGTTCATTACTGTTGTCAGTGTAATCAAGCCAAATGATAATTAAACAGAATCAACTCTGTGGAAGTGCTCTGAAAAATGCAAACGTAGTAAAAAAAATGCTAATAATCTACCAGAAAATTTCAGCAAGAAATTTCAAATAATTTTTAAAGCAATAAGCAACCACCATCATCTGTGTGAGGTACACAAGGTGTCCCAGCTCTTCATGTAAAGAAGAAAGAGGAGAATATGCAACAACAGTTCAGATGACTTGGTGAAATACTCTCTGACAGATGTGAGATTGCTTCTATAATGGTTTATGAAGAATTCACGTGACCCGGTTATTGGGCAGTTTACTTTATGACTATCTCATTTCAAGTTTAATGGGAAGCTATAAGGAAAAGAACCGGAAGACTGAAAAGTGCAAAAGGTCTACTGCTCCCAGCCTCTCCAGAGAGGCCAGAGAGGTCAAATTTTCCTAGGTAAAATCACCTATCAAGGTAAAAGCTTAGTTTTTTCCACACAGAGCAAACAGCAAGTGCAAAAAAGCAGGAAGTTCCTGTGTCAGTTACAAACACTGGATCTGGAGGTTGGGCCTGTGCGTAAGCACCGCTTGCACTCACACGAGACCCCTCTTCAGTACTGCAAATGGCAAGGCCTTCCTCACCCCACAACAGGAAGACAGGCTTCAGGACAGACGGACGTCAGTCAATTTCTTTGGTCTTGGTTATTATTAATTTTTTTTAAATCTGAATGTCCTATTGTTGTTAAATAAAAAGATTGTTTTGAGAAGATATTTGGTCATTCTTTACAAACGATACACTTCTCCAGTGGAAAAGCGCTGGTGCTTGGCTGGATCAGAGGGGGCTGCAAACACCCGGCTCAGTGCTGCGAACTCCAGCACAACCCCAAAAACATTACAAGAGACAGGAATTGGGTGGTTTTTTTGCTGAGAGGTGCTGTAAATCTTTAAGAGTCCTGTCTCTGCATTTGCGGGAGCCCCCTTTCCCCAAGGGCATCACCCCGCAGGGAGCCAGCCCGGTGCTCCCCCGCCGGCGGCGGCAGGGCCAGGCTGTGGGACGAGGAATTTTCCAGTCAGCAGGGCCGTGCCCGCAGCAGCTGACTCCGGAGTGTGGCACCCCCGGCAGGGACCAGCCAGGTACCCCCCTCAATCAAACAACACAGCAATCAAACCCAGCAAGCATCATGTAATTATAGACCGGCAACTTCGGGCCAGCTGGAATTTCTCCTTCAACATGCAGCCCTTTTTCCTGGCCTAAAGCCTTCAGCACGTCAGGTGAAGAAGCCAAGCGGGTGCTCCTCTGAGCTCGCACAGCATCGCCCCGGCGGCCAGAAGCGGGTTACGGAAGCTCGGGAAGGGCTGTATTTACACCCTCAGCCCCGCGCTCACCGGTTCGATATTGCAAGGGTAACGAGGGAAAACTTTCCCACAGAGAATCAAAACATGACAATTTGTCTGGCATCCTCACAAGTAAAAACTTGCCAGTAGCAGAAGGATTCATCCATGATTAATCTGCAATAGGCAAGTACCTCAACAACAAAGATAAATGCTCAAAAAAAAACGGCATTAAAGAATATCCGAAACTGTTTCTATTATATCCAATGACTAAATAAAGGCATTTTCTACTAAAGACCAAGCACTTCTGTATCTTCATATTCACAGCTTTAATTACAAATGCTGAAATTCCCTCCAGATTCTCCTGCAACTGAAGAATACAGTCTTAATTTTTAATACTTTTTTTAAAATTTAAATACATAAATATTTTTTAATACTTTTTTTTTAGTTTTAAATACAAGCTCCCCTCGCACCCCAAATGCCAAATGCAATTTGCTGGTTTTCACCCCACCACACAGCTCAGCCTGCAGCCTCTGCCTTTAAAAGCTCTCTGCAGGATGGAGTTAATTTACATTCATTTCACCTCACATTTGTGGCAGCAACTGTTTAAGCTATGCATCTGCCTCTGAAATGCAGAGTTCCATTCACAGAGTATTTATTTCATTAAATAATAGTTATTGTTTCAAGAGCCACCAACTTTCTCAGCAACTATTTCATCAATTTAAATTAGCTTCATAAAAATGTGCAACTTTCCCATTAGTTACATGAGGGTTGATGAAAAGGAACTGCCATGTAAGTAACAAACCCAAGCTGTATCTAATGTGAAACTTGGGAAAAAAAATATTTCCATACACAAATTGTATAAATATAAGGTTAATTACTCCAATCTTCACCACAGTTATGGGTTTTCTCAAGACTGAGTGCCTTCCAGTAAAGTTTGTCTTCGATATCATCCCTATGGATATATTTGGAAGTGAAATACACTACTTTGTTATTAAAATTAATCTTCTGGAAAGACGGACATTCAAGATACTGACCATTTAAAATTATACTTTTAAGTCGTCTAAATATTGTATCACAGCAAGTTATTTTTTAAGTCTCTTTACACTTGAGTTTTCTGTCAAGCTAAACATTTGGTGCTTTTCCCTAGACAGCTTTCTCAATTTACTAATTCCCAAGAGTAAAACAGTACATTAACTTTGGATTTTTTATTATAACATAGAAAATGAGAGAAAAGGCACTGTCATGACATGACAATATATATATCTCTGACAACTGCTATTTTAAATAAATGTTCACTTAAAAGACTGGAAGGAAAAGTTACAGGATTACATATTTCACTTGAGTGTGTCAGATTGGTGGTCATTCTCATCATTCACAACCAACTTCTAGATTCAGTGTTTCCTTTTGTCTTCTCAAACCCTATGCCCCTGTCTTCCATGTTCTAGACAGACTGCCACATATTTGAGAATTATCAGCATTACCCAGCTTCTCTTGAAATTTCCTAGAAGCAAAATGGAAATTACGACCACTGTAAAGTCATACAGGAGGAAGAATGTAAATAGCTGGTGCCACTCAACTGATTGTGCTCAGACGCTGCGCGGAAGGGGAAAATCTGCACGTTTGCTCATGTAAACCAACGTCACTTCAGCATGAGCAGGAGAAGGTGGCAGCAACACCTTGCAGGTAGGACAGCAAGAATAAGTCCCTCCAAGAGGGCAGAAACCCCGTTTGAGCTGGACAAACAGAGCCACAGGAGGCTGGACCTGCCGAAGACGTGAAGCCTCATAGACAATTCTCAGTGGTGAGGACATAAATCGTAACTGAATATTAGGTTGCCTCTCACTTCCTCCTTCCTTACTACATATATGGTAGTGAATCAGCCTTAGACAATGGTAATCAGTTTCAAAGAGAAATAATGGGAATATATGACAAAGCAAGAAGGCTGTCAGCTGTCAAAATCAACTGCTTAAACAAGGCTGGGGGTGCTCCTCTATCAAACTGAGTTTTCCTGTTCACATCTGTTTTTTAAAAATTTTTACACAATTGTCTATTTGTATTTTACATATATATATAAAGAATTACACACAATATAGAAATCTACTACTATACAGCCTATGTAGGAAATTAAGCTGTGAATAAAAGACATTTGCACACTAAATAGTTGCTATAAAGTCCGATATTCACATACTGACACCTTCAAGAGGCAACCAGCCATCTGTGTAAAAATTTCTATGCTGGTTTGCAGTTCACGTGCATACATATGAGATCTAGCAGGGCAGGTGAACTCATACACACAAAAATCAGGACACGGCCATCCCTGCTAACATACAGAAGAGGCACAGTCACCGGACATAAATGAACCTAAAGTAGGTTCATGAAAATTTTTGCTCCTAAAAATGAAGATATCCTGCAAGGCAACTAGAAAACCATTATCACTCGTAAGATACTAACCTAAATTCTACATGCATTTCAGTTTCTGTAGAAGCCTGCAACGCTACAAAATGCGGGCTAAAGTTTAAAATACAAAAGAGAACTTTTCCGATTCAATTAAATACTTCCAAGTGGACATTTACACTCCACATAAATAACAACACATATTCTGCTTTGTTTCTAAATACCAGTTGCTGTCAAATCCAAGAGCAGAGAGAACACAATCAAAGTTACAATCCTCTTTACCGCATTAATCCTTCTGCAACCTCTCAGCTGTCTCAGCGCAGCCTCTGCAGCAAGTGACAAGCAACATGTGACTTCTGCTGTCAAACAGTTAATGTATTAATGACATTAAACTCAGAGGAAAGTTTAACACTGAATTAACTGCACGTTCTAAAGAAATCAATTTCAGATCAATCTCTGTTATTTTTTCTAGTTAGTGGCAAGAGTCTAAAAGCACAACACTATATATATCGCCCTATGCGCTGTACAAACTCCGCATCGGTAGCATTGCGAGCCATCTTAAACTATTCCAGGAGATTCTCCACGTCCTATGGAAACATGGATAGAGTCCAACTTTCTCAGCCAAATCTGAATTGTTTGCTAGATGTGAAGTCCTTATGTTGTTGGAGACTTAACAGTCCCTGAACCTCCCGAGCTCCTCTCCCATGCCCTTGTAATTCCATTTCTAATCCTCCTTCCTGCATCCTGCACAATGCAATCCCCTACCTTTCCCCAAAACCTCTGCCGCAGCTGCCAAAGTCCTCTAGGTCTGCCTTTGAATCTGTAATTCCACTGGATCCTCTCTGACGGGTCACCAGGGAATACTAGCAGCTGTTTTGCAGGAAACGCCACATCTCTTTCTAATCATAAGCAAAAAAGCAAAGCAATAGAGGCAACATGAGCTCCAGAGCCACAAGCACAGCGTGTGGGAAAAAGAGGCAAAACCACATTCTGAGTAGAAAGTCTCTTCTCAAATTTTTGCCTCGACTCTCTCACACAAGATCAGGCACTCGCTCAGCTCACAGCAAACCTTGCAGACGACGACACAACGATAAATATGTTGCCAGTAAAATACACCAACCATATGTTTCCAGTTGGACTGCAGTAGTTTTGTACCCAAAAAGATCTTCATGATCCTGGAACTGCAGATCTCTCTAATTTGGACTACAAACAAAAAAACATTTCTTCGTGTATCCCACCTACATCCATTCTTACCCAACACACACTACTCAAAACTGGACAAATCAAGCAGATAGTTTTTGCCCACAGTTAGTGTCTTCTCCATCGGTGAGACACAGAAGATTACAAAGGAAAAAACCACGATACAGCTTGAGCGTAGAGAAAGTTGTGCCTTTGGTCTTTCAGTATTTTTTTTTGCCAGTAGGTGAAACAAAACAACAACAACAAAAAAATCCCTCTAACATTGTCAGAAGAGAGATACTAGAACATTGTCAGCAGCAGTCATTTTGAAACATTACTCCTGTTGAGCACCATCTGACTTCCTGTGTATGAGGCCTAAAGCAAAAATCAATTTTAGGTTGACCCACGAACAACTCAGAGACCCCATGTTATGGATTATACCTTGGCATTACACTTGGTAAAAACAAACAAAATATAATTGCTAGAACCCAGAAAGGTAAGAAAGTTACTTGCTGTTAGTAAACATTACAAAATAATAAATCTCCTTTTATTCATCAGAATTCATTGTATTCTTGTATTCATCAGAACCCTTGACTTCATAGCCCTTCTACCTAAAATAGCATTAATTAATTTATCTGACCGCCCCTAACACAATATGAATACTGTTTGTTATTCCCTATTTATAATATTTAAGCAGATGGTAATGACATTTAGTGTCTCATCCACACCGTGATTCTGTTCCAGTAACGTATCACAGTGTTGTTGATGAAGATGTCACTTATGGTAACTCCATACAGCACTGTGCACAATTACCACTTTTCTAGCTACAGTATATCCTGAGGCGTTTTGTTGCACAGCCCTGCACTGTGCAAAGTTGAGCAATGTATACTTACAATTTCAGTAAATAGTAAGTGAAACCTGCCACCTCGCACTGATCCCAGTTCAAAGTTTGCAAATGTACTTGGCATTAATTCTAATAAAACTAAAACGGGAAAAAAAAAAACCCCACACATGCCCGAAAAGCGACAGCCAGTAACCAAAAAACTGAGCAACTAGACTGCTTGCAGAAATGTGTCATCCTGCAGTAACTGGCAGCTGGTTCATAACAAGAGTTCATAAACACCTTGTAAGCACTTTCATTTTGCAGCCACAATCTAAACAACCTTAACAAAAGCCAGTAAATGAGGTTAAGCAAAAATAAACTTGGATTTGATGCTAAAAACTACAGCATAACGTTGCAAGACCGAAGCATAACTTTACCAGCCTTTTTGACAAAACACTATTCCAAGTCCAGCTGAAAAAGTTTGGAAATAATATCTGCAGACCGTTCCACCCTTCTTGCGCTGTGCACTGGAAAGGAAACAGCACAGTCGGTTTCATTTTGATACTTCTTGTAAACTGACAAAGGAAATAAACTGCCAGCTCAAACCCCCCGGACCGATCCGCTGCATAAAACGCAGCTCGACAATCGCAAGCTCCATTCCAGGTCAAATGACATAATCGGGAAATTATCAAGTGCTAAAATAACCACCCTTCTGCTGGCGTTTATTTACAATAAACACAAGCCTCGCTTTCTGACATAAACCCACTGAAACGATTCTCCATTTCACAAAGTCTACGAGTGAGTAGGATCAGCAAAATTATGCAAAACATCCTGCTAGAAGAAGAAATGTAAACTGAGCCACTTACAGAGAAGAGCAGGCTGCCAACTTAATCTGATTCTACGACGACTGTAAACATGTACTTTTGGAACGTGAAAGGCTTCACATTGCCACAGATGCCGTCAGAGAAACACAGCGACGTGATTAGGTATTCTGCACACGGGGGAAAAAAAAATCAGGCAGATGACCTGCCGCAGCAAATACCAGATCAGAGCTCGCACACACCAACTGTTTTGACTACAGGCACTTGTTAAGCACCAAGTTTCAGGTCCTACCAGTTGGACACCAGAACTGATCCTGTGCCAAGAACAACAAGCGCTGAAAACGGCTGCGGGGTTGTTTGGTTTTTTTTTTTTTTCCTTCTTTATTTCTCTCTCTCTTTTTTTTTTTTTGTATATAATTGTTGATACAACTCAAGTAATTGCAGAAATGAACCACAGTGCAAAATTAAAAGCAGCAAAAAAAAATTGCAAGTGTATATTTAGAGGAAGACACTCCATTTTTTCTTTCTTGATTCAGGAAAGAAGGAAGGTGTTTGTGTTTAACACAGTAGGACAAACCTGATGTTTTCCTGAAAAATCTTTTATTTATGGGATAACTTGGCATTTTCCAGGGTAATTATAAGAGACAGGAGGAATAATCTCTAGAATATCAGTAAATTATACTTAAGCAGCTAAATCTCTTAAAAATGGCCAAATTCCATAAAAAGCCACACACTCAGCATTTCCCAGAAAACTTCCATTCCTCTTCAGTAGAAAGAATGGGGGGTAGGAAAGGTCAAATGGAACACCAGCACAGCAAAAAAATGCTTCAAAGAGTGTGAATAATTACAGTAAATGCAAAATGAAGCTCCTGGGTACTTGTCTACTTTTTTTGCAAGGATTTCACGATCTAAAGACAAAGCTCCAAGGTATCACTGACATGTCAGAGATGGGAAAACGATGGAAGAGTGAAAACCTTGCTCTGGTGACAATGTCAGTCTTCACATCGCTGAGCTGGAAGACTTAGACTTCACTCTGGTGCCAAAGCTTGTTTGTACAGCTATAAAAAGGGATATTAATGATTTAGGGTATTAACTTGATTTAAAAAAAAAAAAAGCTGGAAATTTAAGTAGGAATTCATCTCTTCTTGTAATGACACAATTCCACACGTGCAATCAGCATTTGTCACCTGATGCACTGCTACTGCAGAAAACCCCAAAATTTTCTACTCTAAGTCATATGTGTTTCTCAACTCAGCAAGGTCAAAATTCCCCCGGCAAAAAAGAAATAACAGAGCAAGTGAATCGTGGGTACACACTTTCTTGAGTGACATTCTACCAAGGAAAAGCAAGGAGAGCTTACACACAGAAATTTCCCATTCTGCTGGAGAAGATGCTCTGGCAGTGCAACATCCTGATGCGCCTGGGAGTCTTTGAGATAAACACCATCTCACACCACGTGTCCAGTCCTTATATTATAAGGTCAGACCTCACCATTCTTTTGCACCAGCTCCCCTGCATTGGTATCCTATTACCCACTGACCAGTGGTAATGGTTATTTCTACCATTTTTGCTCTCAGAGCAAGGAAATGCATTATCAGCCCTAAACTTAGGGCAGGTACACAAGGTGAAATGGCTGAATATTTCTAGCAATCAGGCAACAGTAGATTCCTTCTAGGCAAAGGTAAGCCCCACCAGCAAATCAGAATTTTATATGTGAAGAGAAATCTTTCATATGGCTGTATGTTGCATATTAAAAAAAAAAAAAATCTTTACATTTAACACTGATATATAACAGAGAAACAGCACTCTAGTTTACTAAACATACACATTTAAAAGCAACTCACCAATTCATTCACAGAGTCACAGAATTGTTGGAGTTGGAAGGGACCTTCTAGAGACCCTCTAGTCCAACTCCCCTGTCAAAGCAGGATTGCCCAGAGCACATCACTCAGGGCTGCA
>BJBW01002725.1:0-50134 GCA_004320125.1 Scolopax mira
GGGCAGGTTGGAGGGGGCTTGGAGCAACCTGGTGTGGTGGGAGGTGTCCCTGCCCAGGGCAGGGGGTTGGAACTGGATGATCTTTAAGGTCCCTTCCAACCCAAACCATTCTATGATTCTATGATTCTGGTAGCCCCCACTGAGACCCCCTGAAGGCAAAGCGGGGACCAGCCACCACGATGGAGCATTTGCTGGATGCTGCGAAGCCAAAATAATCTCCCTTAAGCCGGGTGTGCTTCTGTTGGCCTTTCTGATTTAAACACCCTCCTCTCCTTTCCACTGCTGCCAAGTGCCAGCCGTGCCAGGCAAGTGAATGCTCTCCAGTGCCCTCTGCTTGGCATCACCACCCCTTCCTCCGGCCGGTCTCCGAAGTGACTTTTAATGAGGGTTTGACGTGGTTCCTTCAGGCAGCTGCCTGCCCGGCTGGCCCACCAGGAGCAAAATCCACCCTGGTAGCTCTTCTAACGAACCTTGCAGGCAGAGAAAGGAATATATATATGTGTATTTTCTTTGTACTTGCATTTGGTAGGATGCTCTGCGCTGGCTGCTGGCCGTGGCACTGGGACCAGGATCAGCCACGCAGCTGGAGCGGTGGGGGAGCAGGGACCGGGGGCACGATGAATATTTCATGCTGCAAAGCCAGACCTTGTCATTAACAGGCGAGTGGAGGGTTCAGCACTTCTGATGCTTGTTCCCCTATGCAGGAATGTCACAGCAAAGCCTGGGTGGGCTCCGCTTGCCCCCAAAAAACCCCCAGCAGCCAAGGTTGTAATTGCTCACACCAAACTGGTCCCTTGGCCCGGCAGGACCTGGGCATCAGCCACAAAGTTCGATGGAAACACGGCGGTACAGAAGCATGGGAAAGCATCCCTTTCTATGGGAGGGCAGGGATGGCTCTGCCAGGAGTTATATTTCTAGGCTGATAATAGTGATAATAACTCCCTGGATTTCCTTGGGGCTCTGAAAATACATGACGAAAGAGAAAATGTTCGTTAGAAAGTGAGGGCAGGAAAGGTTGGGCTGACCTTCCCGTGAAACACTGGCCACCCCCAGTGAAAAGGTCTCTGAGAGTATTTTTGCTGCCTCAGTTCCCTGCAAGGGGAGGTGGCTCCTGGTGCAGGGGGCTGGCTGGGATGGGAACCTGCTTGATGTACACGGGAGCTGCAATTGTCACCGACACCAGTCCACCCAGTATAAACCCCATCCCACTCCACTCTTGTCTGGTTTTAAAGCAAGGGATTTCCCAGGGTGCAGGGTGCTGGTCCCTGCCTGGGATCCAGGGGTGGTCGGCAGCCTCTCCCTTAGCAGAGAGCAGGGAGCATCATTGCCCTGCACCCAGCCTGGCTTTATATCATCGTCGTACTTGAATCCCAGCAATATCACAGCGGCACTTCAGAGCTGGAGAGCTCTCAGCTGGGAGGTGCTCCCTGCCACTGGCACCAGTTCAAGCCACCTGGTGAACTAAATTGATTTTTTATAGTTGCTCTGGAGCAAGTTTAATGAATCTGTTAGTAGCTGCTCCCTGCTTAAACCTTTTCCTCGGCGCTGGAACTGCGGCGCGGCGTTTCATGGAGCGGAGGAGGCTGCTCAAGCTGCATCCCTCACCCCCGAGCGGCACCGCCGTGATTAGCCGCCTGCTGCATAACTCCACATCATTATCCCCTGCTCTGGGAGAAAGCCATCAGCTGAGCCAGCCTCTCCAGGAGCTGTGAGAGGAATCAGATCCCCATCTCTTGGGCAAACCTCGTGCAAAACATGACATACAGCCTTTTGGTACCTAAAGGGGGTACAGGAGGGATGGGGAGGGACTCTTGATCAGGGAGTGGAGCCATAGGATGAGGGGTAGTGGTTTTAAACTGAAAGAGGGGAGATTGACATTAGATATTAGGAAGAAATTCTTCATTCTGATGGTGGTGAGAGCCTGGCCCAGGTTGCCCAGAAAAGCTGTGGCTGCCCCATCCCTGGAAGGGTTCAAGGCCAGGCTGGATGGGGCTCGTAGCAACCTGGTGTGGTGGGAGGTGTCCCTGCCCAGGGCAGGGGGTGGCACTGGATGTTCTTTAAGGTCCCTTCCAACCCAAACCATTCTGTGATTCTATGATACAGGTGTCTGCATGCTCCCAGTTTTCCTCTGCAGCCTCCTGCGTTAGGCCAGCTCCAAGTGCTAAATCACTGGGAGTCACGCTCTGCAATCACAGCACTGCCTCAAAGACAATGAGGTTAAAAATTAAAAGCAATTTTTCTTTTATTCTTATAGAGGTTTTTTTTTTTCTTCTTCTTCATCTTTGAACGGTTCCCCACATTTCTATGCAGTAAAAAGGTTGGAAACCCACTCCCAAACAAAAGCTGGGATTCACATGACTCCAGGACCTGGAGCTTTGAGAAAACAAAGGCTTCCCTTAAATGTGTTTGCTCCCTGGGGAGGGATTGGAGGCTGCACCCAGGCTCGGGTGATGCCGATGAGGGGGCTATGATGCACCCCTGGGGGCTTCTGACCCAGCAAGAGGCATCGAGAGAGGTGACACTGCAGCGGGTGCTGCCCAGCACCAAATTCATCCCAAATCAGCCAGTAAACCCCCTCGGAAGGTTTGCTCAGAGCTGCATCACATCGCTGATGCTTCGCATCCTGCATTTGGTACCTAGCTCCGGCAGCCGGCACCGCTTCCCCAGGGCAGCCAGGGGGGATGCTGAGCCAGCAGAGCCATCCCTCCCAAAAGCAGGACCAGGATGGCACCAGGCAGTAAGGCGGATGGTAGCCTCACGGGCGGTTTCTATCGCTCTCACACAGCTGCCGAGAGCTCCTCTTCCTTCCAAACAGCTGCTGGGATCTGACCCTGTCGATCAGGCGGTGCCAGGAAGCCCAGCGAGCCTGCCGGCAGCCTGCGCGGTGACACAAATGTTTTCAAACATGCAGGCAGCTATCTGATCGGCGCCTTCCCCAGAGGACGGGGCTCTGGGGCCTCGCGTGCGCCGGGTTTTGCCAGTAAATGATGCTGTTTCTGAGCAGGAGGTTTAACTCTTGAAGCGCAGCAGCAGCCGGGCTCGGGCGGGTGTTCGGTGCCGCAGCTCACAGCATCCCAGCTGGAAGGAAAGGAAACTTTGGAGACAGAGGAGACAGAGCTGGAGAGGACAAGGCCAGCGGGAGGTTTCCTGGTGGTGCCACTGTCGGGGGAAAAAAAATAGGCACAAATCCCCTACGACATCAAACCAATGGGTAGGGAATAAAAAGAATGGGGTGGTTTTTTTTGGTTGACTTGGGACAAAGGATAATTAATATTGATTAAAGCAATATAAATGTCACCAAGCATTAGCAGGAGAGCCAAGAAATCACTTAACTGCCAAACAAAGGCTGTCTGCACCAGGGTGAGAGCGGAGAGCAATTGAGAGGGGGAAGCCACAGGGAAGCCGTGGTGAGCTCCCTGTCACGGGAGACCTTGGTCTCTGGCACCACCCAGGAGGATTCGCTGCCACAGGGGTAGGGACTGGGGAGTCACGTTATGCCTTGAGCCTCCTCCGGGATCTCCCTGTTGCTGGAGACACAGAGTTTCCCTGGGAAGACACTTCACACCTCGCTCTCACCTTCACATCTGCCAGGGAACCCTCATGGGCGCAATGCCAGCGCCCGCCGGGAGCAGGATTTCCCCATCCCTCGCCATCAAACACAACAAATAAGGGAGGATAAACCATGCAGCCCCCCATCCCCGGGGTGAAAAACCCTTGGGGAGGGGTCCAGCCTCTGAAGTGTTGTAGGTTGTCCCCGTAAAAGCTATCCCTGCTACCAAATGGTGCCAGCGGTGGCACTGGCACAGGCTCAGGTCACCCAGCGCTCCCGCTGGCGAGCGATCAAGGGCTGGTGGCACAAGGGAGCATCTGCACTCATCTGAGGGTGCCCCAAACCGCCTGCCTCCTAGGCTTGTCAGGAATGGATGGGGAAAAACAGCCTCATGTGCAGGGCAGAGCTGTGCCAGAGAGGCCAGGCAGCCCCCCCCCTAGGGACAGCCCAGGGTCGTCCCCCAGACTCCATCCCCATCCCCATCCCTCCAGCGGTGGTTCCTCGCTGGGAAGGTGAATGCGCTGCCCGATCTCTGCCTGGCTTTGTTGTTTTTCTGACTTCAGAAAGTCATTAGGCTGTAAGGGGAGGAATGCATCTCGGAGCACCCTTGTTAATTTGAACAACTATTTACTTAAGCATCCAGCGGCTCCCCTCGGCATTATGTATGCGGCGATCTGCCCGCTCTCTCTGTTATAACTGCAGTATCGATCCCTACCACTTCAATAACCTCATTGAGATTCTGGACACCTTCTCAGGGACTCTATCTCAGTGTCTGGTCAATAGCTTATATTTTTAATTTGTCGATAATCAGTCAGGACCTTGGTCTGAGTGCTGCTGAGGCTCTTTGCTCAATGGGGAAGGTGAAATCACTCAAGCGGGGTCATGTTTATGGCCTAAGTTGAACCATGGGAAATGGAGATATCAGTCAGGCTTATGAAAAATAACATACTCTATTATTTTTCATAAACCTGACAAAATCATATTTATTTAAAGACAAAGATAAGGCACCCAGCTGGCAGCACTCACTTTCTCTTCTCATCTGAGCGTGCTGTGCCCGGGGAAGTGCAAAAAGCCCCAAAATGTGCAAGCCTTGCAGCAATATCACTGCTTCCCACCCCCTCCCCCCCGGTCCCAGGTCTCCCCAGGGATGACAGGTACACTTTCCTCTGTGCTTGCTGATTTTTGGGGCCCAGGATTGAGACATGATCATTTTAACAGCAGCACATCCATCCTCCAGCACAGACTTGGCTGTGCTAGTACACAGGGTCTCAGATGGGTTGTGCCATCTCTCCTCTTCCTCTTCCTCCCCTTCATCCCCTCTTTGCCTTCAAGCACCAGCTGAAAGGTAACTCCTCCATCCTGGCCCTGTGCCCTTAATTACCATCAGCAGAGGGCAATAGGGCATCAGGGCTGGGGTGTATATAAAGCCCAGGAGAGCAGCACCCTGATTTGTTTGGCAGATGATGCATAAGGACTTCTGGTTCTGCTCAGGGCTCTTCAAGATGTTCAAAGCAAAGAAAAGTTATTTTTTTAATAGGAGAGGAAGACTATTTCCAGGTGAGTGGGTTGTCTTGTTGCCTTCTTCAACTAATACTCAGGTTGGTTTTAAAGCTTTTTGCTGAGTTGGGGATTTGATAAGACAGAGGGCTAATGTCTGAAAAACCTTGGCTTTTGGAGTCTGTATCTATGATCAGTGAATATTACTGAAGGCAAAGTGTTAATAGAGTTGCCTTTGCTGTAAAAGTACCTGTGAGGTTTTCAAGGGATGGGGGGGAAACCCCAAAACTCAAAGTTCCTGTTTAGAAAGATAACTTTGCTGGGTCTCAGGCTCCTCAGAGGTGTGTGGGACCCTGGGAGTGGTGTGGGGGGGGAGCTGTTGGCATGATGTGTACAAGGATAAGTAAGAGTAGAGGATAGTCTCCAGGCAAACCAGCCTCGTTGGGCTCCTGTGCCTGGGGAAGTGATGCTGGCTGTGTCTGCATGTGGGGAGCTTTGCTGGGGTTTGATCTCTGGAATTTTACCCAGCCCTGATGGGGGCAAGGGGGTGTGAGGGCAGGTGTGTCAGTGCCTGGGCAGAAAATGGGACCCTCTGCAACAGCAGGGAAAGAAGTTTTGAGCATCTTGTTACTTGGAGACGTGTATTTTGGTGTGCAATTTGGCTGCAATCATTCAGATATCATGCGCTCAGTTTTACTTGAAAAGGCCAAAAAAAAATATAAAAAAGAGAATGAACTGTTAGAAACCCCCAAGGCAAGATGAGCTGATGTGTCAGGAAATGCATATACACATCTGGAGAGGCTCTATCAAAAAAAAAGGCAGGAAAACCTGGAGCATTGATCAGGGAGACTTCAATTGCTGTGACATTGGTGGGATGAGCTGCAGAGGGAAGGGGCAGGGCTGCAGACATGGGCTCATGACTTTGTGGAGGGGTAGAGTCAGTGGGATGGGAAGCAATTCCCAATGTTATCCAAGCACTGAAGTGGACAGACAGACCATGCATGGGGTTTCAGTAGTACTGGGGCTGTGTGTGAGAGGGGTGTTCATACAGGTGGAGCCAGAACAACCATGGAAAGGGATTTTGGGAAGCTGCATGATGGACTGGGGTGAAAAGAGTAGAGGAGAAATGGGTGGGGATGGCTGTATTCTTGGACAAACAACCAAGATAATTGAAGATGTGTAAAGAAGGCAAAGGTGGGCTGGCCTGAGGACATGGTATCTGAGCAGGAGGCAGTGTGTGGTCCTGGTGCTCCATTGTGTGCTGCAGGGATGTTTTCTGGGGGTTGGGGAGCTGTGCTGAGGAGAGTGGACCTTCTCTCTGCTCCCCTTCCCCCCTTGCAGAGGAAGAAGAGGCAGAGCAGGCCTGGGAGTGGGATGGGGGGGGTGTCTGTGACCTGTCTGCACAGGAGGGAGTGATGCTCTTGGACAGCGTGTGGTGGGACTGACCCTGCCTCTGCTCCCAGGCTCACCCCATGTTGCCCTAGAGCTGTGTCCCTTCTCTGCAAACCTCTGACCCCGTGCCCTGGGGTAAACCAAGCTGTGGGCTCACTAGCCAGGCTGAGCTGGGTGGGAAGGGGGCTGTGTGTTGTATTTCTGCAGCTCCCATATCCACCGAGGAGCCCTTTTCCCGTATCTCACACTTGTCTCCTTCGATTTCCTTGACAGCCAATTCTGGAAAGTTGGAAGGTGTGCCATTATCTAGGACTACATTATGAAAGTGTCACACGGGTGATGAATGGCAGAGCTCACAGGCTCCTAAGGAACAGGGAGGAAAAGAGTGACATTAGGAAAGATTTTCTTTTTATGGTTTCTTCAATAGGGAGGGTTCTTTGGAGGGTTGTATTTCAAATCGGGTAATCAAGCACTCCTCCTGGCCTCCCAAACTTTGCAAGAAACTGCTGAAGGAGTGTCCTGGTAGGATGACAAGGGGAGAAGAATAGTTTTGGTTCTTGCTGGCCTGTGGCAGCAAGCTCTTGGACACCAGTGTCTGCCCTCACAATGAGGTTGTCCTCACTTCCCACAGCCTGAAGCCTGGTGGTGCTGCCTGAGCCTGGTGCAGGAATGTCCTTGCTCTGCCTTGTGTGGCTTCTGCTGGGGTGGGAAACAGCTCCAGGGGCAGCAGCAGTATGGTTTGGTGATGTGGGGGTCTGAAAGGTACAAAGGAAGGTTCGGGAGGTGAGTGGGAGCTGGTGATCCCAGTGCTCTGTGGCTTCTCTCTTCTAAGAATCCAGGGGAGGTGGTGAGACATCACCCAAGGGCACCGAGTGATGGAGATGGGACCTGAGCAGCCATCCCTGCTCTCCACAGGGCAGTGGCCATGGCGTGGTGTGGGCAGGGGTAGCTGATGTTGGCTCCAGCAGCATCCTTGTGTTCTTCTGTGCTGGGCGCTTGACACCATAAGCGTGCAGTTCCTAGTCCTTTCTCCCAGTTCCTCCCCAGCAGACCCTGTCCCCTGCCCTGTGCAGGGCTGTTTGCCAGCCCCGTGCTGGGCTCCCACTCTTCCCATGCCCTACCTCGTGCTCTGCCATGGGAGCAACTAATAAGGTACACGGGCATGTCATTTTAAATGATATTTAATACTGCTGGAAAAACCCTAAAGACCTATTGACCATGCAATATACTGTGTCAGTGCATTTTACAGGCAAGTACAAAGCGAACATCAATAACCCCACATGTGCTATTACTACACACATCTCGCCATTAAAATAAAGATCCAGCTCAGCAGCTGAAAGCCCTGTTTGTGTTTCTCCTGTCATGGCAAGCCCAATGCCTCCCTGGGCGCAGGGAAGGGACAGGGCTGTCCCCCCCGTACCCTCCCTCCTGTGTGCCTGGCAGTGTTAAATGGGTGACAGTTTGGGAGCTGGGGGGTAACACACACCCTGTAGCAATGTATTTGTGCCTAAAAAGCACTGCTGATTCTGTAACAATGAAATTAAATTGTTAAATTAAAAAAAGGGTAATCTTACAGGCAGAAATGATGCCTGCAATCCCCTCTGGTACTGATGTTGGACAATCTGAAATCTGGGCTGGGAGCTGTGATGCTCTGCAGTTTGCTGTCACCTTTGGACGCTTCCCCTCTGTGTTTTTGCACCAAAACCAGAATTTCCTGTTGGGAGGAAGCAGGTTTTGTCACTCTTTTGTTATCCTATGAGACCAGAGGTAGAAACTGAAAATGCACTTTTGGAAGGAAAAGGTTTTTTTCATGTGTTTATATATAAGCAAAACCTGTACCTTATCTGTTAAATATTTGAAAGTCAAGAGTTGGCTCTGAGATAAAGCAGCTCCCCTTGCTCTAATCTGTCTGTCCCACGATATTGATGTTGGTCTCCATTGCAGAGGCTTGGAGGGGTAACAGTCCCTCCAGAATAGATGTGCAGTAACTGTTGATAGGGAAACTCCATAACCAATACCTGGAAACTCCTCTACTTCATGCTTTGCCTTTCTTCTGTCCTGCAAACTCCCCTACAGCGTGTGGCTTGACAACACCCTGCTCAAGTTGAGCTTTTCTGGCATGTACAAATCACAGAGCAGCAGCAATGGCATCAATATTAATGCCAGGCTGACCTTGGTAGAGGTCAGGTATCTGCTGGTGGGGGGGGCCTGTGCTTTCCTCACCCCCCAGCTATGGTCTGGCTGGTGTTTGAGGAGAGGCTCTAACACAGGCTGGTAACATCAGCTGCTGGGGTGGTGACTGGTAGGTAAAATCAATTAACTTCATCACTTCCTGATGCTTCTGCTTTTTGGGTCCGTAAAAATGCTGGGCTGATGAGCATGGGGCTGGGAGATGGTTGTTCTGGGCAGAACAGGGATGTGCATGGGCCAGGGGGGCTTTCTCCAGCATGTCCTCAGATGGCTTTGGGGAAATAGTAGAGAGTCTGCAAGGCTGGTGCTGGGCCCCGCATCCAAGTAAGGAGATGACACTCCTTTTCTTCCAGAAATACGTGTGCTCTGTCCTAGATTCCGTATAACTTCCCTATTTAATAAGACAAAATACAAGCAGCACCAGCCATTTCAGAAAGTAAAAGCTGCTTTTTTTTTTCCTTCCTGTTGCCTTCAGGATATTAATAAAAACAGATTAATAAAATCAAAGGCAGTGCAATTAGACAGGGCATCAAGGAAAAAAAAAATGTTTGCTGTACAATCTTTCAATTTCCATGGCAGTTCTCACGCTGAGAAAATCTGTCTGCAATTGCTGATGAAAAGATAGAAAGCTAATGTAGGGAACACAAGGGAGGTGCCTGAGAGCGGCTGCCTTTGTGCTCCTGATGCACAACACCCTTGTGCAGGAATATTAACGGGTTCCAGGCACAATGGTGTCCCACGTATTCATGTGTCAATATCTATGGGATGCTGCTTGCTCAAGGAGTGGGAGCATTTAAAATAAAGGTGACCGGTGTGGGGGTGAGCCATGAGATCCTCATGGGGATGGCTGCCTGTTGGTGGCCCCATCATCATCGAGCAGGAGCCCATCTCCCAAGGGAAGGATCCCAGAGGATCTGGATAATGCCAGGGCTAACCGAGTGCTTGTCCCGCTTTCCATAAAGGCTGGTCTCTGGAGAGGACTCGGTTGGAAGATCTCTTCTCTTTCCTGATTCTCCCAGTGCTCTACTGTGGGGGAAGCATTTATTTTGGCAGTGTTGCTGGGTTACCTCCATTAACCTGGTCCCTGCTTGTAACAGCTGAGACAGTCTGGTGTGGGTTTGGGAGTCTGGGCTTGCTGCAAATCATAAAACACCTCCAGCATCTCTATTTATTATTATTATTTTTATGATATTGAAGCAGGGGCTGCAGTAGGAGTGATCTGGAGCACTGCTTTGGCTGGTGGGGAGGAAGCCTGTCTTTGAGGAGAGCGAGTCCCAGCTCTGGAAGCCTCCTCCGTCCGGCATCTCTGATTTGCATGTTGTATATGCGGCTCGTATAGGGCTTGTTCTATTTGCATAATGAGGCTGTGGGGACTTCCCTCGTCTGCAGAACCATGGTGTAAATGCAGAGTGAAGGCAATTATATCAGTGTTTACATTTGCAGGAAGGCACCTCCTGATGACTCCTTTCTGTTAGGAAAATTCCTCCTCAGCGGAGCTGCCGTCTGAGTTTGGGCTTTGCCTGTTCCCGGTCGGTGCCTCCTGGGACCGGAGAGGAGAAGGCAGCACCAGAACTGTTGCCTTGACCAAGACTAAGACACTTTCAATCAACAGGTTGCAATGCTTTAAATGAAAAGAAGTATTTTTGAGCTGCTGGCAAGTCAAGGCAGCCTAAAGGCGCTCTGGCTTTGCGAGGGTGCTAAATAGTATTATTTATACTACTGCTATTACCCAAAGTAATACCCACCACAGAACAACAAAGCACCATAATGAATATGCAAATATGCCTCCTCGTGGCTGGGCTGGCTCCGGGAGCTCCTGTGGATGCAGAGGCTGTGTTATAGCACAGCCCCATCACCTGTTTGTGCCGCACGGGCAACCTGATGGCTCTGTCTCACCTCCGAAGCTGTTCGTCATCTTCAGAGCTGGGGGAGCTGGAAGAAATAGCAAGAAGCCTTGGCTGTTTGGATATACTTATTTTTAAAAAAGCAGCAATAAATCTGCATCTAGTTTTGCCAGTGTAAACAGGAGCTGGTCTCAGGGAGCTAATCTGGAGTGTGCAACTGAACAGGAGAGAGCAGGGTCCTGAGGCTGTAGGATGGAGGAAAAGATGCCTTGGAGCCAAGGTCTGAGCAGTTGGGTCTAGGGGGGGAGGGACACCCTCCTGCCTGCTGGGGGTCAGGGGACAGTGTCCATGATGTGGTGGGCAAAGTGCTCCGAGCTGTGTGTCCTCCTCAGACTGTCGGTCCTGGGGGAAGTGTTCAGCTGCACGTGGATTGCTCCTGTCAAATGCTGAAGCACTTTGTGGAATGATAGTAATTATTATAGCACTAAAACAAAGCACCAAAAGCTTATTGCTTTGGAGAGATCACTAACTATCTTTGTCTAATTACTTGGCTCCAATTAACATTTTACCACAGACTTCTTCTGCAAGCTCTTTTCTCAGAAGGAGAAAGAAACCAGTGTCAACAACAACATGAAATGAAAATACAGTGGCCTTGGAAGGAATCTTTGACACCATACTGGAAAAATAGGAAAAAAGACTGATCTTCCCACTGGAGAGGGGGGCCACTGGCACAGTGGGCTGAGGATGGGGCTTGTGGGCAGGTGCTTGCAA
Source organism: Scolopax mira (assembly GCA_004320125.1). Lineage (NCBI taxonomy): Eukaryota > Metazoa > Chordata > Aves > Charadriiformes > Scolopacidae > Scolopax > Scolopax mira. The sequence goes on from BJBW01002725.1 coordinate 11,245, forward strand.
TGGGCTGAAGAATGGTGATGGTGGAGCTCCTGTCTGGGACCAGTTCTGTCCAGAGATAGATGGATGTCCAGCACATCCAAACTGGCTCATGGCTTAATGGCATTAGTTTTCAGTAGGTGTTTCCTTTTATGAACCAGCATGACTTCGGGTGGTACAGGAGAGGAAAATGAGACTTGGTCCGTGGTTTGGAAAACATCAGGAGAGAGGAAACTGAAAGATTAAGTAAACATATACAACCAGTAATGCAATAATAAATATAATGCATCAGCCGTGTCAACACAGAGAACAGCGAGTGCTGTAAACTGTCTTTGGCAAAACAAAGGAAATCCCCCAAGGAGGATTGTGAGAACAGAACTTATCCCAAGGGATAAGTCAAGCCCTTGTTATTCTTTCTCCCAACAACCTTCCCACTTGCCAGTCCAAGAAACCCTTAATCAAATGCCTTAATCCTTAATGCCTTAATCAAACCTAATTTGCTACAGGTCACTGTCTCCATGAACATGGCAGCCCAGAGCTTGGTCTTGGAGTTTTGGGGTTTCTCTGTGGACGTGTGTCCCTGTCACTATGGAGATGACCTCAGCCTGCTACAAGTTGGGGTGTGGGGCCTCCAGGTCCTGGGTAGCCCTTGCTAAAGTGCTGTCTGTAGGATGGAGAGGGGAGTCCTCAGGTGAAGGGCTTCCCAGAGCTGAGGTTCTGGCCACACTGGAGACAAGGTTCCTTGTAGGCTTCCCTGTGCATTTCTGTGACCTCCCTGCAATTGTCTGTGGATGCTTGGCCACAGTGAGGATGTACATGGTACAGCTTCCTCCCAACTGGTGTGATCATAGAATCACAAAACGATTTGGATTGGAAGGGACCTTAAAGACCATCCAGCACCACCCCCTGCCCTGGGCAGGGTCACTTCCCACCACACCAGGTTGCTCCAAGACCCCTCCAACCTGGCCTTGAAACCCCCAGGGATGGGGCAGCCACAGTTTCTCTGGGCAACCTGGGCCAGGCTCTCACCACCATCTTCACAGCAAAGAATTTCTTCCTGAGATTTCATCTCAATCTCCCCTCTTTCAGTTTAAACCCATTCCTCTTTGCCCTATCGCTCCCCTCCCTGATCAAGAGTCACCCCCCAGGGTGATGCTGGGGGCTTCTGCCTGGGAAGATCTTGGGGGGAAAAAAAAATCCACTCGGCAATTTGGAAAGTCTGGGTTCTGACCCTACATACAGGGGGAGATGGGCGTCCCCCCAACATTCCCATGACCACCCCTGGTGACGGTGGCAGGTCCCAGTCCTGAGGCCCAATGTCAGGTCTGAGTTTAGAAGTTTTCTTGGCGAAGGTTGGAGGGCAGACGGGGCACTCGTGGGGTGCTGGCAGCTGGGGTGGGCTGTACAGATGCAGCACAAAAACCTTTCCAATTCCCATTTTCCTCCTTGCCAAAGGGCCCTGGGAAGGGCCAAGGCAGGCATCCCCCTACAATCCCTAAATTCAGCAGTGCGTGTTGCTGTGCTTCCTAGAGCTTGCGTATTTACATACATCCTATAATTACCATCTGCACAGCCAGAGGCATTTGCTGGAAATGGGTTGATTCCATCTGTTGGTGCAATTTTCTCTGAGGAATTTGCATTGATCACTTTTTTATGCAAAGCTTTTGTATAGATCATTTTTCCCCTATTTTTTTTTTTTAATACAGCTAAATATTTTTGGGGAGTGGAAAGGTTCTCTCATGGTGTTGTCTGGCAGATACTCCCAGACTAACCAGTTGCTGATGGTTTTCTTCTGCTCTGTTTCTGCAGGGACCAGCAAGTGCAGGCTGCTCCAAGATGGCACTCCTCAAATATTTATAGTTGTATTTTATACTTGAGGTGGTAACTCATTCTTAATGGGATGACCTTAAATTAGGAGAAAGAGGGTGTGGTAATTACTCAGTCAACGGATTGTTCTCAATCAGAGAGTTCAGACTCTGTACCTGGTAGGGACCAGATGGGACTTTTTGCATATTTTTGACAGCTGTAATGAACAGGGCAGGGTTGTATTGATTAAATGTCTGGGAAATTAACGCAGCCCTCTGGAGCTTCCTTATTTACTATAATTGTTGCAAGCCTGGGTGAAGTTTACACAGGAACAGCCCCGTGGGCAGGGGATGAGCTGGCTGTCCCCCAGTTTTGGGACTGCTGGATCCCTCCTGGTGTCCTGGGCTGAATATCATCAATGCCATAAGGTGGGTAAAGGGGGCAGTGAGATGCCTGGTCTTAGGGAGCTGGGGGCTGCCAGAGCCCCCATCACCCCCCCACCCCTCTGCCTGTGGAACAGCAACTCCTGGCAAAGGGGAGAAAACTTTAAAAAACTTTAAACAAACAAAAATAGTAGTTCCCGTGCCCTGCAGATCTTGATTAGAGAAGTTATTCTAAGAAAGAATGTTAGACTTGCTAATTGGGGTGGGTTCACCGAGCTTGCTGGGATCGACAAGTTTCTGCCACGGTGAGCTGGGAGGGAAATAAATAAATAAAAATCCATTGTGCTGTAAACAGTTATCAGGAAAGAGCAGAGAAAATGAAGTGAACTCTTCCAATGCATCATGGAATATTACTGTATTTCATTTACTGTGGCACCAATTAGATGAGAGCCTGTTCTATTAACGTGCACCCTTGCAGATCCATGCTAAATTAACTGCTAGATCTTCACTACAGCAGTAAAACGATTGATTTCTCCCCTTAATCAGTTTATTTCATTAGTTATACATTTATTTTTACATGCATTTTGCCAAGCTGCAGTGAAATGACCTATCAAGGTATGTGACATCACAGAGTGATTTGAATATTAACCAAATAGCTATTACAGCAGTGGTAGTGCTTAAAGATCATATGTAAATCAAATGTCAGGGGATAAAATTGCAGCAAGGGCTGTCAGAAAACAATTTAGCAGTGGTTAAAGGGACAGCTCTCGGCTGGGGGAATTGTGAACTTTTGTAAATGGATAATCTCGTTGCCTTTGCTTTCCCTCCTGGTTCCGCGGGAGAGATGACAAAGTTTTTCCCCTGCTGTACTTTTTTGTTTTGTTAAATTAATTGTGTGGTTTTGAAAGCTTTCCCTTTTGTATTCAGCGTTTGGTTCCTAAGCAGCAATCGTAACTTTAAGGTTGAACGAGGTGCAGAATAATTTCCATTTCTGACCCAGGGAGCCTAAATATGTTAAATATAAATAGCTGTGAATAGCGAGAGGCAGAAATGGCTTCTCCGGTCCTGTAATTATGGGAAACGTCCTCCCAAGGGGAAAGGGAAGAAGACTGAAGTCTGATGACATGTTTCTCATCTGGTGTGTCGCAGGCAGGAGTGTGAACTCTTCCTCCTCCTCTTCTCCCGAGCCACCCTCGCAGCCAGGGGGGTCTGGGGTGCTCTGGGTGCCGGTCACGGGTGGTGGTGGCTGCAAGGAAGGTCCCCAAAGGGAGCAGCAGGGACTGGGGGGAACTGGGGTGTGCATCCCTGCCTGCAAACATTGGGGCTGGGGGGGGCTGTCCCCCATGGTGAGCTGAGCCCCATCCCCATGGGGTCTCCGTGGAGGCTGCTGCTGGGATGGGGCAGCCCCAGGGGATGCTTGTGCTCATCCAGGCTCCGAGCTTGCCTTTGCCCACCAGACATCCTCTCTTCTGTGCTAGGAGAAGTCAGTCCTGGTCCACCCTTCCCCTGGGCTTTGGGGATGGGCTATAGTTGCTCCCAGCAAAGTCTTGCTCTAGGAATATGAAGAATTTGGCTGCAGGCAGAGCCCAGAGCAAGAGGATGCAGAGCTGCCCATGAACCACAATGTGGGTCATCCCATCCAGACCATTATCCCATGGATGCCCAGGAGGGGTCCCAGCAGGGAGGGGGTTCTTAGGCCACCAGAGCCCATCGGCACTAACAAATCCTTGTAGGAGCAGCTGCAGATGGAGCTGGGAGGTCTCCAGCTGTGGGTTGGTGTCATGTGTGGGTGTGGAAATGCAGGAATGTCACAGTTTGGGGCAAAGTGGCTGCGGCCCCCAGGGTGGAGAGCTGTGTACAGCAGGGGTGAGGCTTGTATGTCTTTGAAACAGCGATGAGGAAATGAAGCATCAATGACCAATAATCAAAGGCAGTGGAGGAGGAAAAAAAAACCCACAAACCATCAGCGGATCCCCCTGCAAAACAAATGAAGAGGCAGCAGGTTGTGCTGAGAGTCGTGCCATAAAGCTATCCGGCGAGTGCTACCTTGCTAGGGTTTAAATCCAGCTCTTGTGTCCCTGGGGCACCATCTTACAAGATCCGTCTGCACAGAGTAAACATTGAAATTATATAATTAGCCCCTCAGAGAAAAGAATTCTAAATTCATGGGAACTTAAAGTTAAGAGAGAAATATTACATCTCTTCCCGCCCCTCTGTATCATCTCTAAACGTCAAGCTGTGCGGAGGGAGAGCTTCCAGGAGGGGAGGGAAAGCCTTGGGGCGGGTTGGCTGAGCCCCTTTGGCTGGAGGTGGCCATTTGAAGGGCTGTGGGTGCCAGGCATGAGGTGGGGTGGGCCATGGAGAAGGGGCCACCCCTCACCTTGACACAGGGTTGGGGAATGAGGGATGCATTTGGCCCGGGTCTGCTGGTGTCTAATCAAACGACAGAGCTGGCAATAACCCGGGATTATAAATGGGAATTGTACTCCATCAAAATTGATTCCAGGGTAAATTGAATATTGAGTTAAATTCCAGCACCTGGTGAAACCTTCTGCCTCCCCCGTTGTTACCGTCCGGCGCTGAAGCAAATCCATCCCCGAGTCATCTGGATATAACGTGCTGCTATTTGACCTTGGGTTACTACAGTAACCTTAAGTGCACAGTAATATACTTTCAGTCACTGTTCAATGCTCAGGGGAATGTTTTAAGGCCCTTGGCTGGAGTGAATATTTTTATGCAGGCTATAATTTCTTTTAAGACCTTCGCCGGCAGCCAGGCAGCCTTCACCGCGTCCTTCTCTTTCGCTGCATCTGGAGCTATTTGGGGTGGGGACCCCATCGAAGGGGACCCTGAGCCAGCACAGGCGGTGGTCCTGGTCCAGAGGATGCTGAGTGGAGGGAGCTACCCGGGATCAGCCCCTCTTTGGGGCCTTGGGCAGCTGAGGGGCTGCCCCCAGACCCTCCTGGGCAGGCAGCTCTACAGGACCTTTCCATCCATCCTCCAGCCAGATGGTGTCCATCAGACCATGCGTGGTCCTGGATATGGCCACACTGCCCACAGCAGGGCTGGAAAAAGGCTGGAGAGGAGGAAGAAGGAGAAGAAATACCCAAAAGAGGACACATGGCTTTTCTTCTCAGCCTTCCTCCAAGATGTCAGCCCATCAACCTGCTTTCTCTTGGAAAAGCTTCCCCAGGGTGGCTTTGGCCCCTGCTTGGGAGCATGCCACCATGGGAAGCCCTGCTCACACCTTGGAGCCCCTCATCCTGGCTGCTGCTGGGGGGGTGTTCTGTGCTGTGGGGCTGTCTGGGGCTGGATGCACCCCATGGTGAGGAGGAGGAGGTTTTGAGGTGCACTCTCTGCTCTCCGTGCTGGGCAGCCTGTTTGTCCCCACTCCCCTCCCTGCTCTGCCACCCCGGGGCCTCATTTGAACAAAGATTATGCTAAATTCAGTTAAGCTGGACAAATGCTCACCAGAGACCCAGAGAAGAAACCCCCAAACCGATTTTCATCTGTGGATCAGGCAAAATTTGATTCACAGTTCAATTCTCCAAAGGGGGAAAATTTGCACAGAATCCCTGCTTAGATTTTTATTTTAAGCAAATCCTATCAAAATCCATCTGAAGGAGAGAGTAACTCCATCTTTCAGATCCTGCATACTGTATCCGGGAACACGAGTTCTGCTTTTATATAATAAAAAAAATGTAGAGTTTCCTCATGTTGCCATATGTTTTTGCATTTATCTGTGCACTTGCTATAACCCTCTCTGCTGTGTGTGCCTACAGTGCTATCTGTGTCGGTATGGAAATGCATCGAGTGAGTATCATTCATGCAAAAAATGAGCCTAAAATCTCCCTGAAGAGTGGAATATAATAGAATACAATTGTATCATTTAAAAAACTTTGCATCATATTACACAGTCAAAAAAGATAATATATGCTACGACGGAGGAAGCAAATGAAATATTGCATTAACTCTTTAGCTGCCCTTGAGGGAGTGAAGCTCATCAGCCCCGTGTCGCGTCCCTGGGATGGGATGTGTGATGGCCACTGTCCTGTGGGACATATGGCCACATGGCTCCCGTTGCTTCTAGTTTTCCCTTGCAGGGCCAGAGGTGTTGCCCATCCCCTGGTTCTGTTTTGTCCCTAAAACGTGAAGATTTGGGGAAAGAGTGGTTCTGCAGACCTATGGCGAGTGGGGATACCCCATGGGCACCTTGGGCTGGACGTTTTGGGGAATGCCACGTTGCCAACTGATGTTATCCAGTGGCCAGAGCAACTCTGTGCCTGTGGGATCCCCTGGGTGTACAGGGTGCCCACTTCCCCACCATGGCCACCCCAACCCTGCTGCCTCCTCGCCGCGACTGGCATAATAAGGAATATTCTCTTTCTCTCTTTGAATAGTATCTGTTCCCAAATCATGTATAAAACATTTGCAGAAACCACTTACTCCTCATGTATTTTTTATGAGTCCGATCCGAAGTTAAAATATATAAACATAAAAATATCAAGAAGTACTTTAGGAAAGAAAAAAAAAAAAGTTATTTCATAAAATATCAGGAGACCAATTTAAAACCTTGCTGAAGCTCCTGCCCGCCTGTGCAGCCCTGCCTAATGGCGAGGTGTTCAGTGGGTTTCTCCCACCAGCGGGGACCCTTCCCATCATTTATCCAGCCCCTGCCTCTGGCAGGCTCAGGCTTTCACACTTGAGAAATAAACCCTATAATTTTATTTAATCCAGGGGATAATCTTTTTGTGATGTGCCAGGACAAAGATGGGAAGTTTTATTTCCCGAAGAACCAGATGAAGACAGGTTTGGCTCTGGCAGGCGGGAGAGCCCAAGCTTTTGCAGAAACCCAACAGCATCCTTTACCGGAGGCGTTTGCCAGCAGCATCCCTGGGCGGCCGGCGGGGAGCGGGGCCGAGTCAGGCCCTGCCCGGCTCCCAGGTGGTTCCTAACCCAGCTAACAAGGAAGAATTTACAGGCGATGCCAGCTCGGAAGATTTATTTTTTGCCTTTTCAAGGACGTGCATCCTTGAAGCCTCCTCCTCTCGCCGTGGATCATTTCAGCTGCTGGCGGAGCGGTGCCGGGTGCTGCTCGCCGCGCCGTGGGGCCGGCCATCGCCACCCCAAAGGTGATCCGAGTCCTGCCTGGGGGTGACTGGGGGGAAGTACCTTAAAAAATTGCCCGACCACATGCTTTTTCCTCCAGTTTGAGCCCATTCCCGGTAGTGCCAGGGGTGGGGAATGGCCAGGCCAGGCTTCTGGGACCCACATGCTGAAGCCATCGAGATGCCACCAGGGAAAGCCTCTCGTTGGGCTCCAGACCCCTCTTCCCACCACATTTTCCTCCTGCTTGTGCCAGCTCCAACCTCAATGCAACCACAGCCACCTGGATAAGCTGGGCTGCCACAAAATCCATCTCAGGGCAGTTCATGCCACTTTTCTTCCTCCTTAACCTCCTCAAAACACCTCCATGAACACTGCCAGCTCCTCAGGTCAGGGCTGTTTCTCACCATAAATTCCTGGAAAAAAGTTGGTGTTTATTTTTGCCATTTTTCTCTCTGTTCTCTCCAGTTCTGATAAGCATTTACGAGCAGATGGAGTTGTTTGGGGGGAATTACCGTCCGTATCAGTCACTGCGTTTTGTTTGCTGAATACTTTGTGCTTGTTTCCTGTGAAATCATCTCTCTGGTTTCTATTTTTTCCTTTCTTGTGTTTCATTTAAAAAAAAAAAAAAAAGGAGGGGGAAAAAAAGAAAAAAATAAAAAGAAAGGAAGGAAAAAAAGAAAGAAAAAAGAAAAGAAAAAAAGGAAAAAAAGGAAGAAAAAGAAAAAAAAAAGGGGGGGGGGGAAATAAGTCCTAGTATCCCCAGACTTTGTATTAAAGTCCCTGTGAAACACCGGCTGCTCCAAGGGGGAGCTCCTGGGGTCTGGGCAGCTGAGAACTGCACCAAAGGCTCTTCAATGCCCCGTGTTGTTGAAATATTGTTAAAGAAAAATTACAGGCAGGGTAATGTAAAAGGCCTTGCCTTTCTCCGTGCCCTCCCTCTTGGACTCATTGAATCCTTCCTCAGAAGAGCAGCACGCTGTTCTCTTGGTAGGGCAGTTTTACTGGAACCCCCCGAGACAAAACCTTGCTTTGGTAGGTAGAAATTGCTACTTTTGTTAATTTTGCCTTTAAGCATTATTAGTAAAATATCGTTTCTTTAAAAATGTATTTAATTTAAACTAAAATGCTGGAAATTTCCTTTCGAGAGCACTTTTTTTTCACGCACATGAATATTAATGCCTTTCTCAGAGAGATCTACTTGAAAAAAACAAGAATAAATTAAATACCTACAGATTTTTCTAATTCCTCTTTTTGGTGACATGCCGTCATTACATCAAATTACTGAGATGTGCTCCCATTTTTTTTTTTTTTTTTTGGTGTGTGTGTGTGAAAATTATGGAATATAAAGTATATGTAAATGCAGCAAAAGGCTGTGAAGAAAGAACAGGGACAGGAGAAGCATTAGGTATTCAGCCAGCATCGTTGTGAGCCAATTAATCAAGCAGTGGCGAGGAAAGATGCAGAAACGATGAGTTCGCCCTTCATGTTGATGAGGCCGGTCCAGGGCAAATGCTGCTGCACCTGAGCTCATAGTTAGGCATGCAGAAAGGAATCATGGGAATATCTTCACGCCTTTGTCTTTCTCGTGAAGGATGGAAAATGTCAAGCTGTTGTTTGGCTGCATGTGGGAGACTCGCTGAGAATTCACAGTCTGGCGAAGCGGGGGTTTAACTCTTTGTGGACGGGCTCTCCCGGCACATCTGCACTCAGCGTCGCAGCAGCCGTGCTTCCCCCCCCCCTCTTTCTCCTCCCCCCCCTCCCCAGCCCCTGCAGCCCTGCTGCCGGTGAGGGGCTGGGGTTTTGGCAGCGGAGGGGGCTCTCTCTCTGCTCGGATTGCAGCAGGGATTTTTTTTTGTTGTTGCCTGCCTCTCCCTGCCAGATGCGTCGCACTCCCAGCCCGCCTTTCACTATCCCAAAACCATTTCACACACCCCCCCCCCCAACTCTGTCCATCCCTGCAGCTCCGGCACCAGCCACTCCATCCCGCAGGATCAGTGGCTGCAGGACAGGACCAAAGGTCCTCCCAGCCTTTCTCACGCTGTGTTTTGTCCCCTTCTCCTCGTTGTGGGCAGGTGTATTATTTCCAACCTTGCCAAAAATAATAAAGATAAAGGTTTGGTGCCTGGATGCTGTTAGCCAACTGCAGGGGGTGCTGGCCCGAAGCCCCCCAGCCTCTTCACATCATGGGGAGATGTAGATTTTGTCGTGGCTCGTTGGGTTTTCCTTCAGGCTGGCTGTTTGGGGCAGCAGCCACACAGGAGCCTGGCAGAGGTGATGTGCAGAGCTCTGCCTGGAGCCTGTTCCCAGGGATCTGCCGTGAATGCACCTGCAGCTCGGGGACCACACAATGGCCTCGGGAGTGCTCCAGGGTGGGGGGCTACCCTGTGAGCCCAGCAATGAAATCACACACCCCACAGCTCTGTGTGCTCTGCTTGGTCCCAGCACCGTCCCCAGATGGAGCTGCTGAAACCATTCTCAACATTTCCCTGCCTAGGACCAGTTGGACCCAGCAGAGGAGGCATCACAGAGGATGCAAATAGGATGGTAGGATTTTTTAGGCTTTTATCCACCCCTTTCCCTCAGGCAAAGTATTCCAAAGCTCTGATCCTTCTCTTGCTCACCTGTGGACTTATCCTGGTGGTCCATCTTCCCAGACCTGGAACAGTCTTTGAGCTGCTCCTTGTTGCTGCTGAGCTAATTGCACAACAATTGCATCCCACCCATCACCCTGTGATGCATTTTGTCTTTATAAATCCCTGTGACTCATTTGCTTTCCTTCAGCATCATGATATTGTTGGCCTAAGTTCAACTTCAGATTCGGAATAACTCCTAGATCCTTGCCTCCTTTCGTACTAGTTATTCTCTAATTATTTCAGGGGCTGTGCTTTGCACCTGGATCCGTAGGATAAATTCTTATTTTTCTCTAATAATTTCTAGCATTTTTAAAGACCTTGGCTGTTCTGATTCTGCCCTCTAATGTATTCAAAAATTGCAAATTTAATAATTACATTTTTTCCCTCATACAGGTCAGTAATATTGAATAGCACTAGATAGAAGATAGACCTATTCAACAATTTTCCATTTCAACAGCAAACCAGCAAGGACTAGTCTCTGACTGCAGTTTTTCAACTGGTTTTACCCTCACCAAATAGTATTTCCATCTAGACTATGATTCCTCAGCTTGCTTGTGAGAATGTCATATAAGACGGTGTCAAAAATCTTATTAAAGTCAAGATATGACATTTACTGCTTCTTTTCTATCCAGAAGGCCTATTACCCTGTCGCAGATGAAAATTAGATCGGTTTGCCACGATTTGTTCTTGACAAACCCATGTTGGCTGCTACTCACCCTGTTATCTTCTTGGTGCTTATAAATAGTTTGTTTGATCATTTGTTCCAATATTTTTCTGGGAACTTGAAGTTGAACTGACTTAAACTGATTATAATTTCTCAGCTTCTCCTTCCCCTTTGCAGAGCAGGCTCCACGTTTGCTGATCTGCATCACCCAGAGCCTCCCGCACCCTACACCCACCTCGGGGGCCACCAGGAGCCACACTGAGGTCTCCTCCTCTGCTTTTCGGTGCCCTGGAGTTCCCAGTGCCAGCCACTTGAGCACAGCTGACCTTTTTTTTAGTGATGAGAGAATTTACAGGCTTTCTAGCACTCCATCTCCTTCTCTTCCCACTCCTCGGCAGATGGCTCCTTCCCATGGTCTCTCCAAGTTGCAGAGCGGGGGATGCTCTGTCCCGTGCCCACACCTGGCTTGGTGCTTTGTGACAGGAGCTACTTCATCCTATCCACCGTGACCTGGTGCCTTGGGACAGGAGCCACTTGGTCCTACCCCCCCTCTCTTGGTGCCTTGGGACAGCAGCCACTTGGTCCTACCCACCCTCACCTGGTGTCTTACCTTTCCCCATGTTATCCCACCCAACAGGGATGCCCCCAACCTCTGCTGAGTGGAGAAAATACCAGCAAAAGCATTTTTCTGGGTAAAGCCACAGATTGCAATCACAACCACATCCAGACTGCCCAGAGAGGACATTACTGGCCAGCCCCACGCCCTCTGGGGCCACCTGCCCCTCATGAGGGAGCTTCTGGCCTCCTGCTCCTGGTAAGAAGCTGTGGCAATGCCACATGGGGAGGGCGATGAGCTCAGGGAGGTGGATCAGTGCTGCCTTTGGAGGATTCTTCTTGAGGTCCCTGAAGCTCCCGCGCTGCTGTGTTCAAACAGAAACGAGAGGGGACGGATACCAGAGCGTAACCTGGTGGGGGGAGAACACAGGGTCCATTGCCGGAGGCTTCTCATTATATGGAGAAGCATTTCCTTATTTTTAATTAAATATAAAGACTATCTTACAGTTATAATTAGTACCAGGTGGCTAAGGATTAAAGGGGCAGCATCAAAGGCTTGCCTGGGAGAAGCAAAGACCAGGTTTGCCTCCTTCATCGTAAATCACCAGGAATCTCTGTTCTCTGGAAACTCCCCGTTGCACGAGGCCGCCTTCCCCTGCTGCCTGGGCTCCAGTTGGAAATTCTGACCCTTACACAATCCCTCCTCATATTTTAAAGCAAGCGGAGCCGAAAAACAACGGTCAATAAATACCCATCCGCTGAGATCACAAGTTTCTGTGGAAGGATGGGAACCCTCAACGCTCGCTCTCCGAGCTGTGCTATCGCTGGGATGCTGAGAGCCAGGTGGCAACAGGTTGTCCCTTTCCCATGCCCAGGATGCCATTTTGGGTTGCTGTTGTTGGCAGTTTAAACACCTAGGCTGTGTGCTCCCTGGATGCCCACTGGTATGTCTATTCTGTGTCCCTGACAACTGGATTTGCCCCCTAGTTTGTTATTGTCTTCACTGCAAACTGCAAGAAACACTTCTGCTCCCCCTCCTCACTGCTGGGATTTGGGGGACAAAGCATGGGATGTCCCCAGGGCTGCAGAGAAGGGTCTGAGCTGCAGGAGAGGGAAGGAGACGGGATGCAATTCACTGTGCAACAAATGCTGGCCCTGCAGCATCTTGGCACATCATGGGACCATGTGGCCACCAAAGCAGGGACCTGCCGTGAGGGCTGCATGTTCTGCAAGACTACCTGAAGCCGGAGCAAGAGTGCTGGGGATGTAACAGGGTTTGAGGCTTGTATGGATAAGCTTTCCTGGCTGGAGTCCCCTCAACAGCCAGTTTTTTCCTTTCTGGGTTCCCAGTGCCACCGGTCCCAGTCCCACCTTCCCCCACTGGAGGTGTCCTGGCTGCTCCACAGCACACAGGGACTTCCCAGTGTGCCCTTTCCCGGGGTCTCCACAGGAGATCCTGCATCACACCTCGATGTCTGGGAATCTGAGGACCTACTGACACTCAGAGCCTTTGGAGCCTGCCCAGCTGCCTCCTGTGGATTCTGGTCCCTGGGGATGTGCAGGGCATCCCCCCTCCTCTGGCCCGACAGGGATGCAGGCAGCAACCACCCAAAGCCGTGGCAGGAGCCTGCAGTGCCTCCCCAGGGTGGGTGATCCGTCCTGGCAGGAGGCAGCTTGGTGTCTCTCCCAATCCCAGGCACCTCTTCCGCTCCTTCTTTCGTTTCATTTAACATCTCATTTGGTTTGCTCTGCTCAGCCCCTGCACAGCCCATCCGTGCGGCGGAGGGAGCTGACAAATCTGTTCCCCCCCCCTCCACGGTGATGGATGGTGCTGCCTCCTCCCCAGCGAAGCCGGGGGCTGGATGCCCACTGTGGCTGGCACCTCCTGCCCGCTCCTGCCCGCTCCCCCAGCCCCACGGAGGAGTCGGCCACGGGGGCAGCGTGTCCTCACCCAGAAAGTGCCACGTTATTTCCACCCTGGGCTCCCCTCCCCAGGGAAAGTCAGACAAACACACAATAAGCTTTGACACAAATAGCGTTAATAAAATATCTCTCCTCCGGGACCCTCTTGCCTCCAGTCACCAGGATGCTACCAGTTGCAATAAAATGGAACTGCTCTTTTTCCTCCTCGCTGCAATTACTGCCGGTGTCTGCTCCCTGCCCGAGCCGGGGCTCGCTGGCCGAGCTCTCCCTGGCGAGGAAGCTAACGGGGAAGAGAGCTGCTGTTACCTCCCTGCGTGATGCCTGCCTTTGCATAAGCAGCCTAATAAACCTCCTCGCGCTCCTGCAAGACCTTTCAGCGCATACAGAGCAGCCCCGAGCCCTGCTTTGCAAGGGGGGAGATAGAAACCTTAGCTCTGCTCCAGGGGGCCGGGGGGATTTCATAGTCTGGACGAGCTGTGATAGCATCACTCTTGCTGCCCGCACGTCTGAACATGGCAGGGAAGTTCTCACAAAGGAATTGTCACCAAATTGCAGTTGAGGGAGCTGTATCCTGCTTTGCTGCATCCTTCCCCGCCCCCCCCCTGTCTCCTTGCAGCTCCAAACCTTGGCCGTGTTTATCCACCTCCAATAAGAAATGCAGGGAGAGGAAAAGCAAAAAACCAGATGAGGTCCAGGAGAACACCAGGCAAATGGGAGTCCCGTCACCAGGAGCAGCCCCTGCTCCGATCATGGCATAATTCATTTCACAATGTATAAGAAAAGTTGAGTTATTGGGACATGTGACATTTATTTAGTTACATATCTCCTGTGGGAGGTTTCCGGGGCCATTAATGTAGTGTATTTGCATGGCTAGTTTACATGCCTTTGCTTGTTATTGCTGTCTATATTCCATGCACCTCACACTCAATTTCAATTCAAAGTTTGGCAGTTGAGGTGTCACGACTAAAAAATGGAATGGCCTCCCTCAGAAATGAAATAATTTTGTTGTTCAGTTCCGAGCGATTTTGTAATTTCATGCTTGTGTATGATAATTTTATGCTGTCCTGCTCCACGTAACTCAGCTCTGCCAAGCCCTGACAGGTGATAAATACAATCTTTTCCGCCCGGCATGCGACAGGCCAGGATGAGGAGAAGGAGGAGGGGGTAAAAAAAAAAGAAAAAACAGTTTAAAAAAAAAAAAAAAGTGGTGATTTCACATCTGAGGTCCTAGCACAGCCAGAGCCACCGCAGCCCCGTCCCTTCATCATTTCACGCCTGGATTCCGGCAGCGCACCCCCTCGGCTGCGGCGGGGGGACCCAGGGGTCAAGGAAAGTGTCCTGGAAATGGAATGATGCTGGAGAGGAGCCAGGCGGTGTTGTGTACGGAGGGAGAAAGTTATGACTTTGGCGTGTCCCCCGTGCGCGGGCGCCGGGATGCAGCGCCTTGATTTAGAGCCCGGGCTCTCTCTAATGGAGTTCAATAGAACCGTAACCTTTTGGAGAAATTATTTTTACAAATCTGTTAAACATTTGAAAGACAGCAATTTCCAATAAAAGAATATGAGTCCTTAACATTTATCACCAGGCTACAGATTTTATAACTGTTACTTCATATTGTTCTTGTAAAAAATGTTTCTCCTCCTGAGAGCAGATGAGTCAAAAGACTATTAAGGAAATGCCAGAGGTACAAGGGGGATATAATGGGTGCCAATAAAATGAAAGCAGAAGCAAACCATTTAAATTAAATTCAAGTGGTGATGAGAATCATCATTCCAACTGCAAACCTGGAAAGCTAAACACTGCTCGGTGGCTCTGCTGAGCTTTGCTGAGCCACAGCAAACGCCGTGCCCGGTGGCAGTGGGATGCGGCGTGTGGAATTGGCAGACTGGTTCCATCCTGGCGTCAAGATGCTGGTGCTGAGCCCAGGTCCATCATGGTGTCAAGGTGATGGTGCTGAGCCCAGGTCCATCCCGGTGTCAAGGTGATGGTGCTGAGCCCAGGTCCATCCCAAGTGAGGATGCAGTCAGGGATGGAGCTGGTGGGCGCTGAGCCTCCCTGCGTACCAAACTGGTGGCTTTTGGTGGGAAGCTGCAGAACTGCAGGTGAGGAGAGGCACGAAGCTCTCAGAGAAGCGTTGGGTAATTTCCCTGCTCAAAGGGCTGAGACACCCTTGAGGGAACAAACGCTTCTGGCAGTGGAAAGAGCAGTGACATCTCACACATGGTCTGGGCTTGCTCAAATTGCACCTTTATCCATGCTCTGTCGGTGCCATGACCTGTCCCCACGCACTTTGTGGTGGACAATGAAGGAAAGGGGCCAGTAAGACCTCGGTCTCAGTGTTGCATCTTAGATCTTGCACAAGAGGAAGGCTCTCCAGACAGTGTATAATCCATGACATCTTTAGGGACTGGGTATTCCAGACTGGCAGCAGCTCTAGCATCACCTATGGCTGTTGAGGACAAGGACAGGTCCAGGTCTGTCTGCCTTGGATCACTGGAGCTGCTCCATGGAGCTGCTCCATGGAGCCATGGATTAGCCTCTGGTTGGGTCCTGTTGCCTCTCCATGCAGGGAGAGCCTTGTCAAATTGAAGAATCAAATTGAAAAAGCCAGAAATAGGGGAAAGAAATCAATTGACAGTGATTGTTTTTAACAACAAGCAAATAGCAGCGTTTCCCTGCCAAGGGGACCTGGGGTGGGGGAGCAGGGGAGCCTGGCCAGCACTTCTGCAGGGCAAGGGCCCCACAGAGATGCTCCAGCACAGCTGGGTCCCATCAGACTGAGCCTGGGACCACTGCCTGCAGCCTGCTGCTGGCCAAGGTCACAAAAAGCCCTGTGGGGACAACAGCCCTGGTCCACCCCAGCCTGCCATGAGCCCTGCGTAAGTGCCCTGGCTATTGAGAAAATCTACCGAGCCCCTGGGCGAGCAGTGAGTGTCCCTGGGCAAGCAGTGAGTGTCCCTGGGCAAGCAGTGAGTGGCCCATGGCAGGGGGGTGACAGTTCCCCGGAGAGGAGAGAGGGACAGGGACGCTTGTGTCCTGTCTCTGAGGATGTCTGGGCTGTTGGCAAGGAGTCTGTTGGGGTGGGCACCAAAGGCAAGCCCAGGACCTGCAGGGAGGGACAAGCCCCCATTCTCAGGGTGCTGGAGGCAGCTGGGCTGTCCCCGAGCTGTGTCCCGCTGCCAGACAGACCCTGCTGGGAAGATGCTCCTTGCCTTGGGATTCAGGCACCTCTCCCCAGTCCTCTCCTGGACCCGTCCAGCTGGGATTTTGCAGCAGCTTTTCTGGGGTTGTTGGACTTTCCTCCAGGAAAGCAGAAGGCGAGAGATTTCCTGGGTGCCAGGGGGTGACGGTGGAAAATGCACCGTGTCCAGCCGCTTATGGCAGGAGGCGAGTGCAGCTGAGCCGGGGGCGAGCGTGGCCCCCTCCCTCCCTGCTGTGGCCACCAGCCAGCTCCGGCTGGGCATCCGGCCACCTCCCCATCTGCTGACCAGCCCACACGGGGAGACACTGCTCACATCTTCACTGCAGTCATCAAAAATTGCTTCCAGGTCCCTGGATAGTCAGGGAGGTTAACTTTCTCATCTCTAATTCTGGAATTTAAGCCATCTAAGAAAAACACTGGCAAAAAACCTTGAGTTTGCTTCCTCTTTCTTTTCTCTTCCATCTGCCCTTCTGCCTTGGTGGGGGAATAGCAGGGGAAGTTTCTGCACACTGTGGGGATGTCTGGACTGGGAACACTGGGCTGGACTTTGGGACTGTCCTGGCTCAGAGAAAGGAGCAGGGCGAGCATCCCTCAGTTGTCTTGATAGAAGTGGGGGGGGGAAAGAGCTCCCTCTCCAAGCAAGCTTGGGGGCAGCACAAGGTATTAACCTTGTGAATTATTTGGTCCCAGAGCTAATTAGAAAATGTGTTTAAAGAAATTCAGGAGGATTTTTTTATTGTCCTTAAAAAGATATCATGTTTGCATTTGGTTTTTAATTATTTCATTTATTTAAATAAATATAATTTAATTATTTTCTTTTTTAAAAATAGAGGTGTAAATGTAAAGAGAGAAGCCTGTAAATAAAAGGAATCTTTTGGTCAGTGACAATGGAATTATCTCAGTTGTCTTTTTGTTTTCCTATCACTTTCATTTGGGGATAACTAGGGAGCTAACTTTTCTGATTGTGTTATTCTCATTGTGGCCAGCACCCTGTTACTGCAGAGCTCAGGTCTCTGGTCTCACACTGATTCATGGGCTTCGGGCATGGCTTGCATGCAGGATCATTCCTCTCTGGGGTCTTTCAGAGCTCCCTGATGGAATATGTGGAGCTCACAGAGAAAAATAAAAGAGGTTGGGTGAAGGCTGGTTTGCGGGAGGAGGCCAGCACAGGGCCACCATTGCCACCTCGCCGTGGCCACAGTGCGAGGGGACCAGCTGGAAGCTTGGAGGCCAATGTAGCATTTGCTTTTATTTGTGTATTTTCATGTCTGGGCTAATGATTTGCCAGAAGGACAAGCCGGTGTCACACACAGCATCAGGAGGCACCCGCCACTCCGGCTCTGACCGCCTCGTCGGAGAATACATTTTTCTAAAGGACACACATGAAAGATATTCTGAATCAACACGACTACAGCTCTGTTAACACAGGTTACCCTTAACCAGCAGGTCACTTCCCATCACTGTGCTCACAGGACCAAAAATAATGTATTCGGCATGAGCCGTCCATCAGAAAGGCAGCCTTTGGGAGGGCTGTGGGTGCTCCTGTGGCACCCAGAAAGGTGGCACATCCCCAGCCTCCTCAGGAAGTATCTGGGGAGGGGGGATATTTATGTGTGTCCCATTGTTCCAAAAATAGCTGTAAAGTGCCCAGGATAGAAAGGCTGTGATACTTTCTGTCCCTGACAGGAGGCTGTTTCTTGTATAGCAGGGTTAGAGGGCTGTTAATATGCAATTAGGGCTTTCTTAATATGCATGAGGAGGCTCAGGCCTCTCCTCAGTGGCATCAGGAGCCTCACGATGCCTCCTGGTGAAAGCCATGGATATGTGGTCTTCCTTGTCCATGCATCTCTTAACTGCAAATTGATTTCCGTGATGAGGTCTCATCTGCTCAGGATGCTCTGAACCATCTCTGACCGTGTCCCAGCCCAAACCAGGACCCTTTTTTTGGGTGTGTGCTCTCACAGCTGGGTTCTGCAGCATAAATGTCATGTCACAAACAGGGTTTGGGCTTCAGATTGGGAGGGACTGAGGAGGAAGAATGAAGGGGCATCGTGCCAATGATGCAGGGCACCCCTCAGCAGACCCGTGCACAGGCAGGTCCACGTGCAAGGGGACAAGTTCTTCAGCAGTTCCCCTCTGCAAGAGCGTGGGCATCATTGACACAAATCCAAGTGCATGCCAGCGTGCTTGTGTGCCTGCATATTTAGGGGGTAGGGGCTGCCTGCCAAGAATATGCCTGAGCTGGAGAGATCGTGTGTCCAGACTGAACCTGATCAGAATTGATGAACCTCTGAAAACCTTCTGATGCGTTTCTCTGGTTCCTAAACACAGGATCCTCAGAGCCAAAGGCTGCTTCAAAAGCCATAACTAAGGTTCACCAGACACTCTGCTTCCAGCTCTGCGGAATACTGTCAGCAAAAATTATCCTTTGCTCTCTCCTCCTCCTCCTACCCCATCCCTCTGCCTTCCCTACCCCATTCTCTTGCTGGCTCTGGGAAGCCAATAGATGCTGTGAAATGGAATTCAAAAGGCACAGAAAAGCATGGTTAAAATCAGCCCAGGGAGCTCTGTCACCCGCTGGCTTTGCACAGGAGCCTCCTTTGAGCTGGGACCACTTTTCCTAAGAGCTTTCATCTACTCATTCCCCAGGAACGTGCTGGGTGGTGGCCATCACAAGCTTCTCAGTTGTACTGGAGGTGAATTTAATGAAAGCTCAGGATCTGCAGGGCTCCAGCGTCTGACTTTTTGTGGGATGGGAGGGGGTGTCTATGTCCTGCCCGGGCATGGAGCACATTCAGCTGGCTGAGAGGTGGCCATTTCTTCACGTGGCACGGAAACTGGTGTTAACACACGATGCTGCTCTGGAGTAACTGGGCACCTGCTGTCTGGGAGAGGGTTTCTCTGGGATCTCAGAGCACATCCCCCTGCTCCCAGCTCTTTCCTTGTGACCTGTTTGGGAACCACCCTGGTCAAATCCCTGTTCACAGCACGGTGAAGACTAAAAATCCTTGAGGGGGCATTTTGGGGCTTTTCAGTCAAAATGGTGACTGTGGGAGGGTGCTCAGTCCCTTCTCAGGGAGGCGCCCTTCCCAGCTGGCGCTGCCCAAATCTGCAAATTAACGCCGTAATGTAACGTTGTTCTGTATGGAACAATAAATTAGAGTTGATTTTTTTGTTGTTGTTGCATATTTTTATGCATCGCATATTTAATGTCTCTCTGAAAATATAAATAAAACATATGTAACCATTCGAAATCCTTAGAATCTGGGAAGCGCCTAAGAATTTATTTGTTTTCAGGAGGATCATACATATTGTATTAAAACTATATAAAGGGTTTAATAAAATGGCAAAAATAAAGCAAGAGCGAAGGCTCTCAATCTGCACTGAGAGGAGGGAAGTGATCTTTCTTTGATGCCTATTAAATGTTCCAGCAGATGAAACCCTATATTCTGCCAGGAAATGAGTTTGCCACAAGCCGATTGGGTGCTGTCGTGTGTGCTCGACTTTACCACTGTCATTCCTCTTCCTCGAGCAGCAATACATTACGCCGCCTCCATTTTTCATTCCTCACTGCCCGAAATGCAAATTTTCTCTCTGTTGTTTATATTAGGTTTTCAAATATATGGAAATCCAGATATCTGGAGGAAAATGTCAGGGCCAGAAATACTCGTGATCTGTCTTTTCCCCAGCCTGACACTTTTCTCCATCACTTACATGAAAGCATGTGAGGGGTATTAACAGCTGGAAAGGGCATGGGTGTGCGGCCGGGAGCTGCAGGTCCGTGGGATGGACCAGTTTGCTCCTCACTGTGGTTCACTGTTTGCACAGGTTTTTTTCCCCTCTCTGCAAAGGTAAACACGTGGCCTGCGGAGGAAAAGGGCCACATTGTGCAGGAAAGGTGTCAGAGCAAAGGTGACAGCTTTTACAGGAGCTGTGGGAGAGGGGTGGGCTCTGCCCGGGTGCCCAGCACCCAGATGGGATGCTGCTGGTGGTTCAAGAATTGCTGGAGATGGAAAGATGTCTGTTGGGGAGGATGGTCATCTCTCCTCCATTGACCTACCCTACCGCACGCTACAGCTTTCCCACTGTGGTCCAGCCCTCAAGGCTTGTAACTCCTGTTTTTTACTGGGCAAACCCAGATCTGCCTGGCTCTCAGCCCAGTATCACAGCTTCTTAGAGGTCCACGGGTTCAAAAACTTTGGTCTCAGGTCTTGCTGATGGCATTGGTGATGGTTGATGATGCTGATGGGACGTGCCTGGCTATGGATGCTCCCACCTCCGTGGAGTCTGTGATGCTCCTACGTATCGCTGAGCTCAGCTGCCGGAGCAGACAGATGGATTGATGTGGGTTGAAGGTTAGATGAGAGCAATCCATGCCACCAGGCACCTCGCTGTCCTCTGTGAACCGGGGAAGGACGAAGTGGAGGTGTGAGAGGAAGGGACAAGCCACCATGGGTGCACGGGTTGTGAATGACACACCGATAATGAATGTGAATCGCATCCATTGCTTCTCTGTGAATAGGAAAGCTATTTTAGGCTCTGTCAGCTTGAGAGGATGATTTGGAGGCAAAAATCGCTCTCTCCCAGTGCTGGAGAAAGCCTGATGTGTCTTAAATGGCACCCTGAGAATCCTTCCAGCAGGGACCAGGAGGCGTGCAAGTGACCTTCACTGGAGCCACCACACCATTTGTTCCCACATTGTTTCTCCATGCAAGTAGAGCTGAGGGAATGATGCATAACAGAAATTCCCTATTAATAGGTTTTTTGTTATACCTTCTTCACGTTTCTGAATGAGGGTTGTTACTCAGAGTTGTGCCTCTAAATGCTCTGCCCACGTGGATGGCTTATGCACAAGAGCTGCCACCGCGCTCCAGTTATCATTGCTCTTGGCATCACTTTCATCTCGCCGACCTACACCACTAAACCAAACCCTGACAAATCGTGTATTCCGAATTTTCCAATCAAGTGTAGGCGGCGAAACTTGTTGGACACCTTTGAGTACAGTATCTCCTTTCATGATCAGTCAAGCTCCAGTGCTCGAACACAGGTGCAAAGAAAATCGTGAAAGGTTGCAAACGCAGTTACACTAGAATCTGTGTTTGAATAAATTTTATATATACACAGAAATGTTTTCATCTGTTTGCTTAGCTCTGCACAAACACTCCTTCGAGCACTTATACACCGAGCAGCAAAGAGGTCATACAACCCCCACGCACACAAAGGCCACCCTCTTTTTGAACCAGACACGTTAGCACCCAGCAGAAGACAATATTTCTGAAATCACAGGGAAAATTCCAGGAGGAAGAAACAAACAAGCAAGAAAAATCAAACCCCTCTGCTGAACATTGTTATTTATCTCGTTGCAAACACACACACACAAAAAGCAGGTCCTGAGTCTGGAGAGCACCTGTGAGATGTTTGTCCCTCCTTGTCCCCTCTGTGCAGCTCCCCGAGGCGACGGCTGTGTCCCCTGTGAGATGTGCCTTTTCAGAATTAAACCTGCATCTTTGTAGCAAACACATTCCTTTGCTACCTCATTCATAAAAGACTCAAGCATCTGCTTAACTTTAAGCCCCTGCTGATCCGAAATGGCTGGGTGCTTTGCTTTGTGGGAGCTGAACTTGTGCCCAGGCCCCATTCAGTTCAGAGCATTTCACTGCCGTGTTTGGGTGACTTTATCACCTCCAAACGCGGCATCACCACCTGTTTATTCACACAACCAGAAAAAGCTTTCCTTGAATTATGGAGAAACTGGGGTGTGTGTGTGTGTGTGTGTTATTTACTGGTTGGTGCTGAGTGCCCAACTCTGGAGACTGGTCAGGAATGGGGACTTTGTACTGGGGGTGGCTCCATTTGGGCACTGGACCTGGATTTCTCAACCCCTCTTGCCTGCACCACCATCCTTCATGCCTGGAGATGTTAGATAGATAGACATTGGAGACAACACAGCCATGATTTTCCTTACCCCTGCAATTAGGGGATAGAACTTCTGAACAGCTTGTACCATTCTACTGCGGTTCTGAAACCTTATTCAAAAAGCAGCAGTTACACGACTGCAGAAACCCAATTGCCATGCTCAGGTTTTTGGGCATTTACAAGGAAGTACACGCCCTTCTTCGGGAAGTACACCTGGCAAAGGAAAAGCGGATCCAAGGAAGTATTTGGGGAAGGGGGGTTTGCATTCTCCATCATCTCTGCTGGAGATGGCTGGCTTTTTCCCACGGAGAGCTGTTAATATTCCTTGTGCTTGCAGAAACAGCACCAAGGCAACTTCCGACCTTTCTCCGATTCAGCTCCCCCTTCCGAGGCTGTGCGTTTTGTCAGACTTCTTGTTCCAAACCAGTGGACCTTGATACACGTTCGAATGCATAATCCAAACCTCCCTCCCTTGAAGATGCAGGAGCTGGGAGCAGGAGAATGTACCTTCGCTCCTTTAATTACCAGCTCTGAGTTGCCTGGAAGTGTAAAGGTTTTTCTTGAAGTTCCTATTTTCCTCCCCTCTGTCCTGCTCCTCTGTGTCCCACGGGTTCAGAAATGGCTGGAGAAGTTCCCCCTGTTCCTTGCTGCTGGCAGAGGAGCTTGGGGGCTCTGTCCATGGACACTGCCCCTTCCCTGAGCCTGGAGAGCGAGGAGAACAAGCCAGTTCTGTCCCCCAGAAGGGTCCAAAGAACGTCTTCCCCTGATACTTCGTCACTTCTGATCTGGGCTGAAAGGCAGCTCAATTGTTTTGAACACCTTGGGGCTGCTCCAAGGCTACAGGAGACTGATAAGAAGAAGATAAGGGGATAGGAGACAATAAGGAGAAGAAGCAGGAGCTTGGGACAGGAGAGAGTTTTCTCTCCTGGAGGGATGGGTCGGGCAAGCAGAGCCACTTTCCTGTTATTCCACATCTGAACACGTTAATATAGAAGCAGCTTGTCCAGATCTTTCTCTTCTTTCCTTTGGCAATAAATGCAAGCAATAATTCAAATAATAATAATCACCACTTAACAAAAAGAGAGTCCCTATGGCCATGGTGAGATCCTGAGCATAAAAAGATGATATTTTCCATTTGGATACCAGAAGTCATTACACGCTGTCATCAAGAGCAGAGAGAGCACCATCCACAAGGCAGCTCCCAGCACATCCAGTTTGAGGCTGATAGCAATTGGCAATAGTTTTATTTCATCAGAATGAATTAGCACAAGAAAATAATTTGCGGGTTACAACGATTCCTTCAGCAACATGTGACTCGGAGCCAGGCAGGCAGCCAGGACTGAGAGACAAATTATTCACAGCTACACTCAGCTCTTGTGCAAGGTCTGGTTTGAGGTAAGACATCACGAGACACGCAAGTTTGTACTGGGACACTTGGACATGAGAACCTGAGCCCCAGTTTAACCACTGCCCCTTGGCTCATGTACAGCCCAGAGCTCAAATTCGGATTCAATCCATGCAGGCTACGGATCTTGGCCACCAGAAACTGCATGTATTGTACAACCCCTGGAGATGTGAGGAAGGACGTCAGGTTTCCCCCCCTCCCCTCCTCAATTCATTGCAGGTGCAGGTGATGCATCAGAGTGAAGGCTTTCAACTGCTGATCTTTACGAACAGGCCATCCATCATTAGTGAAGGTCAAGTCGCAGATGAATTCCATCATTTTGCAATCATATGATCCCCCTCCCCACCTTGCCCTTGGTTGGGTCTGCAAAAGACAGTGAAGCTCTCCTGTGGAGGGGGGAGTGTTTTCTAGCTGACTAGAGAGTGCAGTCACTAGAACAGGTGTGGTGGAGAGCAAGGCACCACAAGGCTTCATGTCTTCGGAGACTGGTGAAAAGAAATCCCAATGGTGTGTGGGCAGCTTTACAAGTAGCACCCAAACCCCTTGGTTCTCCAAAGACCCTTTGAAGCTGTGAGCAAGGAAAAACGTTCTAGTTCATAAAAGAAAGAGCCTGAGAGCACCTGTGGTGGGTGAAGGCTGTGTGTCTCCTTGGAAAGTCTTCCACAGGAAGTTCCTCCTAAATGATGGTGATAACCAATCTAACTCCCCACCTGTATTTAGCTTCAGCTTGCACTACTTCAGTTATGCTTGTTCTCTTGGTCAGAAATGCATTTGGAGGAAAAAGACGAAGGTGACGGTTGCAACCAACTTATTCCAAGACATCTCTACTTCACAGATATATTTAAATATTTTGGTTTTCTCTTAGCCACCAGCCAGACCTGAAAACAGTGACCACTCTGGATCATCAAGCTACTAAAGCTGGAAGAACATAAGGGCAAGGAAAGGAGCTATTGAAGCATGAATTTAGCATGGGCTGAGCAGTTGTGGGAAGAACCAGGAAAACACTGGGGTGTGCTTTTGGATGTCTCTTTGTGTTTGACCCACTTAAGTCCTGTCTTCTGGGGGGCATGTTTTTAGCCAAGCTGATCTGGAAGCCCAGCTTTAGAAAAGAAGGAGATGCTCTTGGGCTACGTCTCATCACACCTTGTGTATGTGCAGGCTGGGAATACACCTCCTCCTCCTCCTTCTCCTCCTCCTCTTTCTCCTCCACCTCCTCCATGCAGTGGATGTTCTCCTTTTTTCTGTCACAGGACAAACTAGAAAAGAAGAGCCCCAACCTTCTGGCTTCTGTCGCCGCAGAGAAGCGCGGTGTCTGGAGCATGCAAAGGTGATTAAATGTGTCATGTGTGCATCATTTAAATTAACGTTGCTAAAACAACAATGCTATTTTTAATATTTAAAGAGCCCCTTTGAAGAATAGGAGAATCTGTCACCTTTCCTGGTGGATTTGAATCTTGTGTTCTGAGGGTTTTTTCTTCTCTGATTAAAGGAGTTGGCTGCATGAGGAACAGCTACACATGATGTGCTGGGAGGGGGTGTGGGACCGAGACACGTCCCGGGGAGCAGCTCCTGCTCTCAGAGTTTGAAGATGCAGCCAGGCAGATTTTCTTGGCTTTCCTTTGTGGAGCTCCCACCCAGGGTGTCCTCCCTGTGCCAGAAGCCGAGGGCAGTAGCCAGACAGTGCTTTCCTGGATGCCCACCCCTTGCTATCTCT
The DNA here is from genome assembly GCA_004320125.1 of Scolopax mira. NCBI lineage: Eukaryota > Metazoa > Chordata > Aves > Charadriiformes > Scolopacidae > Scolopax > Scolopax mira. The sequence continues at coordinate 36,531 of BJBW01002725.1, forward strand.
GCTGGGATGCTTAGAGCAGCCTTGGAGCATCTTAGGGTCTGTGACGCTAGAAGTGGCATCTCTCTTTGTCTTCGATTTGCTGGGGAGTAGCTTCCTCCCTACTCCATCTCCACTCTCCAAAGTCTCTTCTGGACATTCAGACATGACAGGTCCACCCTCTGAGCCTAACACTGACCCAAATCACTCCTTAATCTCTCTAATAGGCTTTTGTTTTGGTGCAAAAGCCACATTCTCCATCCCAGAGAGGTCCAGTCCGTGACGAGGGTGGATGAGTCTCTGCACATACCTTGCTGTTGTGGCAGCTGTTGAGGTTTGCCTTCTAATCCAGATCCCCTTCGCAGCAGTTCCTGCCCCCCTGGCCATGTTTGTGCAGCTGGATGCTCCCACTGAGCTGCACGACTTGCAGTTGTCTCTGCTGAGTTTTGGTCTGCTTTCTTTTGGGCCAGACCTCAGATTTGTCAACAAGGTTTTGATTTCTGATCTCCTCCCAGTGGTCTTATGCTCCTGGATGGCCATAAGCCTTCAGCAAATACAGCTGGTGTTCTCCCTTTCCCCCAAAATAAGGTCAATAGAAACATGGAGCAGCATCTGCCCTACCTTCCCCTGCAGCCTTTCACACAGAGATCTCCTGCACCGTTGGCTGTTGAGATATGACTCCAGGAGCTCCTGAGGTGACTGATACCCTGTCCGTGTGTTTATCTGCCTTCTCACTGACCCCCAGATTTCCACACAGATCAGATTTGCTGTGAACAAGGAGCAGGAGCTGCTTCCTAAGCCTCTGGGGTGACCAAAGACCAAGATCCATCTCTTGACCTCTCAATCGCTGGCTCTTGGTGCCCTTCTGCTAGAAAATCATCTTCTCAAGTGGAGTACCAGGAAGTTGGAGGAGAAGGGCCCATTGTCAGTGAGGCTGGAGCAGGGAGCAGATATAAATGTTATTGGAGGGGAAAGACTATTAGGATTCTGTAGCTCTGAAAAATACATAAGTCTGAAATAAGACTAATGAGACATTTACTGGTGCGGTTGGGTTGCATTAATGACCCTTCAGAGGATACAATTGCAAAAGGCTTTCACTGTAATTACCACACTAATGATCGGCAGTGACATCATTTTAGACCAAATGTGATGCTTGTTTTGGATGCGTTTCAAGAGCGGGACTTCTCTGGGGCTGGCGTGTGAGGCCCATCAGTGTTATTGCCTCTCTCCCTGCTCTGCTGACCATCTTTCTTAGCTGCCTCCTTGGCTACTGGCTTCCCTCCAGCCTGGCCCCCGAGTCCAACGTTCCTCCACTTTTTTAAGGTGCTTCTGGGGCTCTGAGCTGAGAACGGTGATTTGTCAGCACCAGCGGCTTCGTTCATGGCGCTGGGCACGAATTGGAGGAGGGGGAGGCTGGGGGAGAGAGCCACACACCTCCTTTTGTTCTGCAGGCATCCTTAAAGGGCTTTTAATAAACAATGATTTATTATCTCCCGGCATGGCCCGAAGCGTATCTGCGCCGTGTAACCTTTGGACAATCCCGGGCACAGATCTTACAGCTGGTGGAGACAGGCTGATCCCAATCTTCCCCAGTGCCTCTGGGCTTGGAGGAACATATTAATTAACCTCATTATCCGGGATCATTTCAGCACTCCCAGAGACAGGGTGTTACCACTGCAAGCCCGTGGTCCAAGGAGGGTTCCCACTTCCAGGCTCAGCCAGAGGCAGCTGGAGAGTTGGGATATTTGGCTCTGGAGGGACACACAGGTGATGGAGAGCTGGAGGAGATGCCCAGCCCAGGGTAGGGGGCTCATCCCAGTCCCTCTGCTGATCCAGCAACCCCCGGGCACTGCTCCCAGAGGAGGGATGCTGGAGGGAGAGGCAGCTGCAAGGAGCCAGTCCTTCCTCACCACCGGCTCTGCCCACAACTGGGGTTGTCAGGCTCTGGACCCCAGTTTGGGACTGGGAAAGAGCTTTTGGTGGCTGTGTCCCCAACCCTGTGTGTGCCCAGGCTCCTGGCTGCCTCTGCTCCTCCCCAGCACCAGGCATGGCTGGGAACGGATTGACAGCGGCTTGTTAAGCCTGACAGAGCATCAACTTTTAAGGAGTTGGAGAAAGCAGGGCTTTTTAATTAAAAAAAAAAAAAAAAAAAGACAAGTCATGATTTCTACCTTTCCTGTTCAGCTCTTCAGGAAACAGCATTCCTGCTCCAGCATTTAAAAACATCAAATTGATAGCCCTGTCATCTGTGCCTATAGGCTACTGCTCCCTGCCCCAGCCCTCCCACCAGGGCTCTGCCTTTGAAGGCGAAGGCACCGCTGTGTGACTGTCCTCGGGGACATTCATTTGCTTTCCCGCAGACTTGCTGGTTGTCACCAGCAAATATCCAGCCAGGCTCCTATCGGTTCCCCTTGTTCCCAGCAGCATCCTGGAAAAATACCCATACTGGTACCCAGGTACTGACCCCAGCGGGTCGCTCCCCGCGGCACTGGCTCAGCCCGGGAACTGCTCCTGGGGAGGCAGGAGGAGGCTGGGACAACGTGTGCAGCATGTTCAGTGGGATTTTCATTCTCTACCTGGGATTTTCGGACAGGTATGCAGAGTTTGCTTATTTTGCAGCTTGTTCTGTCTCCAACGAAGGTGCATAGTGATCAGGAGTGTGGTCCCTGTTGAGGGCACTTACGCCAAGCAGCCATCAAATTTGAGTTTCTGTCACAAGGGAGGTGCGGGGGGAGCCGTAACCCCTGAAAGGGAATCAAAAGAGGTACAAACCTCCCATAATCCCCCAACTCCTCACTCCATCCTGGACTTTGTTATCTCTGCGCTGGTCAGTGTGTCCAGCAGTCGCTGCCAAGCAAGGGTCCTGCTCTGGTTGTTTCCCAGTACCAAGGTGGTGTCCACCCAATGCTGAAACATCGTGGTCCAGTGCCTGAGCATCACGGTCCAGCACCAAAACTTCCTTACCCAACGCTTGGACATCGTGTCCAGCACCTGAGCATTGTGGTCCAGCACCTGAGCATCTTGGCCAGTGACCAAGCATCGTGGACCCATCTTCCTTTTTCACATGCCTCTGGCCAACAGATTGTATCCTGCCCTGGCCCCTCCATGCTCCATCCCTGCGTGTCACTCTGGTGCCCACCATCAGTGCCTGCTCGTTTGTAGATCCCTAATGAGGAGCCGTGGCTGCTGCTGGCTCTCCAGGCTCTGTAGGTGCAAGGCAGCAGCGTGGAGCGGGGTGGGGGGAGAAGGGAGGGGGCTTCGATTCAAGGTCTGTTCCCTGCTTGAGCGATCAACATCATTTCCATACTATAATTACATTGCCCAATCCTCTCCTGATTTTACTGCTATCTTGTAAGGCGTCCCGGTTGTGAGTAATTTAAAGCTATATGAGATGTCAGGCTCTGTGAAACAATCACCCCTCAAAGAAATATGGTCTGAGATAATAATTGATAAGTCCCATTAGGCAACGGGGCCTGCTATTTCCGACTTGGCCTCTTCCGAGGCGGCCTTGTTGATTCTCTTAATCCCAGTTTTGCCACTTGGCATCACTGGGAGCACAGCGCACCCAGTCCGGGGTCCGAGGGGAGACCCTCTGGGGTGGCAGGTGGAGGAGCTGGGGGAGAGGGGTGATTTCTTACTGCAGGGCACAGCTCGGATAAAGCGGAGCAATTCGGCCTCCTTAATTCCAGGATGACAATATTTCAGCCTGATTTATGGGTGCGTTTTCGCATAAAACATATTATGAGTGTTGGTTACCACCTGTATGTGCTCCGTGGGGTTTGTCTCAGCGGTTTCTCCTTGTCCTCATCAGCAAAGAGGAAACTCTCCCAGATCCCTGTCCCCACGCTCCACCTCCCCGACACGGCCATCCCTTTCCCGGGATGGTGGACCAGTGGCTGCTCCATCTCCCGCAACGTCAGTGGTGGTCACTGGCCAATGGTCCCCAGTGTCAGTAAGGGCTGGGCATGGCAGGGCAACCTTGGAACAGTGGCCTTGGTGTCTTTTCAACCCCAAAATTTTGATGGATTGAGAAGCCATGTTGGGTTTTGAGCTCCATGAGAAGAGCTCCTTCGTGACCAGCTGTGCCAAGTGGATCCCAGGTACCTGAAACTGCTGATTCCTTCAAGCTGCAACTATGTGTGTACATATATATATATATATATATTTATGTGTACATGCACACATCCATATAAACATGCATGTAAGCATATGTAGATATCTATATGTACATAAATAGACACACATATACTCTTATGCATATATGAGGACCATCCCAACACCCTCAATCTCCTCCCAAACCAAGTTCTATGAGTGGACTGGGGCAGCTGGGTCACAGCCATCCTCGCCTGGGGTTGGTCACTCCAGACACCTTCAGGACAAGGTCACCACCACCCATGGTGTCCCCATCCCTGGCTGTCCCCAGCTCTGCCACCCCCCCAGAGCTCCTCGCTTTGCTCTCCTTCCTGCCACCTTACCCGCTCGGGAAAGTGGAAACAGAAAATTGTGGTTTATTTCTGTCACTGGAGTATTTTTTAAGGCTGTTTCTCCAGGTTTTTAATGGTTGAACAGTTTACAAACTCTCTTCCTTTAAAGTTTTAAATTTTTAATTAGAGAAGCGAATGTAAACTTAATTTTTTTGTTGTCTGCAAGATAGGAGAGGTCTCGCCCATGACAACAGGATGAGTGATGAATTATGCAAGTAGCGAGGAAAGGCTGGCTTTTTTTGATGTGCTATTTTATAATTGCATAAACTACTGCACTCCTGAATCGGGCAAACATTATTTTACACATTCAGTAACCTTTAAAAAATGGTGACAGCTAATTTATGATGTTCTATAACAACTAAAAAAAAAAAAAAAGAAAGAAAAAAAGAAAGAATTACAACAAGAATTTTAAAAAGTCGACAAAACTCAAGCATTCTCTCCAGAAAAGGTGAAGAGTTTAGAAGAGAATGAGTTTCTCGAGAAGAGATTTCTTTTTCCTTTGCATTTAGGAATAGATACCATGAATTAAAAGATGTATTTACAAAGGATTTAATTAGAGGAGGGGGTTTACCTTTCAGAGCAGGTTTGTCATATGTGGTGGGACAGGACTCAGCGCAGCAAAACCCTCAGCTGTGAAAAAAGGGTGTTCAGTAAATCATGGGGTGACATTTGGGGTGAAATCAGGAACATTTATACCCCGTGTTAACTTTAACCTACTTGGAAAACAAGACACCTTCCCAGGCTGGGTTCAATATTTGAAATTTTTTTTCTCTCTCCCCAAGTGAGTTTGCAGAGACGGAAATCTGTATTTCCCAGAATGGAAATTCTGGAGAAACGTTCCAATTCATAAACACTGAAACAACCTTATTAGAATGACACGATCTGACAGCTGTTAAAATATTATAATAAAACAAAAAAAAAAAAAAAAACCAAAGAAATATACCATAATTCATTACTATCTTTGAAATGTTTAAGAGAGCGAAGAAAGTCAAAACGGATCAGTTTTGATCTTGGATTATTTCATTGAGAAATTCATCAAGAGGAGAAAGTCCCCACGGAATGTTTTGATGTGGATGTAAAAGCGCTTTTGCAGAAAACATCTGGAGTTAGAAAGATTTGCTGGTTTCTCTAAATAACCCCTCGAGCTCACGTTATCTGCTGCAGCCAGGGCTTGGCCACCAGCCCTGCCCAGGGGTGATGGACCAACTCAGGGTTGGAGACCCAACAGGCACCACTGTCCTGTCCCTGCTCCTGGGAGAGGGCTCATCCCATCCCTGTCCCCATCCCATCCCTGTCCCCATCCCATCCCCACTCCCAATCCTGGGAAGAGGCCTTATCCCACCGGGAACAAGGCTTCAACCCTTGACAACCCAAGTTGGGGGTCTCTTTGCCTGCTCAATGAGCACCGAGGTGGGAAGATGCCTCATCTGCCAGCACCCCTCACAGCTCTGGGCCATGAATGTTGCTTTGGAAAAGCCGTTTGTGACTCTGGATGGTGTTCTCAGGGACTTCCTGGCACGGCCATCTCAATGTGGGGACAAGAATTGGACCTTCACGAGCCACTCGCTGCTTCTTCTTATCTCCTTTGACCCACCCCACTAAGGGGCTGATGCAAACATGGACCAGGCAGGACTGCTGCCTCTGAAACGGCTTCTGTTGAGCAGAAACAGGTTTGACTTCTGAAGAAAAATCTCAAATAATAAAAAAAACCCAAACAACAAACCTTAATGACAGGCTGCAATGAATTCTTCATGGCCCTGCATGGCGGCGCTGCCGGCAGAGTGGGAGCAGGGAGCATCCTGTGGGAAACTCATCACTTGGAGGGCTCAGGGAGTCCTCAGAGAAAATTTTGGGAGAAATTCCTACACCAGGGTCCCTTCCCAGAAGTGGGGGCCTGAGCCGTGCTTGCACCCCACATGGGGTGGTGCCTCACCCCAGTGCACCCAGAGCCTCCTGCAAAGGGATGGGTTTCCCCAAGGCTGGACCCCACATCCAGCTCTCCCAACACGAGTTACTTGGAGAAGGTGGCAATGCCACCACCAGCTCCCCCTTGGCTGCCTCTTTCCACCCTTTGCCCAAATTCTGGCAGGTGGTAGATGCACAGGGCTCCCGGATCCAGCCCTCCCCAGGTCATTTTTTGGAGGGATGTTCTGGGAGATGAAGTTTGGGGTGACACGAGGGGAGCAGTGGGTACCAGGGGGACGTGGCCGTGCTGCAGCCGGGAGCGGGGCTCTGTGCTGGAGAGGGAGAACGTCTGAGCAGCCCAGACCCACTTGAGCTTTAACACTTCTCTGTTGGATGATGGCTCGAAATCCCGCATTTTATAAATGATTGACACTTACCCCACCAACAGACACGCCGGGTACACAAACGGGGCCATCCTCTGGCTTGTAAAGCTCCATTAGAGAACGGGAGCAGCAAAATAAAAATGCAAATATTTATCTCCACTCCTCTTTCAGGCTTGAGTGCTGGTGAAAGCAGCTTTACAAATTCAGCATCCGTTGCCTCCCTGGAGAAATCCCAGCGCTGTTTTGTAAGCAAAAGTAAAAGTCTTTGCGGCACAGCCACTGTGAAAGTTTTGACAGGAAAGCAACTGGTTTTAAAATCCACGGGTGGCAGCAAGGATTGGGATTCATTCCCTGGGTGTGCTGGGGATGGACATGGGGCAGAACCTCTCTGTCGCCGCAGCAAGGGATGGCATTTTGCATTACGGTTCCCCTCCCACGGTGGAAGCTCGGGGAGGGTTTTCTTCCACCAGCGATGGAGCCGCTGGGGACGGGTAATGCCCATCCCTCTGGGCTGATGCCTGAAGAAGACAAATTATCACTCGCTCCTTTTGTTTCTCTCCAAGACCTTGCTGGAGACACCTGAAGAGGCTGGAATTTGATCTTTCAGAACCTAAAATTTTGGGCATTTGGAATCAGCGGGTTCCTCTGAGAACCTTTTCAAACGGAGCAGACAGAGGCCGGTGAGAAGCAAAAGTAAATGTCAGGATTCTCCTTTCTCTCTCTGTCCCAGCTCGCAACAAGCACTATAGCTCTCACCAGTGAAATTGAAAAAAATTCCAACCTCTTCGGTTTTGCTTTTCAGCTCATCCCAAGTGTGTCCTTTTTGCCTTTATTAATGCTATTTTTAAGGATCTAAAAGAGCAAAATCAGTTGCTTTACCTCTTACCTTATTATTTTAAAAGTCTTTACTCCCTTTCCTAAGTTTCATGGCAGATCACTGTTGTTGATAAATCAGTTCACCAGTAATAAGAGTTGGCGTGGTGGCACCATGCCCGGCCTTGCTGGTCAGTGGGGATGGGGGGATCAGAGGGTCCTCACCCTGTGGCCTGTGCCTGGGGACAGGAATGAGCCCACGTGGGATATCACAGAATCATAAAATGATTTGGGTTGGAAGGAATCTTAAAGCTCACCCATTTCCAGCCCCCTACCCTGGGAGCCTCCCACCTTCCAGGTTGCTCAAAGCCCTGCTGGACCAAGACATGGGATGCCCTACCTGCACCAGCTGTGGAGGACAAGGGACAAAGGGACAGGAGGAAACCTTGACCTAACGGGGAGCTCCAGCCCCACAAATTGACACTGCAATCACAATTATGACCCAGTGCTGCCAAGCATCCCAAGCTGAGTGTCCCCTGGGAGTCCTGGCCATGCTGGCTGAAACTGGGTCTGAAGAGCTGAGGTTGTGCCCAAGGGGTCAGGTCTGGCATCATGGAGGTCGTGGTGGCTCTGGTGCCACATCATGGTGCACGACTGATGGTACCCACTTTCAATGGCACCCACTGCCAATGGTACCCGCTGCTCCAGGTGCTGCGGGAGCTTTTGCTGGGAGAACGACTTTTATTTTGGCTTTGCATGTTCCAGACGTACTGCCTTCACTTCCAAATCTTCTCTCCTACCTCTTTCTCCCTCTAGCTCGGGTTGTAAATTTACCGCTATTAATTAATTTATAATTAAGTTCCATACAGCAACCGCTCACTCTAAGCGAGATGATTTCAGATAATCTCAGTTTGTCAAAATATGCCTGTCTCTTTTCAAAGCTGCAAGGAAAACACCGAGAAGCTTCAGGTTTTGAGATGTTAAACAGAGAGACAGTACGAAGATTTGCCCTGGAGGAGTCAGCTCAGCTGTAGGAGAGACAGAGAAGAAAAACACACCCTATGATTTTGGGGCAATGCAGAAGGTTTCCCCTCCTGCAGGCGTGGGGTCTCAGGCTGGGGATGCCAGATGTGGGGCTGGCTCTGGTGAGGGGTCTCCGCATCCTCTCCTGGCCCAGTGCCTGGCCTTGTGCTTCCCAGTATGGACTGGGAGGGGCAGTCCATGGGTTTCCTCTGCCCACCCCTCCGTGTCCAGGACCTGCAGTCACCCTGCCCAGGGCTAAATGGGGCTCAACCCAGGTTACATCCCACAGGGAGACCTGGGCACCATCCCCATCCTCATCCTCCTCCTCCTGCTAATTCCAGTGACCCGGACAGACTGACTGCCACTGTCCCCATCTCCTGACATAACATGGAGCCCGTAGTGCAGCTGAACTAAATAATAACTGATCCCTGCAGGAAGTCTTGAAAGTCATATTTAACACGTACGCAGACCATAACCTGTTTGCTATCTAATTGGCTGCAAACTAAACAAGCAATAGATATCCAATTATGGGATTGTATACGGAGCGTCCTGTGTCCTGCCGTAGCTCAGAGGCTCAGGGAAGCATTTAACTGCTAATAAACAAGGTGCATGGTTTAATTTGAAAGGTTATTGCAATTTAATATGACTGAATGGCGGTGAGTGTTCACATGGCAAGTTGCAGGAGCCATTATCATACTAAAGCAGCGTGCCCCGTTCCCAAAGCATCTGGGCAGTACAAAACATACGTGGGACAAAATCAGGGATGTGCTTCTTGGTGGTCCTACAGACCAAGAAGGGATGTGAAAGGCCCCTGAGGTTGCTACTCCTTCCATAACCCCAGGGAGTGTCACCAGGAGTGGTGGCAGCTCCAGACAATGTGCTGTTTTTCTCCCTGGACTTAAAAATGATTGTTTACCCGGCTCTCAAAAGTGGACAGAAAGTGCATGGAGGGAGAAGAAAGCTTGTCCCCTGCCCAGGCTGTGGTTTGCAGAGGTAGTCAAGAAAAAGCCCTGGGAATGACACTGGGCAGCTCACGGAAAACTTCTGCACAAGAAACGTGAGCTGAAGAGGATGCAGCAGGTCTGTGGGGAGCAGAGGAGAAAATAGTGCTGGAAATATCCCAGTGCCCCCAGCACGGTGTGTGCCGTCCTGATCCCAGCGGGGAGGAGAGGGGGCAGAGCAGAGCCACGGGCTCAGGGATGCTCAGTGTCCGAGGCACCGGGAAAAACTTCCCCATAAGGAGATCCTGCCTGGGCTGACAGAGCACAGAGGAGCCTGCACCACTGCCCAGGAGATAAGGGTGTTTGGATGGGGAATGTCTGCAAAACTTCTGCTGTAAAGCCAAAAATGCAAAGGCTTTTTGAGCCTAGGAGGTTTTTTTATTTTTTATTTCCTTCTTTCCCTCTGGCACTGCTGGCCCTTGCACTTTCAGGGTCCAGGGCTCAGCTCCCTGCTCATCACTGGCTTGGCTTTGCCTTGGTGGTGTCACCCCCTGAGCCCGGTGAAGGGGACAATTCCAAGGTAATGCCCCGTGTCCAGACAGGAGCCAGCTCCAGAGCAGAGAGGAATGGGGGGGACACCCCGCCCCGACCCCACATCATCAAAAAATATCAGAGAGAAGGGAGAATAACCCAGGCAATATCTGCATTGTTTCTTTCTGGGAGTAGCAGGAGCTAAGAAAAACAAACAAGTCTAACTAAGTGCTTTGGCAATTATACAGACAAACAAATCACTTTCCCAAATTGCTTCTTTGGGGAATTACGGCTCCTGGAAATGAAACACAAACAGATTATTAAAAAAGAGCTTCCCGTTGGGAGAGAAACAGTATTTACAAGAGAAGATGTGCCTAGCTGGACCTCTAATTGCTGTTCATTATCTCATATTGATTTAATTAGTTGCTGCACTCAGGTCTAAATTGCCTGCTGTCCTCAGCAGGGATTTAGGAGCCGGGGCGCATCCCTGACCTGCCAGGCAGCGGCAGAGTCGGGGTCCCTTCTGCCACGCTGCGGACACGGCAGTGGCGCTGGGGTCCCTTCTGCCACGGTGGGGACACGGCAGTGGCGCTGGGGTCCCCTCTGTCACGGTGGGGACACGGCAGCGGAGCGGGGGTCCCTTCTGCCACGGTGGGGACACGGCGGTGGGGACACAGCGGTGCAGGAGGGGTCCCCTCTGCCCCGGCGGGGACACGGCAGCGTCGCGGTGGCGCTGGGCAGGGACGGTGAAGCATCCTCGTGGGCTGCTGCTTCTGCAGAGTCTGCGGCGGCTGCAAAGCGCTAATTAACTGAAGTAATTAGAGAGATTGTCTTCATACCGCAGAATGAAAGTGTCTCTGTGAAGGCAGGGTGAGAGGCAGCACTCGGGAGCGGGATGGTGGAGCTGGAGCAGGAGGTGAGTGAGGGGAGCAGGGGCTCAACCAGAGGTCAATCCAGGGGCTGTGGGGTCCCTCAGGCAGTTTTTGGGGGGACACAGCCCTGTCCCCTGCTCCGGGACATGCTGGGAATGCTCAACCCAGCCCCTGGCCCACACCCCCGCAACAATGTGCCTCACCCCCACTGGCTTCCCAAACAAAATCCTGAGGACTATTAACTTCCCTGATTAGTGACCTTTGGGGACCGGCTGTTGAGCAGATTTCTGGTTCTAATTGCAGGTGATTAATGGGGGGAGGAGGCAGTTGTGCTTAGAAATGTCAGCAATTGCTTCTTTAAGTGGGGGGAGGCTTTTTGGGCTGCTGGCTGATGTTGAGCTTCTCAACATGGGCACACACAGCTCCATGCACATGGACACCCCCCCACGCAGAGGTGTCTTTTTCCCCTGAAAGCTGGAAAATACTTCATTCCTTCTCCTGCACACTTCCAGCAGGTCCCGGGCCTGCCTTTACTGGTAGACACTGGGGTTTTATTTATTTCCCTCTTGTTTATCAGCTGTGCAGCCCGTTGATTCCATCTCCCCCGAGGCGCTGGAAGAATTATTACAGTCTAAAGCTAAGAAATAGTCCTTCACGGCGGGAGCCACGCAAAGGTGAGCCATTTCTGGGTAATTCTCACAGCACACACACACACACACACACAGAGGTAATACTGCCCTATCCTGGACATCATTCCTGCTTGTTTTATGTAGGCAGCAAGACTCAGGGACTCACAATGTGGGTCCCAAGGGCAGGGGAGGGAAGGTGGCAGCTTGGCAGAACGATGCTGCCCAGTGCATCCCGACCCATCCCCTGGCCACCACCACCCCCCCCCCCCGGTCCCCCCATGCACACACCACATGGCAGGATCGGAAGAAGAATTGGATCAGAAGGAAACTGGAGGTACAGCCGCTGTTAAAAACGATCCTTTGTGCCTCAAATCAGTATTCCACAGGCTGCTCAAGATTCAATACATCAAAGGTTGAAGGATCATACAACCCTATTAGCTACAAACTTTAATTTCCCTTCGGGGCTGGTGTGTTACAATGCAACTACAGCAGCAATTACAACTTTTCCTTCACTGACAACTTGTTTAGATCAATAATGTCTTCAGCATCTTGAATCAAGATGGGCTCCATCAGCAAAACAGCCAGACCCCACGATTCCCCTTCGTGGAGCCTGCTGTGAAGGACAGGTACCCCCCTGCCTGTTCTGCCCACACAGGTTTCTCATGCCATGGTAGATGTGTTTTGTAAAGTTTGACCATCTCCCCCCTGGCCCAAACTGAGATGCAGCTCCCCAGGCTGTGGTTTGTCTCCATGAGGCCAGTGTTGAGACCTTTGGAGCTGGGGATGGGGACCAGGGCTCTGCATGGCGTCCTCGATGCCGTACCTGGGGACATGTCTCTCATCACCATTGGTGCTACAGGGAAGCCCTTCTCCCTGGATTTTGACAGAATCAAAATCTCTGAGTGTCTCACAAGGGCAAGGAGCAGAGCTTTAGTTCTGATCAACATCCCTAAAGTCCACCCTGCCCTGTGCAGAGCCGGGGAGCATCCATCCCATCTCTGGGGTGCCAACCCCCTTCCTGCACACCGGGGACCACAACTGTGAGGTGGGACGTGTGACGCTGAGGGCTGTCAGCGCAGGGCCACCTTCCCTTGCCTTTAGAATATTCTCTGAGCTGCTATTTTCCCTGCCGTGGCAGAGAGCCAGGGAGCACGGAGGAGCAGTAATAAATCTACTCACTGAACTAGAGCTGACTTGGGAATTGAAAAGGAGAAAAAAATCCAACAGGAGTGAGTGTGGTCTCCATCCCTGAGACAGATGGCCTGCTGGAGCCATAAAAAAAAAAAGTGGTACAGAACTTGTGGGCGGAACAGGGCGCAGTAATTAAGGTCTTTCAATGAGTAAGAGCAGAGCGGCTTCTAGCCATCACCTGCTAATCCCTAAGAAGGTTGGACACCTCTCTCTGACCGGGCAAAAACAGTGATTTAAGGCAACCACTTAGGTTTTTTTGTTGGTTTTTTTTTTTTTTTTAAGGCAGCAGATGGACTGGACCTATTGGAAATGCCTGAGGTTTTTGCTGGCAGGTTCTGGGGGGGCCCGTGTGCCAGTAAGAGCGAGGTGGGGTGAGGATGGCTCCAGGGTCTGGAAACTCCAGGTGAGAGCTGAAAAACAGCAGGCTCACCCGTGGAGTTTATAAAACAGCAGAGAGGAAAGCGTTTTGCAGAATGTCAGAGGCCGGGGAGACGGCCTTGAAAGAATGAGCGTGTGATGTACTGACTCCAAGCCCATCGCCGTGGTACAGGCTATTCCTTCCAGCAGAGAGGCTAGAATGAAGGTTTGGGAAAGCTCATCAAAACCCAGGCAGAAGTCAAACGTCTCAGGCGCAAACACGTTGCAGACCTCTCGTTGCTCAAGCCAACAGCCTTGTTTGGGAAGAAACGGAATTTAATCTTTAAAAAAAAAAAAAAAGTGAGCTGAGCTGAAAGTCGTGGGCCCAGAGGTTTGTGGAGGAGGACAGACACGTGTGCACACACTCACGCATGCACCAGGACAGGTTGGGGGTGACCTGCTGGAGAGCAGCTCTGAGGAGAAAGACCTGGGAGTTCCT
>BJBW01002726.1:0-28520 GCA_004320125.1 Scolopax mira
CCAGCGCAACTTACACCAGTTTAAGGGAATAAGGAAAAAAAGCAGATGATATACAGAATCACAGAATATTCATGGTTGAAAGGGACCTTTGAGATCACTGCATCCAACCACAAAAAAAAAATCCAACCAAAAACCCCAACAAAAACACACCACACCCACTCACAAACAGAGAAACCAAGTAGGGGCACAAAGAAAAAAAACAAAGAGGAAAAAACCAAATCAACACCACAACCAACCATGCAGCATCATCGGTAAAGACAGATAATCTAATGAACTTTTCCTTTAGATTCATGGTGCCGTGGTGTCAGTCACAGCAGAGGAACAGGCTGCACAGAACATCCTGCTCAGCCCCTTGACTCCCTGTCTGTAGCCTGCTTGATACATCTCAAATTTTCTGAGGTTTTGGCTGCCAAACTGTAATAAGTCTGTGATTTTCGCATATAAACTGATATTTTTCGAACTGTAACTTATCCACATGTAGGCAGTTTGTAGCAGGTATGGAAAAAGATACCTTTCTTCCTGCTAGGACACACTGCCAAACTTCAAGTATCCCTTCCAAAGCACAGCGGGACTAGAACATCTCATTAAATGGTTGTAAAGGGGGTTTGGTTTTGTTTTACATTGGCAAGGGATTGATTTTTTTTCCCTGACCTCATCCTTGGCAAAGGCTGAGCTATTTTTACTGAAACTCTTCAAAAAACAAAGTTCATTTGCTGTAGAGTCTTGGATAGAATTACCGTGTTTAGCTGTTATCTGAACAGTTAAGAACAGTGGATTTACAATTAAAAAGGGTCTCAGACAAGAATACATCACTCAACCTTGCCATACCATATTATAAATACATTTTCTCATTATCCTTAGTCATTAAGTTTACATCTAATCTTTTCTAATCTTTTTGAGGGTGTTTCATGTTGGAAACATCAGCCCCAACTCTACACGTAATACTGAGTGGAGATTTACCTGTCAATTAAAATTTCAACTCTGAATTTATTGATTTAATTTAGTCTCAGAATTTCACTCAATTCTACAGTGAAACTTTCTCTGTAAATTTAACTGCAAAAAAAAAAAAAAAAAAAAGCAATAATTTCTACACAGGTAATAGATTAAAAATATTTTCTGTGTGGAAAAAAGTTGTCCTGTTTTCTTAATTTTCCGTCTCAATTTCCTTCACAGAAAATTTTCCCACACCCCTACATGTTAAATATCAACCGTATGCAAACATCTATTCTAATGACAGCTCAAACACAAGGTGCAGCAAAGCTTTTGTAATTAAGCCATTAAACAATTATTATGGTATCCATCACAATAATTTAATCAGTGACGGAGCAGATGGAACTACCCATATCTGTCAATGTCTTCTGCTCTCTGATACTCAAACGGAATGCTGCTCCAGAATGAGACTTTTCATCAACATGTAAGTTTTTAGAAGTTATTTTTTTTTAAAGTTAGGTGTCAGTGCTGTGCATTTCGCTGGGATTTTATCCAAGAAAGTTTAAGATTCTTTACAAAGCCCACCCTGGAACACATCAGTCCCTGTGGTCGCTTGCTGTGCCAGGGTGCAGTGGTCCCTGCAGATTTTGCTCCCTGTTAATTAAACCCCCGAACCATACCATCTCATCTCACTGCTCCCACAGCATCTCTTCCTCTGGAAGCTGGTTTGGAAGCCATTCGTTAGCTTCAAGGTGACATCTGGTGGTAGGTTTTTATTACTTCTCGTTGGGGGACTTCATCCCAGCACTAAAGCGAGTGAATTATCTTTCCCCCAGTCATAAATTTCACCTTTTTTTCTGCCTCCCAAACAAGAGGCACGTTGTCTCTGCTTTTGGCCTGAGAACGTCTCACTGGTAATATCCAGGAATAAGCATTTATCCTACGGGCTGGTGCAAAGTAAGGTCATTAAAACATGCCAGTCTGATTCAGTAAAGTTACATCTCAGTGGGAAACACTCATAGCGTGTTCCGTACAACGTCACAGGAGGTCCCATGATGTATGTCATTAACCACCTCTGTTTTGAGAGGGAAATAAGGTTGTCTTACGACCCCTCCCACGGCTTTATCTCAAAGGCCAGGCCTACGGTTTGAAAGCGGAGGAACATGTGTTTTGTTGGTGACCACGTGTGTTACGTACATCAACAGCAGAACCTTTGTCTGAGAAAGTCCCCCGTCCCTCCTCGCAGCTGGCAGAAGTGCCCCAGCAAATCCGGGGCAGAACAGGAGCGGCTTTTCCAGTCTTCCTCTGCTTCCCAGAGAGAGGAACAGGAACATTGCACGAGAGGACTCATCAACGAGAGTCATCAAAGGCGAAGCCCTGCAGATGTCACAGCGTACTTCATTCTAACTATCTCTCTCTTGCATCCCAGAAGGGTCACGAAGACTGTAAATACCGCAGGAAGCTCCACTCCTGACGGGTATTCCCCTCTCCTCCCACTGCCCCCCGGGGACTGCTGCCCCCCGGAAAGATCAGCTGCTCCAAAAAGCAGCTCTGTGGCTTGTGGTTTGCTCCTCTCTGCTCTGACACTGGCTCTCCTTCTTCCCCAGACAGACCACTTTGGCTTTTTAAATGTAAACCAGTTTGGCAAAAGAGCAACCAGGGGTTAACTCACAGGGTGGCAACAAAAATAGACCTGAGAGAAGTTGGGTGAGAGCAGGCAGGAGGGGGAATTCCCTTCCTCTGGGCTTTGGAAATGCCCCAGAGGCAGAGAAGTTGGTGGACATTTCTCCTTCCCAAGGAGCAAGATGCTGCGATGTAGCCACACAAGTTTCCTCCACCGTAGCAGAGCAGGTGTTTTCCCACACCGAGAGGTTTGGTGGGCTCCAGAACTAAGCAAGTGTCAGGCAACAGGGGTTGTCTCTCTCCCTCCCAGGGGACAGAGATGGGGGTTTGATTTCACAGAACTGTAATGAGGTTGGGCATTGCAGTAATTTAACCCATGAAATACTTTATGTAATGAAACCTGTTGAGGAAAAACATCTTCTTTAGGCAGGATTGGTCAAATTCTGCTCTGGTTTATACCAGTGGAGATCTGAAGTCACGTCACGGGTGCTGAAGGAGAGAGTCCCAGTGGGACTGACTGGAATTTGCCCTTGTCTAATGTCAATGCTGTTCCTTTTCTAGCCCTGTCCTCGGTGCACATTTAACAGGACAGCCATGAAAAATGATCCCTTGAGACTTTCAGTCCCACACCAAACCCCCTAGATTTCAAAAAACATCTTAACAGGCTCCCCTGAAGGAGAATCCTCCCACCCACACCTCCTTCAGCCAGCCTTGCAGGTGGCCTTTGCAGACCAAGGTGAGGTTTGCTCGTGGGTGAGAGGGCATTGCCCACCACTCTGAGAAGGGAAGGCACACCTGAGGCTGCGCTTGGACCACGTGCTCCTTGTCATGTCATGACCATCCTCCTGGCAGCAAGGAGGGCTCTGCGGGGGCTGCCTGCACGCTGTCCTCTGGACCAGGATTTACAAGCCCGATGATGAAGAACAAGGTTAACGATTCTGTCTCACCACCGGTGCGGACAAGGCAACCAGCATGTCCTTGTGCACAAAGCCATGCGGCCACGTCAGCCCAAACCTGTCACCGCCCGTCTCTGCACGAGAGCTGGCAGCCATGGGGTTGTCCAAGCATCTTCCATGCTTCTCTTCCAGGAGGCTGGGCAGAGCCCAGGTGGGAGGCTGGCAGCAGCTCCAGGTTCCCTGCCTCGGGAACCAGAGGGGGCTTGTGCTGGGGCAGATGGATATTCCCATTTAAGCAGCTGCCGTGCTGTGACCAGTGCCATGGTCTCGTGCTCCCCTGACTGTGCATCACGGCCATCTGCTGTCCTGGCTTCAATTCAGAGCATGTCCACACTGCAACGATGCCATGGCATGGCCATAGCCAAGCTCCTGGTGGTACTGCAGGCATGGAGCAGCACAGAGCTGTTGGCTTGCTCCGCAATGCTTCTAGCAACGAGGCACTGGGGTGGTGAGCTAGGACTGAGCCTGTGTCACTGTGCCTGGGTGGCTTCAGCCCCAGGGAGAGCCCATCAGACCCTTATGTCTGCATGTTCCAGCCTGAAAGAGCTGAGGGACAAAGGATGAGACCCCAGCACTCAGGGCAGGCCTGGGGCATGGCTCCTCTTAGCAGCCCCTGAGCTTTTGGGTTGTCTGATACCAAAACACCAATTTTGCAAGGGAAGACCTTAAGGATCAGACAAAGGTGTATTCATAGTAACACCTAGAAGAGCACAGAAATATGGACTTGCAGTAGCTTGGCCCATGGTGAACGCCCAAAGAGACTTCACAGTCCCATTAAACATCAAAGCCACCAGCCCACATGGCCATCAGTCTCACTTCTCCTGCCCCATGCCAAGGCCCAAAGGGTTCCTGCCTTGCCTGGTGCACCATCCTCACCCCCCAGCTCAGCTAACTCCCCTCTGGGATCAAAGCACAGCTTTTCACCTCCCTTGCTCTAGTTACACTCCACACACTTTATGCCCTTACCTCTGCAATTACAAAGGTGCAGAGACCTGTTGTGGCAGTGAAATCAGAGACCTCTGCCACAGCAGAGCTTCAGCATGTTCCCCACGACCACCCTGAGCTTTAGCATCCTCCATTCTGCCCCTGCTTCCTCCAGCCTGGGCTTTCTGCAGAGCTTCAAGATCTACAAGCATCCAACTGATATGGAATCCCTGCTCAGCTGCCCAAGAGATCCTGTGCTCTTGGATCAGCACAGCCCTGGACACACTCAGATCTCCCAGTCCCTTCATTTTCCCTGGCTCCCTGAGCCAGAAAAGTCCCAGTGCTTCTTATTC
The DNA here is from genome assembly GCA_004320125.1 of Scolopax mira. Taxonomy (NCBI): domain Eukaryota; kingdom Metazoa; phylum Chordata; class Aves; order Charadriiformes; family Scolopacidae; genus Scolopax; species Scolopax mira. The sequence continues at coordinate 4,787 of BJBW01002726.1, forward strand.
CTCTCTCAGAACGGTTCTCTGACTCTGATGCTTTACTCTCTGATCTGCTTTTTTTTCTTCTGTTTTGTTTTTCCCTTTCTTCCTTCACTGGGCTACAAAGCTGTGAAGGGCCCTTGGAGAGGAAGATGAGTCAGGGCAGATACGCAGGGGGAAGAAGATGAGCTCCCAGCCTTGAAGTCAGGTTCACTGCCTGCGTCACTGGTATTAAAAATAGATGAATGGCAGTGCTCTTTGCACTGGAGGAGCGATAGGGGAGATGTAATATCCCGGGCTGCTGAGCAAATGCTGGCTCTGTCTGCCTCCGAGTCACCCAGTAGCATCTTTTGCTCTTTGATAAATTCTTTTTTCTTGGCTCTGACTTGTGGAATTTAATTTGCCTTTCATAAAAAAACCTTTTTTAATGCTTCAGCCTTGGGGAGGTGGGGGAATGACTCACCTTGGATCAGCTCTTCTGCTCCACTCAGTTGGCTACCAGCTCCCTCACTTGAGAACTAAAAATCCCTTCAAGTGCCAAGTCGTCCCCCTTTGAGAGCAGCCTCTCTCTCCATCCCTCAGTGAAATGCTTCTGGAGGATGAGAGACCAGCTGTCCAGGGGTAATATATTGGCTCGTGTACTCCAAAGTCAATTCTAATTGTGCCCAGCTCTCCTAAAAAAGCAGGTTTGCAAGGTGGCATGGGGCAGGCTGAGATCGACTGAGCTCCCTGTGAGGGCAGGGTGAGAAGTGTGCCAGCAGTGCTCCCGGTGCCTGGTGGCGAAGGGCAGAGGATAGAGAGGCTGAAGGGCAAGAAATGGGTTCACCAGAGCCCAGGTGAACCATCCAGGTCCCAGCAGCGCTGGTCACAGCTGCCATCCCTCTGCCCAGAGCTCCCACTGCTGAGGTGACAGCGGCAGCGGGACCAAAGCTGCTCTGCTCACTCAGGGAACACTCAACCCATGTCATACCCCAGGGCTGGGGGACACAGCCCCAGCACTGAGTTTATGCATCTCTCCCAAAGCCATCATCTCTCTCCCTTCTACCTATACCCTTACTTCCCCTCAGCCCTTTTACTGCCCCTATTTTTCACTCACTTCTTTTCTATTATCTGCTTCTTCCTATTAAATTAACATAACATTATCATCTCTGGCCTGCTCTGTGCTTTGGCCGCCAGCCAGAAACAAAAGGACAGGAGCTAAATAAAGCCACGGCAAGAGAGAGCATGACGCTGTCAGAAAGTTGATGCTGTGGTTTTTGAGCACAAAAGTTTCTTTCAGAAGTTATTCTAAGCCCTCAACTCTCGTCGGTACCCAGACCTGTCTGGTCTGCGTGGGTTTGCAGGGGTGTTTTCAGTCCTCCTTGAGAACAGCCCAGGGCAACAACCCTCTGAGCAAGTCAGAGCCCCCGTATAGCCCATGTGGACACAGGGGGCTGCTGCCTGGTATCCGAGGGAATATTTTTGCTCGCTCCATGAGAAAGTGGCCATGCACCCGTGGGATCTTATTTTTTCTCCCTTCTCCAGCATGGGAGAGCAGCAGTGTCACTGCAGACACCATCACACCGATGCAGTCGCTTTTCTCGCTCCCAGCTGTGCCCCCCATGCTATGGGGAGCCAAAAGTGTCTCGTTAGTGTGTTAATCATAATCCTAATGAGCGCAGGGAACAGCTAAAGTAATAGCAGTGACCTGCAGGGGGGCTCATCTGCCTGGGTTTATTGTGCTGGTCGCAGACCCCTTGGGGAGTGCCAGCCCAGTCCTCTCCTTGTCCCCCAGCTGTTGAAGATACTTCATGCCATGTCTATAAGCTTAATTAACGCAGAGGGAGTGGTAACCGTGACAACTGAGAGCCACTATCTATAAGCTAGCTGAGATGGATATCGTTTCGGCATCTCCAGAGAGAGACCACAGGAGAGATGTGAGTCAGAAGCTTGCAGGCGTTGGATGTGCTTCTGGAACCATGGTGGCAGCCAGCAGCAATGTCCCACAGAGCCCATGGCCTCCCCAGAGATGGGTGCCAAGGCTAGGGAGTGGAAATGCCCTGGTCCCTCGCTGGTGACGCTTGGCAAGCTCCAAAGCTGCCGGGTTGGCTGGTTCACACTGTGGCACCAAGAGCCCAAGCCCATCTGGCACAAATGAAGTTTTGCTCTGCTGGGAAGCCCTGCGGTGTCTGGGGGGAGCAGAAGACTTTTACAACTTACCAAAAGGTTGCAAATATGCTTCCCCTTAGAACTGGGAAGTTTCTGCAAGCCCAATTACTTCTGCCTTAACAGAATGACAGAAAACGGTACATCTACTTTGGGTGGCCAAAAGTGGCAAGCAGCTAAAAACACAGTGGTAAGGGATTTGCAAGGGGGTTTTTGGCCCTTCCAGAGAGCAGCCTGGGCACAGGGTGACTGGCTGGGTGACTGACCACCAACAACTTCATTATGGGGTTTCTTCTTCAGAAATGCCAACCAGAAGAGAGCGGGCAGACTTTCTGAAGGATGGCTGCTGGCTCAGCCCTCACAGTGTCCTCCCAGGAGACTGAGAGGAATGTGGGGCCAAGAGGTACAGCTGTGGCATCTTGAGCATCTGGCTCAGCCCTGGCCAGGGCAGCATCCATGGGTGCTTGGAGCAGCTCTGCGCCCAGGTCTGTGACCACAGACCCAGGTACCCTGAAACGGTGCTGGGGCCCAGGGATGATGTCCCATGTTGAGCTCGGCCACTGTCCCCATCCTTGTATGGGGCAGAAGTGGGGGTGCCAGAGGCTATGCAGGACCCATCGGGGGATGGTGAGGGTCTAGGCCGGGGTCACTTGGACCAGGATGGGGTGACAGGGTGGTGCAGGACTGGGCTGGGGTCCTTCCCTTCCAGTCCAGATGCCCTGCCCAAACCAGGGGTGACCCACCCGAGGGCTGATGCGGGAATATCCGAACCGGGAGTCCCGGGGACAACAGGCGATGCTGGGCCCGGTGCTGAACTGGACCGAGGGTGATGGGAACCGAAGCCAGACGGTGCCGGGAGCGCTCTGCCCGAAACGAAGGTGCCGGGTACCGGACGGGGAGAGGCGGGGACGGACCGGGGGTGCCGGGGTCCGACCGGCCGGGGATGCGAGGGGGTGGCGGGAGTGCGGGGGGTGGCAGAGGCCCCCGCCCCGCGCCTCCGGGGCCGGACCACGTGCCGCCCGCCCCGCCCCGGCCGCCGTCCCGCCCCGGCGCCGCCGGCGGAGCCAGCGCGGATCGGCCCAGCATGGAGGGGACGCGGAGCGCTCTGCTCCGCTTCGCCGCTGCCTGCTGCCTGCTCTGCGCCCTGCCAGGTACCGGGAACGGCCGCCCGAGGGCTACCGGGAAGGGGGGAAAGAGAAGAGGGGGCGGCACCGGGGGTTCCCGCCGGTCTCGCCGTGGCGGGGAGCGCAGCGCCGGGGGCAGCCGTCGGGGCAGCGCTGGGGCCCGGGCTGCCCCGACCGCTGCTGGGGCTGGGGGAGGAGGGTCTTGGGGATCCATCCCCGGGAACGGAAAACTCCGGGGAGCAGCGCCCCGGGCCCGTCCGGAAACTCGAGAGAAGTGGCCCCGGTCCCGGGCGCCGTCTTCCCGGGGGGGGCGCGCAGGTACGGTCGCCCAGAGATGCTCGGGGGGCGGAAGGCGGGGGAGCGGCCGGTCGAGCCGCACTCTTAAGGCAGCAGCGGGGCCGCCCGCTCCGGCCTTGCCCATACAAGGCAGCTGCAGGCAGCGCTCGCCCCGGCGGAGCCCGGCCGGGTCTACCTCCCCGGCGCAGCGGGGAGCCCCGGGGGATGTGCGGGGAGGGGAGCAGCGAGCCCGGAGGCACTCACCCCCCCTCCCACCCCCGGCATCCAGCCCTGCGAGCCCCCCCTGGCTCCCACCTCCCACCCCTTGGGTGCCAACGAGTCGCTGCTGAGCTTCCCACCGAGGGATCCCGGACAAAGCCCGAGCTCTGCCCCTTCCCCGCAGCCACAGGGCGCCCGTCCCGTTGTGCTGCGGGAGAGGAGGCGATACCGGTGGCCGAGACGGAGCAGGAGCCAGACCCTGGTCCCAGACAGCCCCTTTCCAGGCTGTATTTCGGCTCCACGAGCAAACATGTCCCCACGTGGGGCTGACATCCCCATCCACCAACATGCCACAGAGCCCTGCCGCGTGGCTTGGGAGCGTGCCCCGAGCTGGGGGGCTGTCGCCGTCCCCAGTGACCCTGGCAGTGACAAAGCCTGGGCTGGCGTGTAGGGGGCTTGCCTGAGGCTCTGGGAAGAAAACGGTCTTTCCTCTGCTTTGCAGCTGAGAAAAAAAACCTTGGCCAGGCCCTGGTCAAGTCACAGCACGGTGACAGCAGCAACAGAGGCCGAGCGGTGACACATAGAAACTCAAGTTTCTAATAATTAATTAGGCTGGTAAAACCCTAGTATAGGTGCCCGCAGGGCTGAGCCCCAGCAGCAAGAGCAGCGCTCAGGCTGAGGTTTTGGGTGCTGGGTGCGGTTTGGCTGGGTTTAAGGCTGGGCGTTGGGGAAACGGTCCTAAACCAGCCCCCTTTATGTGGGCAAAGCCTTGGGTAACGCCGCGCTCCCCACACGAGGGTGGCTGTGTTGTGACGGGGTGTGGGGAGGTGACACGCCGCTGGCGGAGCAACAACTTGAGATTTCCATCCCCGAGACGAGGAGGAGCTCTGGGCTCCTGCTGGCTGTGTTGGCCCCATGTCTCACAGCAGTTTCCTGCCCCTGGCATGCTGGGCTACCCCCAGGGGAGTCCCCTGCCCCAGCTGGCTCGCAGAAGCCCTCTCACTGCAAAATCCAAGACTCAGATTTCTGGAATGTACCAGAATGAAGATTGCACTGAGTTTTTCCTGGTATCTTTCATGCTTAGTGTCCAATCCCAAAAGTCTTCTCACAGCCTCAGGAAATGGCACCTCTGAGCTGCCCCTCAACCTTGTCCTCATGGCCTTTGGGTCGGCTAGCTAATTCCAGCCACAGCTGAGAGAGCAAAAGTTTTGTGAAAATAGATGGCATGGAAGAGATGCCACCAATAAAAAGATGCCCCATGGCGAGCACAATCCTTAATGAGACACCGGAGAATCCCAGCAGGACAGTGATGGGGGAAGGGAAAGGTTTGCCCAGAGAATGGCCTCAAAGATGACAATCCCTGGACAACCCCATCCAAAACCAGGCTTGTCCCAGCTCCGTGAGCTGGTCTCTTCCCTGCTCCTGGCACAGATCCCCTTTGTCCCCTCTGTGCCTGCTCTTGCTCCCCGGCCAGGTTTGCTGCGGGGCCGCAGAGGGGCTCAGGCTGCCGTGTCCCCTGTGCTCTGCCCACCCCAGCCTCTCAATGCAGCCTTTCTTTGCTGCCTGCGGAAACCCACTTCCTCCAGCACCGTTAGTCTTGCAAATAAAACCCCGAATAATTTTTGGTCTGGGCATTTTGCTACTTCCCCCCTCCCGCACCTCGCAAACGGAGGGGACAGTGCGGGGCCGGGACCAGCGCAAGGGCATAAAGCCCCTAAAGTCTGTTGGCACCCAGGGCCACGCACAGAGGTGGGCAGCGTGTCCGTTTGCAGAGCCCTGCAGCCAGTTTGCCATGATGTTTTTCCCCCTGTTTGCCCAGGGTGAAAGGGAGTGGATGGATCCAACCCCACCTTGGCTGAACACCTCCAGCTCTGCTGCACCCAGAACTGAGCCACAGCTCGGTCCTCTCATTAGGGTGGGACCTCTGACTGTTTGGGGTAACCACCAACCCTGCACTCCCCATCTAGCCCTGTCACGTCATGCCATTGGTCTTCGATGCCCTTTCTGCATGTGCTCTTCCCCCGGCCCAGCTGCGGGATGGATCTTGGCTCCTTGTTGCCCTTCCAAGGCTTGACCCACTGGGCAGGGGCAAAGCACTCACCTCCTTCTGCTCCCTTGGTCTCATCCCTCCCAGAGAAGGGAAGCAGGGATGATCCAAAGCACGGAGGCTGCTCTCCCTCTTTCCACCAACACCCTCCAGGTGAGCAGACACAGTTCTTGCTGTAGGGGTTTCCATGGGGCCACTTTGCAGTGACGCTGGTTGCCTTCATCCCCACCACATTCTGGTTGCCTTCATCCCCACCACAGGTCTTAGCATTGCTCGGGTCTGGGGCTGTGTCCTGAGCCCTGCAGGGCTGCTCAGGGCAGGACCAGGGCATGGGTTTGTCCTGCATGGCCCAAACTGTGGCTGCTCAGGGCAGGATGCGTCCTCAAAGCCCCACAACCCATGAAACCAGCAGCCACACAGCTGGAAGGTCTGAGGGGCTGCTCGTGGCTGGGAAAATTTCCTGGTGTCCAGACTCCCCCGAGCTCACGCCACACTGCACTGGAGAGCAGGCTCCCTGCTGACATGGGGCTTCTATTAAGGCAACTGGCTAATTAATTTACTCCTAATGATATGAGTGCTTCCTCTGCTGCAGCTGTGACTCCCAAAGTAGGCAGGGCCAGAGCTGGCTGATGCCAGAGCTCCCTGCTGTTGCTGTATTTTTGGGGTTACGCAGCCCCACAGAAGTGCAGGTTTCCCAGGCTTTGGATGCCATATGTGTCCCCAGCAGCCTCTGGGCAAAGGCTTCTTCATTACAGCTCAACCCTTTCACTGAGGAGCAAAACAAACAAAAAGGGAGCCTCCTGGGCACCTCCCTGCCAAGGATGGCACTTTGGAGATGCATGAGGCCAGTGGAAAATAACTGGCTGGTGTGACAGTGGGTGGCTGAGCAAGGCAGCCTGCTCTCCACTTTTGCCCTGCCATAGGAATTTGGGATACACCCCCTTGCCTCTAAATGGGGGATCAGTGATGGGGCTTCGTGCAGACCTGTGGGAAAGCAGAGTTTGTTGTCTCTCCCCACCCCGGCTGGGTGGGGAAGGGCTCACCCATGGCAGGGCCAGGCAGAGTGTGCCACCCTGGGGTGCTATGTCCTGCAGGCCGGTGCTCGGGCTGGTGCTGCCCCTCTGCCCAGCTCAGGCTCCAGCACTGCTGCACGTTCTGGGCATGTCTCTGCTGCTTCATGGCTTTTCCTAGTACTGAAGAACCTGTGCGTGGCGTTTATGGCGGTGTTTTCAGGGCTCCTCATCTCTTATCTCATAACACCTGCTCTGCCCGGCTCTGCTATCCCACCATCAGCTGGTTGTCCCCATCCCAAATGCAGCGCCACCCATTTTTGGCTTCCCAGGAGTTCAAGCTTGGGGCTGCAGGTGTCCCAGGGAAGTGTCCTCTTGCCTGTCCGGACAGGCTGGCCGCTGGGCTGAACCTCTCAGCGTTGAGCTGAGCATCTCGGTACCCCATATCTAATCTGAGCCCCGTCTCGTGCTCAGCTCGTGGCCACCTGCCTATAGGGCTGGAAGGAGTTTCTCGGTCAGGAGATGTGGTTTCTATTCCTGTCCCTTACGGTAGCCCTCGCTTTGCAGCATGCCTGGCACGGTAGCTTTCCAGGGCCACGCTGGGCACTCGGTACCCCCAGTTGAACTTCTCCCCCCCCCAGTTTTGCTGCCTGAGCTACAGGGCATGGTTCAGCTCACAGAGGCCACGTCGGGTGCAGTGAATTAACTCGCTGCTGCACAAGAGCTCCACTGTGGTCCCCAAGTGGGCTGTGGGGTCCAGTCTATCCCTGTGCCTCATGCCTGGAATCCTTGCAGCAGACAGAGCCAGTTCAGCCTGTCTGCCAGGACAGGGACAGGGACAGGGACGGTCCCGGCATCAGTCCTGGCAAGGAGAGTGCTGGATCCTGCAGCAAATGCAGCCCAGTGGCATCCTGCCCCCATCGAGGCTCCTGCAAGGTATCAAACTGGAACTGAGTTTACAAAGAAGTCACCCTTCGTACCAGATCTGCATCTCTGAGCCTCATTCCATCACGGTGTTTGCTCTACAGCATCCCTGGGTACACCTGGCACCAATCTGAAGGGCTCCAGAAATCTCTTCAGCCACTTGTTGGGGTTTTTTTTGTGTTATTCCAAGCTCTGAGTAAAGAAGAGGTCAGGCTCAACTGGTATCTAATCAGCAGCTACTCCAGTTCTGCTTTTAAATGAAGTGAAGAGCCTTGGTTTTAAATCCCACTATATGGTTTTGTTTGCATTTATACTCCAGCTCTTCTTCCTTGAAAAGGTTGTTTAATTACCATTGGTTGGTAACCATAAAAATGTAATAACTGGCAACAAAAGATAATTTCTACACTTAATGGAGTAGTTTGCTAAGCAAGAGGACATAATTGCTTAAATACATATAAGTTACAGCTTATGCCGATACTTTTTGAACATACTATTAATTTTGCATTTTACTAGGTTGTTTGTGACTTGAGCTGTTACACTTAAATGGAAATTGCGTTCAGTTAGAGTACAAAAATAACATTTTAGAAGGGCTTGGGTGCCTTTTCAATGAATCAGAGTAGTGGTTTGACATGCATTCTGTAGGAAGCTGATTTAAGCGAGGTGCTCTTGGCAGACAGTGACAGCCTGCGCGGGAAGATGCATCTGCACCAGGGAGTTCTGCTCCCATGGGCACTTCTTCTGAAATCCTGGTGGATCCTTTCTCACTTTGTGCTTATCTGGCTCTCCGTGTGCCTCCTCCACCAGTGACTGCAGCTGGCACCCCGCTGCTCTGCTCTCCCAGCCAGCACCCCGCTGGCTTCCTTACATTTTGTGGCTCTCCTGCATCTTACCCTAAGAAAGATTTTAGAAATGGTGGTAAAGCCCATGGATTGGACTTGGGTTTGTGTTGACCTTTGGGGAGCTCAGGCCGCTGAGATAGGAAGGAGGAGGCAGAGGATGCTGCTGGAACTGGAGCGGGAGGGTTGTGGCAAGAGCTTGTCCACAGGCTGGTCCTGCTCTGTCTCACTGCTTTGTTTTATTCTGAGAAACAGAGAGATGGTGGGGTCATTGCTGTGGCAGAGGATGCAGGAGACATCCCCACTCTGCGTGGCTGCCCTGACTGGTTGTGCAAACCTTCTTCAGCCCCTTGCTTGGCCCCAGCCCTGAAACTTGGGCAGGGAGCACAAAACAGGAATGGCCCCATCTCCTGCAGAGTTGGCTTCCTTCACTCCTCTCTGTAATGGCATATTTTTACCATGTCTGCTCTGGAGCTTGTGGGAGCTCGAGTTGATGCATGGAGGTCCCTCAGTGTCATCATGCAGCACTGGGGCTGAAGCTATGGGCTGATGCTCGGAGCCCCCCCTTCCCTCTTGGAGCAGGGAGCATTTCCCACCCTTGTCCAAGGCCGGGGCTTCTCGGATGGCTTCCCTCCTCCCTTGGGACTGCTCTCTTCCTTTGCCCTTCTTGTTTCCCAGACAGAGGTCACTGCAGTCAGCACTGTCTGATGGGAGCTGCTGCTCCAAGTCCACCAGCCCTGCCCTAATGTGGTCTGAGATGGCTGGTTCTCACCATGCACAGACTGAGCCTGGTGGTTAGCACAGACACAGGGCTCTAGCCAGGGGACAACCAGCCAGCTCTGCTTTAGCAGGAGCTGCAGCGTAACCAAAGCAAACCCACCACTTGGTTCCCTGTAAGGGAAACAGAGATTGCTGTTATCGTCAAAGCTCTTCCTTGCAGCTGGTCCTGCTTCTTCACTTGCAGTATGGTCCTGCTTCTTCACTTGCAGTATGGTTGCAGTTCCTTTGTTACAGGTCCAAGAGTGACTGCACCTTCAGCAGCTGTCTTGGGGTGCTGCAACTGCCAGGCCCTAGAGGAATCCAGGGATGGTGAAGCACCCACACTAACTCCTTCCCCTCCTACCTGAGACAAGAGGAGCACGTGCAGGAGCTGGTGAAGGCCATGCCTTAGGCAGTGCAGCCACAGCCTCCCTGGCATGTGGTGCAGGAAGCAGAGCTCCTCCAGGAAGACGCCAGAGTAACGAGCTCTGACCTGCATCTCTATAAGTAACTGATAAACAGCTAAAAACATCATTGCTCAGTGACTGGAGCAGCAGCCACAGTGCTGGAGCTGGGGATTTTCCGACCGGTCAGGCACCAAGGATCCAGAGCAAACCACAGTGTCTGGACCCTGGAGGATCCCAGTTGGCCTGGGGTTTGCTGGGTCTCATCCAGCACCACAGCAGCTTCGCAGCAGGGCCGTGCTCTCCCTTTCTCCACTGCACTGCACCAAAGCTGGTTGGGAATGGGGTGCAGAACCTGCTTGTTTTGGTGATAAAATTGTTGTGGTATGGCAGCAACCATATAGCAAATCTTAATGCAAGATCCTGGGCAAGTATTTTAAAACAAAACCAAAGTAAAAGTCATGAGTGCTTTCACTCTTAACACCCACATACTCACAAGCACCAAGTTGCCCCCCTGAGTATTTCCCCAGGTGTTTTGCCTGGGGACTGTGTGCCAGCTTTGGATGTGCCCTTACCCTGAAGAGCTGACAGACAGTGATGGTGATCCTCTGCCTGTCTCTCAGTGATCAGGATTTACTCACTGTCCTTTGTTTCCTTGCCTACCTTAAGGCTCTTGCCTTGTTCCCTATCTTTCCACCATCACCTCTTAATGGCTTGAGCCTTTGTGTGAGCCTGGTTTAGGCTCTCCCTTTTTTTCAGGCTCTCCTTTGTCTCCTGAGCTGGGTGTGCTGAGATGTGCTGGGCTGGATGATGTGCTAAACCAGGTGCCATCAACACCTGCCCTGCTCAGTGGCCTCTGAGTGGGCACCCTGTTTTCCCCATCCTGTGCCACACTTGCCAATTTTAACATCTCTTCTACAATTCCCTGCAAACCAGGCTTTACACGCTGCAGTGCCCTGTTACACCAGACCTAGGCTCGCTGTCACTGCAACAGAAGCCTTTCTGCGATGGTCCTGCTCCATGTCAGTAGGATGCGGGGCCAGAACAGCCCGTCCACCCAGGCACCGCTTCCCTGGTGGTCATGGACACTGGGCAATTCTGCAGGAAGGAGCCCGCCCTATGGCTACTTACAAAGAGAAGAGCTTAGGGAAGTACTACTCCTGCTAGCTCTCCTCACCGACAGCCAGGAGCTGTGTGTACAGACCATCCTTATTTGCAGGGTTGGGGGAGCTGCTTGTCCCCAGAAACCCTCCTGGCAGGAATGCCAGCCCCCGACTGCAGAGCAAACTGGCATGTAGGGCCTGGACTTGTCCACCTTGCCCCTGGCTTTCTTTTCCTAGCCAGAAACTGGCATAACCGTTTCAGAGTTGCTCAGGCCTTTATGCAAACCAGCTCTCCCCCAGTCTTTCCTCTGCATGACCCCGATCACAGCTTGCCACCCCCTGGGAGGCTGCCCCAGGCACAGACCAGCTATTCAAAGCAGCACGTAGCCAGACTCAATGCTGGCCGGGCACCTGGCCACCACCTTTCCTGTTTACCCCACGGTGACAGTGCAGCTCTGTGCTGCTTACGAGCAGGTTGTTGGGTGTTTACAGAGCGAGCATCTGCCAGGGCCCAGCTGGGATCGTTCAGCGTTGCTCAGCACAGGCTCTGGAGCTGCTGGGATCTCACACTGAATCCCAGTGTGCTGGGATTCAGCACACTGAATAGCAATGCTGGATTTTGGGCTGGAAATTGTCACCTGAAGAGGTGTGAGCTTTGGTGCCTGATCCCAGGAAACACAGTGCTCAGCTCTTTTCCTTCAAGGTGTTACTGGTGTATGTGCACTGGCAGCCCAGAAAGCCAACTGCATCCCAGGCTGCATCAAAAGCAGCTTGGCCAGCAGATCAAGGGAGGTGATTCTGCCCCTCTGCTCTGCTTTGGTGAGACCCCACCTGGAGTAATACATCCAGTTCTGGAGTCCTCAGCACAGGAAGGACATGGACCTGTTGGAATGGATCCAGAGGAGGGCCATAAAGATGATCAGAGGGATGGAGTATCCCTCCTATGAAAACAGGCTGAGAGGGTTGTTCAGCCTGGAGAACAGAAGGCTCTGTGAAGACCTTTTAGCAGCCTTCCAGTACCTGAGGGGGGGCTACAGGAGAGACGGGGAAGAACTCTATCAAGCAGTGTAGCAATAGGATGAGGGGTAAAGGTTTTAAACTGAAGGAGGGGAGATTTAGATTAGATATGAGGAAGAAATTATTTACAGTGAGGGTGATGAGGCACTAGGACAGGTTGCCCAGAGAAGCAATGGATGCACAATCCCTGAAGGGTTTGTGCATCCCCCAGGCTGGATGGGGCTTTGAGGAACCTGGTCTAGTGGGAGGTATCCCTGCCCATGGCAGGGCGATTGGAACTAGATGATCTTTAAGGTCCCTTCCAACCCGAGCTATTCCATGGTTCCATAAGCGTATCCTATGCCTTAGCTGCATTTCAGAGAGCAGCTTGCTTTGTTTAGAGGCACACACTGGCCAAGGACAGCTGGATCCAGGCGAGGCCAAAGGGAGCGTTACTTACACCTTCGGTCTTCATGTTTAAGTTGCCCCAGCTGGGGCTCTTCTCCGAATGTGCCGAGCAAGGTCATGCTGCTGGGTTGTGCATCCCCCACGGGAGCCCTCCTGGGACGGGGGCCCCAGGCCGGGGAAGCAGGGCTCCCTCAGCCTGCCTCGAGGTTTCGAATTCTCCAGCTGGCTGGAGTACTGCAAAGGTCTCCTGAGGGAGATGTATTGTGTCTTTTTTTTTTTTTAAGGCCTGTTAAGTGCTGTAGCTGGAGAAGAGCTCTGATAACTGTGTCCTTTCTGAAGAGCTTTGAAAAACTGCTGAGATTTTCCCAAAGCCTTAGTATGAGAGTGGGCGGATGAGTATTTCTTGGTTACGGCATCCACCTCAGATGCTTCTCCGCTGTGGAAAGAGTGGACATGAAGATGGATTTTCTTCAGTGCCCTTATTTTTCCTAGAATTGGCTCATCACACCTCTGTGGCTTGGGTAGAAACTTGAACAGAAATTGTAAAAATATTGACCGTGCCATGTTTTTAAATTGTCTGGAGAGTCCATCCTGATGCGGCTGCATTTCTCTGTTTTCTTCCTGTTGATGCCCTAAAAAACCCTCACAGGATCTGTGTTTAGGAAGGGGCAGCGTAGGAGCTTTGTGGTTTTCTTCCTCCTGAATGCTGTCCCACTGTCTAGCAGCTGTGGGTTTGGGGGGGGGTCCTTGCTCGCTGCAGGTTCCCACTAGGAAAGCTGTCCCCGTTTGCTGGAGTGAGAGGCTGAGTAGTTCCCCATTTTGATGATAACAGTTACACCTTATGGTGGTGATGTATTCATAAATAGCTCATGAAGGTGCCTCCCAAAGTACACCACCAGCTCTGTTAGCTGTAGTACTCTCTTGCTACTCATTTTACCACTAGCAGCAAGCCCACACTACTACTAAGATGATTAGCAAGGTATGCTTTACCCTTCAGGCACAGACTATTTAAACATTATTTTTCTAGACTTCATTGAGCCACAGAGGATGAAACCATCTATTCCTACTTTTTCCCCACTTGTATTTTTTCTGCACTGCTTCTGACTCTTTCTCAATGAACCAAGGAAGACTTACTCAAGTTTCTTACAGAATAAGGTTGCAGATGGTACTTTTGAAAAAAGCAAGTTCTCTAAAACCAGGTTTAAGAGGTGCTCCAGGGAAGAGGGGTTAGTGAGGCTGAGCCCACAGAACAGGAACACAGGGCTTGAGGGAGAAGAGGGTAAAGTCAGATCCCCTAGAGCAGGTCCCTGCCTCAGAGAGGCCAGGAGGACAGAGGAGCTGTTTGAACCCCTTCCCCAAGTGTGAACCTATGCTAGATTTGGAGTTTAGGGGAATGAAGAGGTTCTTTTCCTGACCTCTCCCTCTGTTTCCCCTCTCAGTGTAAGGTCTCTGACAAACTTTTCAATATTTCTTAACTTTGTTCAGTAGGAGAGGGACAGAAGACAGCGGAGCTCTCAGTGACACCATCACCTATTCTTAGCACAGTGCTAACATCACATCAGCCAAGGGAAGCCTCTGACTTCAGTGTAGTGACTACTGCCATTCCTGAGACAAGCCTGGAGAAAAACTTGACTACTGCAACATTCAATGGCACTGGGGCCCACACTACAGAGATGGAGGATGTCTCCATCCCTACCACCCCCATGGTAGGCACCAAGGCAGACAGACTGCAGGCTTCCACATCTACCAGCCCCGGGGACGTCACAGCTACACAGCATGAGCATGACAACGTGAGCTTGTCAGTCAACAGCAGCATTGAAATCCCCTCCCCTACCCCAACTGCTGGTACTCTGGAAGAAAACCAGACCAACCATGAAGTCACAGAGCCTTTCAGCACAACGGAAGAAATGGATGACACCAGCAGTGCAACCCCAACGCCTCCTCCGAACAGCGTGCCAGGTGAGGTTTTGGCTTTGCTCTCTGTGCAAAACGTCCCACCCCAAGGATGCACAACCTTGGAATTTCTGTGAACTCTCATAGGAACTCGAGAGAGGAGGATAAAGAGGACGAGCCCTTAAGCACAGCCAATTCAGTGGGACTGACTTGCAGAGGTGCATCCTCTTTGCAAACCCCATTAACTATGGTATTAATTGTGCTGGCTGCTTTTTGATGAAAACATTGATTGTGTGCAGAGAAGTCCTTTATATATCTCATCCAAACAAATATGCTTCAGCAATGGTGCCCAGCTGGGCTGTTCCTATACCAGGGCTGGGGGGATGACAGGACCTTTCCCTGCTGCCTGCAGAACGGGGCAGTACACCCTCCCTTTAAACAAAGTATGGAGACGAGCAGGCACAAGCATCAGCCCATCCACCCCTGAGCAACCATGGGAACCTCTACCCTACCTTCACTTTCCTCTGGGCAGTGAGGGGACTGGCTGTAGGGTCTGCAATCCCAGTCTTGCCCACCTTGGGGCCTGCCAGGCTGTCACACACCCCTGATCGTGAGGCAGATATTGACTGACCATTGATTTGCATGGTGTTCAAGCACAGCCATGTCTTTTGCCCTGGCTTGTGTCACAGGGTCCTGCTGCTCTGTGACGCACAGACAGAGCCTCAGGGGATGCTGCTGCCCGGTCCCTGGGAGCTCCCTTTGTGCTTCCCATAAGGAGGGATGAGAGAACTTTCCCCAGTTTCCTCCTCTGGGGTGATGCCCAGCTCTTTACAGAGCTGTTTGAAGGCTTCTCTCCTCGCTCTTTGTCCCCAGAGAACAGGTCTTGTGGGCCCAGCTGAGGTTGGCTGACATTGCAGATTAGTACACATGAAAACCAAGAAGACTTTCTAAAAGCACTGTGGCTTACTCAGCTGTGGCTGCTTGTTTTCCAAAGGGTTGTGAAGAAGTTGTTTTTCCTATAGCCCCAGCAATCTTCCTTGCAGCCTTGCTCCCCCTTCATCCAGTCCCACAGAGCAGTGTCCTTGCACTTTATCCTTTGACATAACTGCTTATTCCTGTTTTGCAGCAACTACTAACAGCTCTCAGCTGGGACCTTCTGATGGGAAGACTGTGGGACCCACAGCAGAAACTAGGCCAGGAACAAGCCCTGCAAGTGCCACAGAAGAGAGCACCACGGAGGCCAGAACCTCCTTTGCTCCCATCTCCACCACTGGGAGCATGTCCTCTGCTACAGCCTCCAGTACCACGACAGCAAGACCCCTTGTGACCAGCTCCACCATTACCAGTACAGCTGCCATCCCCACGAGCCCATCTGCATTGGAGCAGCCATTAGAGCCCGTGCATGAGAAAGCTTCTGTGTTGAATGCTGATGATGGCGAAAAAACAGGTAAATGCTCTGCTTTTGTCCCTGCTCTCACAAAACATGGCAAAGGGTTTGGGGGGTACCTCAGATTTCCTCTTGGTGATACTGAGCAGAACCAGAGAAGACAGGGCTGTGCTACCCCAGCTCTTCAAGGGTCTCCTTTGGTTTCATTGCAGAGCTACCCAGTTCTCCTTTGGCTGATACGACGAGGGCTGATCCCTTAGTAATCACCGTGATCTCTGTCTTCATTATCATGGTGGGAATCCTAGGCCTGGTGGGCTTCTTGAGATACCGCCAGCACAACAGCCGCATGGAGTTCCGGCGCCTGCAGGACCTGCCCATGGTAAGTAATGCCTTCAGCCCAGCCTGACATGGTCTGGCTTGCTACTGGCTGCTTTGCAGTTCCCCTTCTACTACATTAGCAATGCTTTGGGTATTTGCAGCAGCAAGAATGCTGATCACAACTCCTGTTCCCTCTTAGGTCCCTCTCCTTCCACCCAGAGTTTGAATCAAGAAAGCAAGTCTCAAGGTTGACCACTAAAGAGAAGCTCTCTGCCTTCCCCTCACTCTGCGGGGGAACGCTAAGAGACTATGACAAAGCAGATTCTGTGCTCAGTTCTGGAGAGGTTGTCTGTCTGTCTGTGGTAGACCCTTTGGGGATATAAAAATATATGAGGGTTTCAGAGGCTGCGTTAGCTCTGGGGAAGGTGCAACTAACTCACTATGCTTTCTGGGACAGAGGAATACCAGTTCCCTTCTGCAGTTAGCTAGCAAGCTGATGCTGTTTCAAGCTGAGTGGAGTTTTCCACAGCCAGGGTTTTCCACATCTCTGCAGCTGGTAGGTTCTTCCCGCATACACCTCTTCTCTCCAAAAGCTGCAGCAAGAGGGGACAGCAACAGTCCAAAGATCCAGGAATTGCACAAGGACAGCATTTGGGTGGATCGCTGAGCAGACGGCCACATTGTGACAGTGTGGATGAGATGGCCATGCTACCTGCACAGCGCTCTCCCAGGCTGGGACAGTTTGCTGTCGTGCAGACATCTCATTAAAGCACCCTCTTCTCTGCTTCTAGGATGACATGATGGAGGACACCCCTCTCTCACTCTACAGCTACTAGGCAACCAGGCTGTCCTCTGCCTGGCTGGCTGAACTTCCCAGAGGAGAAGGCCTGGAGGACTTGGTCCCAGACGATCTGCTGAGAAATGAGGGGCTGTGATTTGCACACAACTGAAAGATCCTGTTCAGATGGCTTTTGGTTTTAGACATTTTAAATAGTTCAATGTTGAAGTTTTTATGCTGGGAATCAGAGCGCAAGTCCGGCCCTTTCCTCCAGGCTCTCCTCGAAACAATGCCCTGAAGAGGCGCCTCCTTTTAGGGTGGTGACCAATTAGCAAAGGCAACCTTTGCCATCATGTTCTGCATGGATCTCTTCTGTCCCTCTTGACGGCTGCTGCTTTCAAAGAAGGTGGGCAAGTGATCCATACAAGAGCTCTTCACACGGGTGGTGTCAGCACAGTGCTAGCAAAGGAGACTGCTGTTTTCTGAGGGAACCGAGGATGCGATCAGTTCTCTTGGGTTCCCTCTTGTTCTGTATTTTTAAGGTTGTTTATTTTGGGTTTTTTTTTCTTGCACTTTTCTTTTGTTGCTGTTTCAGCTTTAGTCCTGAGATTGGCACTGCCCATCCTGAAACTCGCACCAGGAGGATGACAGACTGCTCTGCCTCATTCCTACATGCATACCTTTTTCTCTTTAACCAGGGAAAACAGTTTTGTGGCCACTGGAGAAGTGCCCTTGCTACTTGATGTTGCTTTGAAGTTGCTGGGAGGAAAATCACACATAATTTTAGCTTAACAGGGCTTGACAGGACTCAGCCTATTGCCAATTAGACACGCTAATTTGGTCTCTCCAAAATGAGGAAGCTGGGTCTCCCATACTTGATGCTTTCAGCATATGCATAATCTCCGTGCCCGGGCTCAGCAAATGCTTCAGTGCATTTCCCTGCCTGGATTGACACATGCCCTTCCTCAGGTACTTCCCGTTTTGCTGCTAGCATCTGGTTGCTGAAAGTTGTTGTACACAATGAGTACTGCACTCTTCCACCTCTGCTAATGCAAGGTCAAAGCTCCTTTACCTTCTGATGTTGGTCTTTGAGCCAGTTGGTGTCTTGTCATGAGGACAGATCCTGGATGTAGGTGCCTTCCTCCCTTTCCCTTTCTAGGTGTTAGGCTGATTGGATCCTGTGCTTTTGCCTCAAAATATCACTGCTGTAAACTGCATCCAAGGCTCTAGAGGTCCCTCAAGGAAACCCACGGACCAGAGCCTGAGTGTAAGTCTGAGGATCTTCAGGTGCCCTCATCTCAGAAAGACCAGAATGCATGTGACATGAAAAGTCTTCATGTAATTAACACCTACACCTCTTTTCTAATTCACATTTGACTGCAGGTAGAAAGAAACACATACCTTCTCTATAATGTTTGATTTTTGACTAAGCCAGTTGCTCCCTCAGGATACAGCAAGGGCTAGAGATTATCTACCACGTTGCTCTTACAAGCCTCAGTCTCTCCTCTCCTTTCAGTAGCAACACTCACCGACCTCACACAGGGCAGATACCAGGCCTCACTAGCAAAACTATCTTTTTTTTTCCCAGTGCTGTTACTGCTTGTCTTAGCAGGGAAAGGGGAATTCCCCATCAGCCGGGCTTAAATTATTTGCAAAGCCCAAAGATGGAGCAGAACCAGTCTGGGTCAAACAGATGAACTGGGTAAGGCACCAGTTCCTCCTTCCTGCATTACTGCCTCCAAAGGAGCTGACAAATGGCTGCAGCGCAGTTTGGGTTCAGCTGTTGGCTTTGGCCTCATGTCTGTTTATTGTAAAGATGCCCAGTAAAATAGGGAAGAAGGGTTGGTTCCCTCCTACTATTATTGCATGAAAACTAAAGGGCAATTGTCACAACTCCAAAGCTTTTGTATCAAGCATTGTCTGCACAGAGCAATCTCCCTAGCTACAGACTTGTTTCCCCTGCCGGAGGGCAGGGTGCTACTGGTTTTCGGCACAAAGAGAGGCAAGTTAGTGGTGGAAAATAGAACTCCATCCTGGTTGGAACTGGTGCAGGCTGGCATAGCTGGAAAGTGTCTCTGCACACAAGCGAAAGGGCAGGGGCTGGTTGTTCTGGTTTCCCATGCATCAATCTCCAGGGGAAAGGGGTGAGGAGGAAAACTCGCCCAACACCGAAGTGCAACTTTCTTTGTAAAATATGTTAATAGTGGAATTTTGTTTTCTGCAATAAAGTTACAAATGCCAAAGGTGTCCCGGTCCTTATATTGTCATCACAAGCATCTAACTGAAAAGTTTTCGTAGATCATAACGAATCCTGTGATAGCTAAACAGTAGCAGTTTGGAGTAGGAAGACTCAGAAAGCTGATATCTAGTGAAAACGCCAGTCAGCTATATACCATAGCTCTAAGGGCTCAGAAGGACACCACCTCCTGCTTGTGCTGCTTCTTGTCAGGATCATTCCCTGTCTGGGTTGACTGATTAATTTCTATGTGGTCAAATCAGATGGAATCAGGCTTAGAGAACCACACTAGACCAAATAATCTAACATACACCTTTAGACTCTCTGCCTCTGATTGGGGATATCCTTCTTGTCTGTTGTCAACTGTAACCCCAAACTCTTATTTACAGAAATATCCTGAAAGCGAGCCTAATCCAAACCTAAATAGCATCATCTGGCGTGCTTCTTTCTATAGTATAGGAGACAAAGCAAATTGAAAGGCACGTACTTCTTTTTGTTTAGCTTTATAGCTGTTTTGAACTCTTCCCTTTGGAGCTCAGACCCACAGGGACATAAACACTCATGGTTTATTTCAAAAGCCCAGCTCATGGTACAGCCCTGATGGTCTCTCCTAGCTGTTACAATACTTGGGCAAAATCATCCAGCTCATGTTATAGACCATTTACAAGATTTCCTACTGCAAAACAAAATATGGTGAGTGAAACTACTTGGTCATTGGGCTTATGCTGGTTTTTTGAAGGAGTTCCCACAATGAATCTAGAAAAGCAAATCCCTAGAAGATTTAAAGCAAGGGGAGAGCAAACAAAGACTTCTTGGCTTAGCAAAATGCTTGCAGAGTAATCTGATGACTTGGGGGTGAACTCTAAACCCTGCAGGGATTTCAGTTCTGTCCCAAAATACAACCACACAAAACAGAAGAACTAAGTAATGGAACAAACATGATACAGCTAAGCCAGTCTTCTCGGGTCTGAAGTCAGTATTATTCTGGTGGTTTATGTTGGAGTTACCTCTGTTCTGCCTTTTTAGCACCACCCCACTCACAGATGATTCATTCTTTGCAGAACAAACTGCTGAGCTGCCTTGTTGAAGAGGTAGCACAGAGCAGGTTTGCATTAGCTGCTGGGAGGCAGCAGCAGGACAGGCTTGTGCAAGCAGCCACCCTTGGGGGACACAAAGCTTACTGGTTTTGCCCAGCCAGTTCTGACCTCACAGCCAGGTGATGCAATCTCTGAGGTGGCAAGGTCTGGAGATGGACTATGGGCTGGCTGTATAGGCTTCATCTTTCCTGTGCACCAGAAAACAACTGTTGCCAATTTCTGCACATCCCTTGCTTGTGGTGAGGTTTAGTTTTAATGCCTGCTACGCTGAGGCACAATTATATTATTAATTAGCAAGGGGACGAGAATCAAACAAATTACATTTAAAGATAAATAGGAAGGAAAGAAACTTAGGTAAAAGAAAAGTATAGTTTGAGATCTACCTGTTTTCTCTGCCTTCTCCTCCTCCCCTTTCCAGATTCATGTTTTGAAGTGAAGGTGATTTGGGCAGCTGAAAAGTGAGAGTGCTAGAGCTGTTGTGCCAAGGGCAGGGCTACCTGTGGTACATACCAGTTCTCTGCCCACTTGGTTGTCCTTCATGGCTCAGTGCCTGTAATTTAGCTTTGGACACTGTCATGTCACACTGCAAGTCTGTAAATGAGGCTACGGACAGTGTTCAGAGACAGAAGCATCCGAGTGGACAAGGCAGCATGTGGATCTTGTAAGGCCAACAAGCCATTGAGGCCTTCTCATGGACAATAGTCCTCTGTGCTTGCTACCAGAATGAAACAGACTGATGCAGGGAGCAGGAGCAAGCCAGGGAGGCAGAGCAGTGAGGTTTTGGTAATGAAGGCTATGAAACGATGCATAAGCTGGGAAGCTTTTAGCCAGTAGCCAAGCAATGTTCTAATTCTCAGGGGAGAATAGAAAATGCTTACTGTCATTTCCCAGACACCCAGGAAGGAAACAGGAGGCTGCATGCCTCCACATTATTTATACTAATTTTTCTATTACAACATTCAATTCAGTATAAACGTGTATTTGTCATGGGGGAAGGGGGAGAGTTTTCTGAGTGTACCTCCTGAGCCTCTGCCAGGGATGCTTCCATCTAATTGCTACCTCTGCTTCACTGCACAGCATTAAGTGAGGGAGGGATCTTCTCTCCAATCTTCCCTTCCATCCCCCACAAAGAGAAAAGAAATAATGCACTTCCTGTCCATAAAACAGCCCAATCTATGGTCCTACTCATATGTAGCTAAGCGATAATCAAAGCTGGAAGATAATGACTGCTAAAACAAAAGTCTCCATCAATACTAGCACCCCCAAACCATTTGTGTTTGGGGTTTTTTTGTTTTTGATTTGAAATCCCCCAGAACTTTCTAAGATAATCAAAGTCTTGAAACTTCCCCATCCAACCACACTTGAATGAAGACTCTTTACCGCTCTTGTTTCAGGGGACATGTTTCCTCACAGATCTGAGAAAAATCAACCTTTACCCAAAGCACAACTTCAAAACAGTCTCAGAAGGTGCACTTAGACTTGCTCAGAAAAGGACCTTCTAATTGTGACTGGTGATACATAGCTTGCAAACTAGACCCCCCACCATAGCCAACTCTGCAACATTAGTAAGCATCCATAAGCAACCATTAACTACTATATGAAGAAGCATAGATAGAGAGCTAGGCAGTGTCAAACTTGATAGATTTGTGCATTTTAGAGACAAGGGATTGACGCATTCATCTGTATGACAGCCTGCCCAGCCTTCCTTGTGCTTGTTCCCACTTCCTGTCTAATAAATATATTTAAATGACATACTCAACACAGGTCTGCTTCACGTGTACCAGCAGTTTAACAATGGTTAGCCTCAGTTCCTCTGTAATAATTTTTCTTTTGAAAGACCCATTAGCCAAATAACTCCCTGAACCACAAAACCAGCATGATCTTGATCGGATGGACAGTGGTCACAGCTGCAAGAAAATAAGTATGTGTTTGTTCCTACCATTCAGATCCCACTTTACAGGTAGACCCAATCCCCCACCCACAGTTCATATAAAGAGCTGAGTTACCAGAGATTCCTCCCAGTCATAAAACAGCTCTCCCTGTGATGAACTGCCCAGAATTAATATATCCCTGCAGCAGAAGCCTTTTGCTAGCGCTCTTTGAACTATAATGGAACATCTGTTGACAATCTCCCGCAGGGTAACTTCTCCCTCCCCCCCCTCCTGTTTTAATCCTCTCTCCTTCAGAAGTACTTTTGCTCCGAAATTAGACACATCAGTTGCCACAGGATGACTCTCACAAGCATTAGAGCATTCGCTTTCACACTGGTCTTTCTTGGGAGCTTTAAGAAGAAGGATGAGCAATCATCCCTGTTCAGAATTTTCTTTAAAATTTGCTGTTGTGTCCAAATTCCAGAAGCTTTCAGTGCTAAATTATAGGTTCTGCTTGGAACACGACAAGGCTCATGGGTTCTAGAACAAGCCTTTCAGCCACATTCAGGCACTCATTTGATTCTGACTGAGAAGGGCTTTACCAGGGAGAACTGCAAAATTAGCAGAGTTTTCCTTTCAGCTAATCCTGGCTATGCTTTCTGATCACACAGGCAGATTAAGCCACTAACACGATCATTGCTTCAATTTCCCTACTGATAAGCTTAGGGACAGGATATGAATTTTAGCCTACTTTGAAAAAAAGGATCTTAATATCTGTAGATGGAAGGCAGTGGTGCACAATACCATTTGTGGCTGGCTAGCAGAAAGGGAATCTTGTTTTTCAACAGGGCTGAGAAAAGCACTGGGAAAGCAGCTCCCATTGTTTTACAGACTTGAACCTGGTGGCCCACACTGAGTGATAAAGAATCGGTCACTTGCATCCTGCTCAGTCTATTTCTTGGATGCATCAAGTCACTTTCTAGCTCATCTTCAGTCAGATCCAAGCCACTCAAGCAGGTTTTTATATCCCAACCATGATCTACCAATGGCTGTTCACACATGCAGGCCCACTTCAAGAAGCAGAGTTGAACTTTCAGAAGAAGCTGTTTTCTGGAGAGGGAAAACTAAGTGATGTCAGACTGATCTTCAAAGCAAAAGCCACAGTTCATGCAGCTGAATGAGATGAAGGTCACAGGAGCTGCCTCTTCCACTGTGTCCTGTCTTGTTTTGAGCTCAAACTTTCATTTGGTAACTCCTACCACTAATCTCAGCACCACCAGTCTCTGCCTTCTTTTCAAACCAGTCCTAACCAGGCTCTGCTGTGCCCCCTTTACAGCACCCCTGACTCTGTACCACATGCCAAGGTCCTTTGTATTGACTGAGCAGTAGGCAGCAAAGAGGGTGCCACAGATTTATCTCCACCACTACACCATCTGCTGGACTCCAAAGAGGCAGTTGTCCTCTTTCCCCATACTCTAAGCCCTTCTGAACTCAGCTTTGTTCATTCACCTCTTTCCTTCTCCTCCACCAGATAGAAATTCTAAAATTAAGTCTTCTCAGAGAAAAATGGAATAAAAAATTTCAAATCGCATTAGGAAATTTCACAAGGCCCCCTTTTGCCACTGGGGCACTTTATTCTCATAAAACAAACCCAGTAACCTCCCCTTTATGGTGGTCATAGAAGTTTCTGTTCAAAGAACAAGATTTCTAAGCCAGTTTTAAGACACAGAAGAGGAAGCAATTTACAAACACTTGTCAAGTCAGCTGCTCCATATTGGGTCTTGTCAGATAGGGTACATCTATGTTCAGTCTATATCTGTGCTGTTCTTGCTACGTATAGTCTCCCTAAATGGCACAATGGCACAATCTAAGTCCAGCTATATATCTCAGAGCTTTAGTTAGTCGACAGTTTAAATAACATCCAACATAA
>BJBW01002726.1:28667-43244 GCA_004320125.1 Scolopax mira
TGAAGGTATAAGGTGCAGGTCTGAGCAAGAGAGCATGAGATGACAACCAACAGTTCAGGTCTCAGGTAGAGCATGGGACTGGGCAGGTCTGTGAATGACTTTCAAAATGGCTGTTTCCCTTCCTCGAGTCACCTCCCTTGGGTCAGCTCCGCACCTCGTAGCTTCCAGTCCTGGTTAAGTCCAGGTGACAAACAAGTCAAGAAGAAGAGCTTTGCTGCCTAGGGAAGGCAAAATCCTTTCCATCTTTTATTTGTTCCCTATAGCAAAGAGGGCATCTTTTAGTTAACATTAAAGGTCATACAGCTTTAGTTCAGGCGGGTCATCAGACAGGTCACTGCTGAGGTCATCCACTCCACCTATTTCTAGCCTCTTCTCCAGCACTGTGCTCCTCCAGCTCAAACATGGTGGAGCATGGAAATATCTTTACAATCTACACCAAAAGAACCAGAAATTAGCAATCCCCAGACTCCTTATCCTCCATACCAACCCTATGAGCAAACAACAGCCTATGTCTAGCTCCTCCACCATTACTGGTTCAGTGTGGACTGGAATCCATGTCAAACTCTTAACACAAAACCATCTTCTTTCATCTCCTATTGAAACAGAGAAATACCAACAAGCATCCCCACAAGCTACGTAAGCTCAAGTAAAAATAGGTGCCCATTTAAGCCCCAAGTGTCCCAGCAAACTGCCAACACAGCTACTGGGAGGCCCTAAAGCCGTATTGGTGAGAGTTTCTGATGCTACTACGATATAAATATTTACTACTAATACTAAGCAACAGGTAACTAAGTTCTTCTTATTAAATGAGAGGTACTGCTTGAGCATTTGATCAGTAAAGCTCTATAAAGCATGTGCTTCAGAATAAATGTTAAAGAGAAAAACTTAACCCTTTGACAGGACATGAAGCCTCCTTAGGCATCGTCCTAACAGCAACCTGACATGTTACAACTGCATCTACAAAGCAGTTAATTGTAGCAGGTTTGCTAGTGAAGTCTGAATCAGCAGGATTAGTAAATTGGAAAAACAGAACACAGGGCAGTTAATATGCCTTACAGCCTCCATTCACAAGAATCTGAAGCATCTTACTGAAGTAGGGCATGAATTTTTTCTTTTAAAGGAACATTTGCTCTTTGTTCCTAATTTCCTTTGCTAAGTGCTAATGCAAACACAAGGGGGTTTTATATCCTGAAAGCAAGACATAAATCCAAAAGGCTGAGAGACAAACCTTCTTGAAGTGAGCAATTTTCACCTTCCTAATCGCATTGGCTGTGTGTCAGCACCAAAACAAGAATGGAGCCACATTAAAAAGTGGTATCTTGGCTCTGTCAGAGGAAGTGATAAGTATCATAATTGGCCCTCACATGCAGCTTTACATTACCCTGACACTGGAGGGGGGGGGGAGGATGAAAGAGCAGACAGGCACACACATGCTGTTTCTGTCCTGGCATAGCAATAGTGCTCTCAAAGTTTTGACTGTGGCCCAAGTGCTAGGTCACTACTCCAAACTCTAGCGCCTTCCTGCCTTCAGCTGCCTAATACTTATCCCTCCCCGTAAAACTGGGGACATCAAATTATCAGTATCACCTGAACAACAGACATAAATAGGTTCTGCAGACCTCTGTCATCTAAATTGCTGTGGAAAACCCAGCTAGGCTCTTCGTATCCTGAGGGTGTGGGGAACAGCCACACTCACCTTCAAGCACCTTGATCTCTGCAGTGCTGGAAAACTCATCAAAGCTGAAGCCTCTGAGGCTGAACTCTGAGGTGGAAACCTCACCCAAAGACGGACAAAACCACTCTGACTTTCTAAGCAAACTCTTAATTCTCGTTAAAAGAAATGAAGCAAGCAGCAGATTAAGTCAAAAGTTCAGGGATGACCTTGCTGAGCCTAAGCCTCCACTGTCTACCTTTTGTAACACCTCTTCTTACTATGTGGAGAAACTGCCGCTAGTCTGATTTAATAGCATTTATTCTTGCATGAGAACAAGGCAGCAGAAGACAGGTTCCATGATACACAACCCTGGGCAGGAAAACACATTGGCAAGAATGTTGAGGCACTGGATTTCATCTGTCTTTGACACCAGTGGCTCCAACCAACACCAAATCATCCAGGTTTAAACCACAAAGAATTGGCCAGCTCATTTCTGCTCAAAGCCACATTCAGAATGCCAGACCCTTCCAATATAGGGGTCGGTATGTGTTGGAAAGGGACAACAGGACACCTGACCTTATCATGATATTTCTAAACCAAAGGGAGGTAGAAATACCATGTCCTGTAACACTAGTAACATTGGAATAAATGGGGAATAGTTCCTATGATCCCAGTCTTTCCCTGCAGGCTCGGTGGATGGCACCTCCTTCAGAAGAGACTTTTTGCTTGATCTTTCAGGTCAGAGACTGTAGATCTGAAGGTCCTTTCCAGCTCTGTCAAATCCATGAATCCATGATTGAAGCAAAAGGATAACACTGACAGTCCCTTAAGCTTATGGGAATGCCTACTGGAACCATTACTGGGGGTGGGAACGGGGTGGGAGCCACTTTGACAGGGTTTCTGACAAGAATCATGTCACACAGCAGCAGAAGGCAGTTCTGCTGAGCAATTCAGTTGTGCTTTCAGCAGATGAACGATCTGGCAGCAGAACCCCTGCCTTCCCACCTAGCCCTGTTCATATTGTTATCTCAGTTGCGCCAGCACAATTTTCTCCTGCAGCAGCACTGTGAAACATACCACTTTAGGGAAAAAAAAACCCCAACAAACCCAACCAAACAAAAAAGAAACAAAGCGAAACCCAAAACAATGATTTGCTTGTTAGAACCAGCTCGGCCCCCTGATCGGATTTACAGAATGCCAACAATTTCAGTGACAGAAACTCAGGAGGCAATGTGCTGTGAGAGGAAAAAGCAGAGGGGTAGGCACACTTTAACTGATGCTGTGTTGACAGCACAGACACATCTCATAGAATCACAGCTAGACAATAGGTGGGAGAGTGACATAATAAGGGAAGGCCTTAGGCTTTTAGAGAAAGAAACGGGGAATCAATATTTAATTACAGGAGAACTGCAATAAGTTCCATTATTGAAAATATCTCAACAAGTTGATACAATATCCTTTATCAAAGAAAACCTAATAATAGAGCTATGCTGACCTCCACACTCAGTGTCCACCGATACTTTTCCACTAATAAAGGCAGACATTAATATGCTTATGGTCAAGAAGGAGAAATATCAGAAAAGCAGACAAGGAATTAAGGTATCCTTTAACTCTTTCAGTTACCAAATTGCTGTGAGTCTTCAAACAATTTGTGTGACTCAGGTTCCTACTTAATACAGAGCAACAGTTCTTTAACAGGGGCAGAAAAAGGCTTCAAGAGCTGTGGATGGAAAGCAGAAGGAAAGTCCCTTACATTATGAGCAGTACAAGATTGTGTCTTGGTGATACTTATTTACTGTTCTGGAGAAAACAGAGAAGGACAGGTCCTTTCTGTAAGAATACTTTGTGATGACACCAAATCACACTGTAGCCCATGTGACATCAGCATTAGCCTGAGGGAGATGAATGGGAGTGTTGGGTTTTTCCTAATTAATAACAAAACAAAACAAAGACCATACCTGGGACACAGCCACCTCAGAGAGACATTGCTGCCTTCCCCCAGAGGAGTGATGCATATTCTCTGGATGCTGTTTCACTGTGCCACAAAGCTGTACGGGGAAACGAACGCTGTGAAGAGTGACATGAGTCCTCGGCGAAACCTGTGACAGCTAGGACATCTGGCAGCTGTCTGAGGGCAGCTGGGGTTGAACAGAGGATACAATTAAAGAGAGACAGAATGATCTAAGGATCCTCAACATGGAAGCTCCAGCGTCACTTATTTCTCTCCAGGGAGCAGGTCCCCCTCGGGTAGGGGGAGAGCAGGGTCAAGCTAGCAGAGGTTAGAGGCACAAGCAAAGCTAGTTCCCACCAGCCGAGCATGGTGAGAAAGGAAAGTGTGGGTGACTGGGGAAGCTGGGAAAGAATTAGGGCTTAGGCAATTCTAATGAGCACCTCCTCTTGGAGGCACTGATTATTATTTCCAGAAATTTCATCAAAAAGCAAGTAAGATTCCATCCAACTAGCAACCAGGAGAGCATGTGGAGTGCACCGCTGCCCTGACAGAGGGCGTGGGTACGAGACGGCAACGCTCCTGATTAACCAAGGCTGATGAAGTGTCTCAGAGAAGTCATGAGCTAACACAGACCCTACCAGCTCAGCTCCAAGGACAGCTGGGAAGGGAACAGCAGGTACCCATTCTCAACACCATTATATCCTAAAAATATAGGAGGCTGAAGGTGCTAACTCTTAGGATGGAAATGTCTCAGTAAGAGAGGCTGCCATTTCTCTCTTCACTAGGTGTCTCAGGAGGACTGAACACCTTGCTTGCATCTCCCAGAGAGGACAGACACTTAAGCCATACCTGCTTCAAGATTTACCTGTTCAAGATTTAAACAGAAGGCCTCATCTCATACAGCTAACAAATCTACCTCCAGCATCTGTAAAGCCAGTACCATACTATCCATGGAGGTGAACTGTGCCCCACATGACAAATACTCTGTCTGGGTGGGCACAAAGGCCAGCTGGCAAACAAGAACAGCAAGAGATCAGTACCCAGCATCTTTGAGTTTACCAATCCAGCCCCTGAGAGCAAGAACTGACGCAGCAAGAACTGTCCTGTCCTGCTGGAGCTTTGAACACCCACCAGCCAGCAGCACCCTCCTGTGACACACTCCTGCAGCATCTCCCAGGCAGTTACTCCCCTTGAAACCCAAGAGCTGCACTTGCCCCTGCAGCAGCTCTCACATGGCATCCACAAAAGTCTGAACATTCAGTTCTCCTCCACACATCCCAGTTTCAAAGCTTGCTCATTCCAACAGTAGGTCTGCCACAGGCCATCAAACCACCCAGTGCCTCTTTTGGATGGAAGAAGCGTGACTATGAAGCAGCCCACCTTGCAGTGTCAAATTTGACCTCCATTAATTTAATCAGTTGCAGATATTTGGTTTCTGTTGACCTGTGCAGTAAAGTAGCTTGACCTCACACAGACCAAGAAAAAGGCCTTGGCTAAACGACATTCTGCACCTGATTTTCCATCTCTCTGTTGCCAGGTGAAACCTTACAGAACTACATCCACCCACAGCTCTCCCAAGGCAAAGGGTGGATTCCAAGGTTGCAGGCAAGACCCACACATGTTTTCCTCCCACAGCTGTCCCAGAGCACAGCATGGAGTCACAGTTTGCCAACCCTGCATATCCTTTACTTTTCCTCCAGCACTGCCTGTTCAGCAGTGTTCCCTGGCTTCATTTTCCTTAACAGAGACCCTCAACTATAACAAACATCACAGTGCTTCCCACCCAGGGCTGTTTCTGTTAGACCACCTAGGCAGCAAGAGGTTGTCCTGTGCAGAATCAGAGTTCAGACCACGCAAGGAGCAGAACACATCACCACTCACTGACTTTATGCTGCGGTTGCTCCAACTCTTTCCTCATTCATTCATCATTTTGTCACAAACAAAAAAACATTAGGTTTCTTTGCTATTTGAAGCGCGAAAGATACATTTTCCTCCAGTACCCTCCCTGCACCAGCCCTGAATCTACAAAGGTCTTAGCACTGACATTTATTTCTTGTGTTGGCATGTTGGAATGTTGGCACTGGGATACAAACGAGATGCACCTTCTCCATACTGCTAGTGAAGCACTTGGTGTTGCTAGTTACGGCATTCAGCTTTCAAGCTCTCTGTCCTCTTCGGCAAAGCCTCCAAGCTCTTTAAGTGCTGTCCTGCAATCACTGAGTATCCTCTGTAACAGCAAACGGCAAAGGCAGGGGGTGTTAATGTCCTAGCCAAGCTCTTCAGTTGCTGGGAGAGAAGGCATAAGAATACGATCAAGGAACACCCGGTAAGATGGTTTCAAGGTTCAGTCTCACAGCAATCCCTGACAAGCAGAGTACAGCAGTAGCCCAAGAACCCCCCTCTGCCACTCTGCCATGTGCTCATCAGATCACAGAAAGCCTGTCTTCCTGGACCACTCTATTCAGAAAAGCAGAGAAGATACACATTAAAAATTCAAATATTTGAACTAAACAGCCTCAAAAGCGACTTGGCCAGCTGTTTAAATATTGTGCATCACAAGGGTTTCAGCAAAGGACTCCACGAGAGGATACATGACTCTAGACCAAGAGTCTTGGCCTTCCAGGAAGTCACTTCAACTTGTTCAAGCTGTTTTCTACTCTCCATTTTCTCTCCTGGGAAGAAAAGGTGATTCTCAGGTTTTCAGATCACTTAAAAAAAGGCAAGGGAAGAAATGAAAAAGTTCTTTCTGCCTTTTATCCAACATTTTGTGCTCCCTTGTTTAGCACACAGATGGCACTACATCATGCCAAGCTACACTCACAGTCTGTTGTTTCTTCAAAAGGACTTCAAAGCAACCTGTGTAAGAGGCTCCACGCTTCAGTTCAAGTGCCTTTATCTTCACTACCTTCTAGCTCATTGATCTGCTCCTACTTCAGCTCTTTCTTCTGTGTTAGTCAATTCACAGACTGAGTGAGCAATTCAATGGTCTAAGTAGATGGGCAAAACCAGATTTTGTACAAGAATAACTTAGTTCAGGAAAAAACATAGTAAACTGGTTCAATACAGGGAGACCTGGAGAGAACAAACCTTAATTCTAAGTAAGACTGACAGGATTCTTTTGCCCTCCTCCTACAGAGGGCATCAATACAATAAGAAACTGCTTTTATGGTTCTAGAAGATATAAGGGAACTCCACAAAGACAGAAGTTTGCATATCTGAATTAGTTCTGTCCCCAAGAACTTGCAATCTGGTGTCCTGTGACTTCATAAAACTCGTAACAGTTAGAAGATGTTGCACAAGAACTGTAAAGACTGTGTTAAACTGCTATGAAGATTAGGGTAAGGAGATCCAAATCTGAGGCTTGGTCTCCAAGGTGACCAACGTGTTTAGGAAATAGAGAAGCTGTAAAGAACACGTACTTTGAGATGGGGAAGGAGAAAGATTTTCAGCACAGAGGCTTTGCTAACTATTTTAATCAGCAGCGTCTGCCCACACAGGAAGGTGGGGCTTCTAAACAGTGTAGGATGGAAGAGAAAGATGCACAATTCAGTCACAGAGCATGGATGGGTGTGCTGTGCAACTATGCTGGGAAATCGAGAAGCGATCCCACCAGAGCCCTCAAACCACCACTCCCGTTGCCTGGCTCTTTGGACGCCAGGGAGTTCTCGGGGCCTGGTCTGTCACGCTGCAAACCCACCGTGGATCCAGAGCGACAGACACTACCGGGGGCTGCGGCGGATGGTGCCCACCTGGGCCTGCCGCATCCTAAAACTCGCCTCGGCCCAGAAACGGGCAGAGAGCGGGGTAAACACCGCTGCCTAACACCCTGCCGGCCGGAGCGCCGTCAGGACCTCGCCTCGCTCCGCAGACGACCCGCTGGAACCCGTCCCCGCCGTGGGAAGACAGTTATCGTCGGCCACCAGAGGGAAACGAGGCCTCCCCTCAGACCACGCAGGCCCCGAGCGGCCCTGCCCTGGCCGCCCCCCCACGCAGAGCCTGCTGGGACACGGAGTCTTCGCCGGGCGAACTTGCCCGGCGGGGAGGGAGGTGTGCACTACAAATCCCAGGGTGCCTTGCACCGCCTCCCAGGAGGGGAGGTCAGAACTACCCTTCCCGTGGTGCCCCGCGCGGCGGGCAGCATGGAGGGGTGTGTGGCGGAGCGCGTGGCAGAGGGTCTCCGCGGCGCCCTGGGCCCCTTCGGCTTCGAGGTGCACGCCTTCAAGGTACTGACGTCAGGCGGGCCTCGCCGTGACGTCAAAAAGCGACGTCACGCAGGGCGACGTCACCGTCCCCGGGGTTGACGGTGGGAGCGGGGGTGGGAGGGGGCGGTTCCCGGAGTCGGCGGTGACCCCCACGGCGCCGGGCCGAGGTTAGCGGCGGTTCGGGATGAGCCGCGGAGCTCCTGGCGCGGCCGCCGGCAGGCGGCGCTGCCGGCCCGGGCCTCGGCTCTGCCGGCCCCGCTGGGTGCCGGAGGCGGAGCCCCGAACGGGGCCGGGGCTGGAAGGGCGCCTCGGCGAGCCTTTGGTTATCCCGCCCGGTGAGGCCGGTCAAGGCTGCTGCCGCCCGGGCGAACCAGAGGTGAGGTCGGGTCCCTTGCGCTGGCTGTTAAGGCCAGGAGAGATAAATCCAGCCGCATCTGGACCGACAGAGGGTAAAGTCCTCTGAGGAAGCTTAAATTTTAACCCAAATGCAGAAACGCCGGCCCTTGGAAGCGCAGAGTGCCCTGTCCCGCTGCTTCCCCTCTCCCCTCAGCCCCCACCAGCCCTGCGGGTGCCTTCCTTGCTCACCCCAGGAAGAGTCTCGCAATAAATCAGCTTACAGTATCGGACACAAAATCAGACCGGACCTTCCCCTCCTCGGGGGAATGTTGTATTTGTCACCTGAAATATTTTCTTGATCGCACAGAAAATAAAAGGGAGCGAGGTGCTGAGAGAAGCGAGATCTCCAGGAGAAGAATTTAATGCTGCTTTCCCAAAACCCAGCGAGCAGGATCAGGGGCAGAACCCAGATCAAAAAGGCTGCAGCTCCCAGCGCTGGTATCGATTTCTAGATTGAATTCTCAGGCAGCCAGGCCCTGGCTGACGTAAACTGGGAAATAAGCAAACCTTCGATTAAATTTCTTATAATATCTTGATTCAGCATCTTAAACAAGAATCACAAAAACAATTAAAACTTTTTGATGTAAGAATGTAAACTTAGTTTTCATTCTGTGTTTCCCTGAGGGCAGGCCTGGCTGCCAGTGTCTGTACCTCTAAAGTCACTTTCAGGTTAATCTCACTGATGTTTTGAGGTGAGCAGGATTTTGCATTTTCAGACTAAATATTAGAGTTAGGCTGCTTGGCATCTTTCTGCAGTTAGACCTAGTTTTTGCGGTGTCCCAGGAGAGCGGGAGTTGTCACAACCTATAAAAAGGCTGATGTTATCGTGGAGTGTGGGATTTTGGCCATTACTTCCTCCTGCGTGGCAGCTGCTGCTCGGAGCCCTGTCCCCCTGGTCACGTCCTCTTGGCTCGAGCCCTCCTTTCCTCTTATAACACACCTGGCCCCGGCAACGGGTATCAGAATGTGGCCGTGTCACAATCCAGGTGCCACAGCTGGTGGTTCTGGGGGATTTTAGCACTGGCCAGGAGCTTCACATCCTTCATTTTCACACATAAATGTTTCCTGCTGAAGGAATACAACCACGCCACTTGTCATGTGAGCAAAACAGAAGTACCGGCTTCTTTCTGGCTGAAGCTGAGGGGAATAAAAAAAAATAATCCTCAAACTTGTAAAAGCTTTATCTAAACCAAAACATCTGATTTGCATTGGCAAGACAGGCTGCTCCTCCTTGATCCCAGCTGGATAAAGGGCAGTCTTGAGCTGAATGCAGAGGATGATTCTTATCTCCCACATTTAAGGTGCAGTTTCCAGAAACTGTAAATCCCAGTATGCAAATCAGCTTGGTTTGAATGGAAGGCACCGGGCAGGCTGCCTATCTGGGTTGCAAATGAAGGTGCTTACACTTCTTTCCACTTTTTTTTTTAAAATTCCTGCATGCCCGCTAGCAAAAGAATGGTGTCCCCATTTTAATGGAGATTTGTTTTTCTTTGCCAAAGGTTGGGTGGTACAATGCTGTTCTCCAGCCAGCCTTTCACCTCCCCTACCCAGATGACACACTGGCCTTCGTGGTCCTCAGCACTCCTTCCATGTTTGACAAAGCCCTTAAGCCTTTTGTGAACAAAGAACAGTTAAAAATAATCCGGGATCCTGTGGATCAGTGTGTTTCTCATCACTTGGCACGGGTGAAGGAGGTAAGAACCTGAAATACCGATTGCTTTTATTACGGTGGCATGTGAGCGGGTGGGCTGAGCGGGTGGACAAAGCCTGCCAGGTTCCTGTCCTTACTCTTTAGGAGGGTGAAGCATTATTCACAATGCTTAATTCTTCCTAAGAGCATCACCAGGCTGTTGACCTGCTTTACTTCCATATTCTGGTCTCTTTGCCATTATAGTCCGTAGCTGTGCAGGGTGCTTTACAGGCACAGTTTGAAAAGCCGAGGCCAGAAGCCACTGGTAGATTTCAGCAGCAGGATGTGGAAATCTGCAGGCTCCACACATCCAGCACTTCTGTACTGGTTAATCTTTTTTCATAAGCCTGGGCTGATGCTTTTTTTTTATTTTCATTTGCCCAGAAATTCCCTGACCAGAAGGTGGACGTCATCTTCGATTACGAGATCCTGCCAAGCCGAAAGCCCAAGTTCTTGGCGCAGACAGCTGCCCATGTGGCTGGAGCCGCGTATTACTACCAAAGGAAGGATGTGAAGCTTGATCCTTGGGGGCAAAAGGTGAGGCAAAAACACAACCTGGGAAGAACCACCAACCTGCAATCGCTGAATTGTACAACTGTTGTTTACTTGCTAGTTCTTCCCGCAGGAAAATACAGAGTCCAGATCACATATAGATGCATAGTGTTTCAGGTAGGAATTGGAAGCTCCCAAGATTCTTTGGGGTGTAGGGAAATGGAGAATATCTAGACCTATTAAACCTACTCAAACAGAAGAATAAACTTCAGTGTAAAAGAAGATCTGTTGCTTGAAGCATTATAAACAGGAGGGAAAAATGCACTGTGGTTCATTTCTGTGTTAGATTTTCGGAAGGGACCCCTCTCCACATTACAGGATCGTGTGTGAGGACACAGGATAATGGGAATTAAATTCAACGCTTCAAGCCACATGTTCAGGAAAGAGCTTTCCTTTCTTTGTGCAGCATTCCAACAGAGGGCTAGGAGCGTGAGCAGTAGCATCAAAGCTTAATGCTTTGAATTCTAACCGTTACTTGAGACAAAATGAGACATCCTAGATTTTTGATTATTTATTTTCTTGCAGAAGATCTATGGTGTATGTATCCATCCCAAGTATGGCGGTTGGTTTGCTATCCGGGGTCTCCTCCTGTTTCCAGACATCCAGGTACCGTTCCTGGAACAGTCTGCCCCCGTCGACTGTGTGAGCACAGAGGAAAAAAGAATTGAGTTGCTGGAAGAATTCAATTTCTATTGGCAGGATGACCGCTACAGGGACATAATTGAAGTGAAAGAAAGGTATTCGGAAGAGCAAAAAGCCTACTTTGCCACTCCTCCAGCAGAGAGATTCAGACTGCTGGGGCTGACACAGGAAGCCCAGAGAAGCACATTTCACTGAGTAACACGGCTCGGGGAAAGGACAGAAGGGAAGCAAAGTGTAACTCCTCAGCACCTTCTTTTCCATGGTGCTGAGGAGGAAGTCGTGCTGATACAAAGATGGCAGATCCAAGTGGCTTGTGCAGCATCTCAATCCAAACACCAGCTTCTGGGAAGAAGAGGGAGCACTGCATCGCAGTGCTGGTGGACTGGAGGAAGGTGGGAGCAGTTCCTTCTCTGCTGTGGCTGGTTCGGTGTGTCTGGTAAGATGCCAATTAGCCTTTGGTTGGGAAAAGTTCAGACACTGGCAACTGGAAAACCTGTGCTGCTCATTAGAGAAGTCAGTTTTGCTCTAAAGAATTTTCTTTCCAAAATGTTTTGGTAAAAAATGTTAATTTTCTGTCCTTATACTCAGAAATATTTTGTTTTTCCTCTGAACTCAGGGCAGATACTTTTTTAGATGCATCCAGCATTTATTGCCCTTGTCATAGCTCTCCCTAGGGAATAAATGTTCAATCATTTCAGTCTCTCCTTCCTCAGAAAGACGACTTGTCCAGTATTTCTTCACTTGCAGTGAAGCTGGCTTAATTTAATTTTAAAATCTATTAATGTTTCCTTTCTTAACACCCAAAAGAAAATTCTCCAGAGATTGTTTTTCACTGGGCTGTGTGGTCCTGTACGTGGAGCGGGCGTGAGGAAAACAGCCAACAGCAGCCACCTCCTTCGGGGCAGTTACGAAAGGGAAAGGGACAGCACAAAGGTCACCACTCGAGTCTGACGAGTTTCCTCTTCACCTGGGGTCAGCTGCTCAGAACAAAGCAGTCTCCTTAGGTCAATTTTAAGCACTTATCCACTATATAGAG
This sequence comes from Scolopax mira, assembly GCA_004320125.1. NCBI lineage: Eukaryota > Metazoa > Chordata > Aves > Charadriiformes > Scolopacidae > Scolopax > Scolopax mira. Next base: position 40,791 of record BJBW01002726.1, read on the forward strand.
CAGCCGATGAAAATCTTCAGGAAGATGCTGAATAAAGTCTATATGAGAGGAGTTTTTACTTGTATTAAGATAACCGACTGAAAAAATCAGTTGTCGTGACCTTTTTCCTAAGGTAGATGAGGTTCGAATTTAGACTCTTTTTCAGTCTAAAACACACACAGTTTTACTACCACGGTTTCCTGTTGTACTTTCCATACGTGGGAGATCATAGAACTGCACACACATGAAACCATGACATGAAGCGTCACGCACACAGGCGAGGAACCAGAGGAAAAGAAGAGAGAAGATACCCGTGATGGTCACGTTACTTATATTGCTGGATAAAGCATATACAGACAGAAACATATTTTTTTAGATTACTTTGTCCTGTTGGATTTGTTCAGAGGTTACAATGGCACTAGGAACCAGGAATTAATTTATCTTAGAGCACTTTGAGGCTTAGGTCTCATTAAAATAATATAATAATTAAAATACTATTTTGTGGGAGTTTTGTTACTTGACTGCAATGCAAGGCTGCAAAACACTAAGCACTTTCTTCCCTTTCCTTGGTATCAACGTGATGATGCAAAAATACTCACTTTGCAGAACTGAGCCCTTTCTTTTTATTTTGTGTTGTGGTTCTTCATACCTTTTGGAGAACCAAACGCCAAGGTTGCGCTCACAATAAGTCACAGCTTGATACAATTTTTATAGTCTATATACTAACTAAGCATAATTGAAATTCAGCATAACAAGTTTGTTTTCCTGTAAACAGAGTAGTGAGCGTGTGATCGCTGGGTTAGTTCAGTGTATTTGGTGTTACAAAAAGTCTTTTGTTGCTTTCCATGCTTTGTTCAGCACATCTGACTAAGGCAGACACGTGCCTTACTGTGAGATAGTGGTTATTGTGACTTTTAATTTAAGCAAAATAAGGAAAAAATAAGGAAATTTTAAAAAATTCTGTTGTTTTGTTGTAGAATTATTTCTGCTTGAAATGTTGGTTTACCTTCCAGAACTTTCCAACTAGACTGTAACTTAGCAGGGACTTGAGCTAATGTTTCATATAAGTAACGTATAAAAATACTCCTTCTCTTAGAAGGAGAAATACAGAATGGAATCAGATTTATCTTTTTCTGGTACAATTTAAAGTAAAATATTATCCTATTGTGGGGTTGATTTCTTAGAAATATTTAACATTTTGTCTTAGCTCATTTCTTAAACAGATTGCTATAACCATTTCGTTTTAATTTTTGTAATTTTTTTCTTCACATGCTATTTCGGTAAATAAAATACACAAAATTGTGAATAACCCTTAGTACTGACTATTTTTATTCAAGCAATACAATTATTAACTTGTGGAGGGTTAAAGATGTTAAAGTGAGAATTAATCACTGTGGTTTTAACATGCTGAAAATAGTAAGCTACACAAGACACACAAAATCCAGTATCTGAAAACACAAGATAGATTTAATTATCTTGTTAGAAGTTAGTAAACTATTATGGCAGGCTCATCTGGGATATCAAAAAATAAAACATCCAGCACATTATGAGTAAGTCTAATAAATGTTAATCTTTCCCAGGTTATTTCAGCAAGATCATTTAAGCAAGCACATGACAATGCCTTTCATTTTTTCCCCTGTTCTTGCATTAACAAAAGTTCAAGGTGTCCCAAACATAAGCGACATTTGAGGGGTTTTCACTCAGCAACTTAAAAGTAATACCTTTAAGTACTGGATTTCTAATTTTTATAAACATTTTAGTGAATATTGAGTAGCAGTAAGGGCAAATCTGCATTCTTTGTGCTTCTATGAATACAGTTGTGTCAGGCAGAATGGAATACAAATAATACAAATAATATATCCCTACTATAGTAACTTTGGAGAGAAATAGATTGGTTCTTACTGGTTTTCCTCTTAGTTTGGTCACTGAGAGTCACAGCTGCAACTACTAGTAAATTTCTTTCCTTGCTGGTTGGAGTATAATGGTCTTTGTCTTATAAAATTGAAGTTTGACCTGTTTGCCTTATGTCCCCTCTTGGGACAAGACTAGACATGGTGAGGAAAGGATCATTTTGGATCCTGAGGCATTGTGAAGACATTCTTATTTTTGGCATTTGCAAATGTCAAACAAGTAATTGCAAATACTTGGATAGATTTACTGGTTCAAGAGTCATATTTTACATTTTTAGACAAGTCTTTCACTATATCCTAGTTTTTAAACGTTTATTAAAGTATCTATTTTTCCTAAATATAACCATTAGGGTTGAGTATTCAAGAGCTGAAAAATAAAAAAAATAATCAAAACCTACTTGAATTTGAATTTTTAGCAACAAGATATTCAGTACATTTCAAGCTAGTAAAACATTCTATAGAGAATTAACAAATCTGTAGTTTTCATGCACATAGCATTTCTCATTCATCCTCTCCTTCAGTTAAACTTTCCTCTTTTTTATTTCATCATTTCACGGAATCACAG